>VBSM01000361.1:60360470-60389516 GCA_008086735.1 Cheirogaleus medius | reverse complement strand
TGAGGAAAAATAAATATAAGACCCTGTCTTATTTTCAGGGAAACACGGTATAAGCAAATCTGCCCACATTCAAGTCCTGCAGGCAGCCCTGAGGAACTCACCTATAGGAAAAGTTGGCCCTCCACATATGCAGGTTTTGCATTCTGAGAATACTGTATTTTCCACCCTCATTGGCTGATAAAAAGCCACACATAAGTGGACTTGCACAGCTCAAGGGTCAACTGTACTATCTTCTCAACTTAAATTTTGATGAAACATAAAAAGTAAATAAATAGATGTCAGATAAAACATCAGGCTACTTGGGAGGCAGAAGGATCGCTTGAGCCCAGAAGTTTGAGGTTACAGTGAGCTAGCATTGTGCCACTGTACTTCGTACTTTGGCGTGGGCAGCAGAGTGAGACCCTCATCTCTTCAAAGAAAAAAAAAGAAAGAAAGAAAGAAAGAGAGAGAGAAAAAAAAATAAAGGGAAGAAAAAATAAAACTGCAGTTTTCCTGCACCTTCCCTGATAACAAAAATTAATGGTGGCACAATTTCTGTAAGATTTCAAATGGCCCCTTCCTACCCTCACTCCCAGGAAATCCACCATTAAAAATATTCTATGGTTTTCCGCTAATTCACAAATCATCTTACCAAATAGTCTAAATTTCTAAGTTTTTACATTAGTGTGGGGATTGGGAGCTGAAGGTAAAGAAGGAATGGTTTGATAAAACTAGAGTGATTTTTCTAATCACATCTAAATACACAATGATAGACCCTGTGAGGCAGGCCAATGTTAACTGGTCAAAGAACTAGGGACATGCTTTCCTTAAGGTTATGATGATAGGGTATATAATATCAACCAAGACTTCTATTGCTAGAGCTCAGGCTATTTTGTCATGCTGGTTACTTACTAAAGGAGCTAAGAAGCTCTATGACCCTAACCCAAAACCATGTGAATAGTTCTGGTTATTTAAATCCACTACTTAGAAATCAAGAATCTGACGAAATATAAGAAAGCAAACATCTTTAGGAAGAAACTTTAGCTTCATGGACAAATGTATCAGTTTTTCCCCAACTTGTGCCCAAAGACTTAGAGAACGCTTACAACAACTCTATCACAATGTATCTGAAGAGACAGCATAGATATGAATACTCTCTCATTTTTATGTCAACCTTTTCTTTTACAAAATTATTTACACGGAAGCAAGCCTTGTACTGGGGCAGAAACCCATTAGGTGCAGTTAATCAGTAGCAGAACTGGCAAACCCGTGTCCTGTACGACTGCAGCTGCAATTAGTGGCATAACCTTTCAAGGAGGCATGTGCAAAGGCTGTACAATGGAATTCACATTTCACAGTCATGTTGCCTAGAGATTCCTTTGCTTGGCCTACCTCGAAGAAATTATGATTGTACTTATCAAAATCTGGTAATTATTTTTCTTGCTATAACAAAGACAGTTTTCTATTATAAGACACATTTACTGCAAATGCTAAAGTGTCCATGGTCCCTACATACATGCCAATTGGTTGTGAAGAGAGATGGACCCAAACAGAGTATAGGTGTTTGAAGCTGTCTGAAAAAGTGTTCCACCAATAATTTAATTTACAAAGTGAATAATTCCCACATGCAATTGAAGGTGGTCAATGGAGGGAGGCAGCGTGATGCTGAAGAAAGACCACGGGCTTTGATGTCAGCCAGGTCTGTGTTGGAGTCCTGGCTCCAGCACTTGCCTGCCTCTTTGGACAAGATTCTCAACCTCGGTTGCCCCTTTGGTAAAATGGGGATAAAAAGACTCTCTATGTCTAGGATCTTTGGGAAGATTAAATAAAGCTCTGCAAGCAAACTACTCAGTGGAATGCCAAGCACAAAAGCAGCTCTCAACAACTATTAGATCCCACACACGGAAGCAGTGACATCACAAATATTAACTTACTGTTTTCCGAGCATCACGTACTTTAAGCCAGTAAGTAAGAGGGCGGCCCCTTCCAGGAAAGGATTTCAAACTTCTTAAAAGTATTTCAATGGTGCCATGCCAGTCAGGAGTAACTGGTAATTCCTTCAATGTTGCTACCCTACGTCCGCTTCAGCCCTTCCAAACCATGTTTACCTTGTGGAGACTGTCCACTAAGCCAGACCAGCTGCATGTGCTTCCCCTGGAACACAGAGAAGGTTTTGTCTGGAAGCAACATGTGGTATCAATTTATCTTTCTCAGCAACGGCAACAAGAAAATCTACTCACTTTAAAAATAAAAAGGGAGTTGTGCAATTTAACTCTTAAAAGCCCGTGCTTTGTTTTTTTAAGATAACCCCCTTCTCTTTCTCTCTTTCTTTCTCTTTTTTGGGGGAGAGGGGCTCTTTACAGAGAAGCAAAATGAGTTATGGTTGTCAACTCTGAAGCCAGGCCCACTACGTCCCACGAGGCAGATTACAGGCATCTCCTGGTTCTTATGAGGGATTTTAGGGGCAAGTGATGCAAAGGACTGTCTTTAAATAATATACTGCTCATCTATTAATATCTTTCGTACAGGACCAGCATCTCAAGCAAGTTGCACTACTTGATTTGTGGGCATTGACAATTCAGAATGAGGTTGCCAAATTCCCGAAGTCTAACATGTGCATCTGCTGCACTGCAGATGACAAAGGTTGCATGAACAGCCTAATGGAAACCATGAGTCAAAAGGAAGCCCAGAGGCCTGTGTGCCACTGCAGAGCAATGCCAAGAGACAGCTTCAGGAGAGGGTCTGTGCAGGTGCCTTTGGTTTATTATGATAGGCACTTTCAAAGGCAGTTCTCTAGACTAGGCCCTTGATTCAGTTCTTCACTCTGGCTGCCCATTAGAATCACGTAGTGAGGCTTTAAACACTTACCTCCCACTCCCAAAGATTCTGATTCAATTGGCCTGGGTATAGGTACATTTTTAAAGCTCCCTAGATTATTCTAATGTGCAATTAGGGCCAAGAACCACTGGAATTTCCCCCTTACTTTTTCAGTGACTAAGAATCTGATTCCAACCTAAGGATCCTAGTCTTTCCAGGTCTGTTGATACAGCACAGTGATGTCCTTCAACCCACTGAAGACAAGGGCAAGAACTCGGGTCAGAGATTAAAGCTGTGATTATACATGGAGAGTAAAACAGAGAGTTAGGGCAATTTTTCAGAGAATTGAGGTCCAGATCTGCTCTTTCTTAAAAATGATGAGGTTGGGGGAAGGATCCTCGAACCTACACTGCCTTGAGGACAGTCACTCATTGTGCCCCGTGATGCTTCTCCACCCAGCACGCACAGGCATGGACAGAAAGGAGGGCAGGTGGACTTCCACAAAGCTCAGAATTGATGTGGGCTTAAGAAGGAAGAGCTGGGACTGTCACTGATGCCTATAACTTTCTTAGACATTGCCCAAGTCTTGTTTTTAGCTGCCTACTCTCTTCCACTAGGTTTTATCTACTTTGAGACGAATGTGTTTGAAAGCAAGTATAGAAAGTATGATAGCATAAAACAGATTTAAAATCAAAAAGTTATTATTTGATATGTAATACCAGCGACAATGGCCAACAAGCCTTTCAGATTGAGACAAAAACATAAATAAACCTTCATATAAAGGACTGCACAATCAACCCTGATTTGTGAGACAAGTTCCAGTCTAGCTCCACTCTTATGCTTGTCTAAAACTTAAGATTGTAAACCATTAAGGGAGTTTTTAAAAAAAGACAAATGTTCTAAAATAAATATTGTTGGGAACTTGGCTGAAGGATTAAATTTCCATCTAGAAATAAGATTTCCCGTTAAATTTGCTGACATTACTCCTCTACCCACAGAGATCTCCTTTGGAAACTACCATTTGTTTCAAATTTTCATGCAGTAAGCAAGTGACAGGTTCTGGTCCCTCATTAGGAGGAATAAAATAATCATCTGGTGATCAGAATAACAAATCCATTTTCTATCCAAACAAAATGAGATGCACGAGGCTTTCCTAGGGGAGGAAGGGCTGGGCAGACAATTTATTCTACCCCCAACTGAAAAAGAAATCCTGGATGGGAAGAAAGTTCTCTTAAATAGCATGAAAAAGATGGCTATCACTATGCTGCAGACAGTTTTGTTGGGTTTTCTAGTGCGGATTTTATTTTCATATTAATTTTTTTATTTTTTTCACTTAGTAATCTTCTTTTCAAGCTCTTCCACAGCTGTTTCTGCTCTTGGAGGGCAAGAGAGAACATTCCATTCCTCACAGCCAAACCTGCACTTCCGGCACACAGAGAACCCTGGCAGTCTTGCAGCCTATGCCCACACCCCCTCCCTGCAGCATGCTGGCCCTCCCCACAAAACTCTCCTACTTCCAACCCCAGTCCTGCTCCCCACAGAATGAGGAAGCAGCAGCTAAGGGGATGCAGTCAACGGAATGACAGTCCCCAGAAAGTAGGTTAAAGTTGCAGCATTTGGCCACCCCTGCTCTCGTTCTCTAAGCTTGTCCCCTGGTGCTACTGAATCAGTCTCACCTTGCCACAAGGGGCTCAGCAAACACATGCTACTAAAATTCCCCCTTAAGATGGACAGGTAGCCATACAAATGGATGCTCAAGGGGTTAAAAGCCATGACATTATAAAAGGCATGAGGTAGGTCAGAAATAGTTTTATTAGTAACATAATATTCACTTAGATTTAAAGAAAAATAAGGCTGCACCTTTTTCCAGTTTGAAAACCTAGTGTGTGTGGAAATGGAGAGGATAAAAGGGCATTGGAAATACACACCCAGAATTCAGGAGCACATGAGAGAGTTTAGAATCATTTCCATGACATTTGACAAGTGATCAGGCCTAGAAGCTCAGTACAAAGGGTAATACTGGGGAATACGGAGAGGGCTGGGAAACCTTTGCGTTGTGAAACAAGCAGCCCTAACTGCACACTGAAAGACACTAAGTACCAAAGAGGTTTGGGCATACCTGACTCCAATCAGCTCATACATGGCAACAGGGCCGAGACAAACTCTGATCCCCTGGCTTTGAGGTATAAAAGTAGTACCACCTAGAAACAGAACAGTAGTCCCAGTGTCTGGGTCAACACACCAACCGAAGGGATGAAATGCAGGGAGTATGTCTCTTCTAACACAGTGTGGCTCTTTAAACCAGATACTGTGTCTTATAGCTTTAGCTATAGCTGGCATAGGGCCTGGCACATAGTAAATGCTTAAAAAATATTTTTTAAATAAATGAATTAGTGGGAAGGGGGCAGCAGCTATAAAATAGACCTGAATTATACTTTAAAATGAGATGTGATAAAAACATGAGACCAATGAATGATCCTGACATGAGTGAAGATGGAAGTAAGCTTCCATTGTAAAATCTGAAGTGGCATCTTTTAAGGTTCTCTATAATAACTAAGGTTCTCTATAATAAGGGACAGAAAGAGGAGCAATATGATAATGCATGTGCTACTTGATGGAGCGAGGCCTCGGCAGAAGGTGTCTCAGGCCATCCAGGGTGAAGAGCTGACTCCCTACCTGTCTCGGGATGGCTCAGAGTCCTTGGTGGCACACTCAAAACTACAAATAACACACCCTGGTTCTAAGTCTCCTCTAAGCAAGCACCTAGGTAGCAAGGGAAATCCAAAACCAGAGTCCACTTTACCTGCAGTCTGAAGGACAGTCATGTATTTGGGGCCGACCAGGGCCAATGCTCTGTGCTTGACAAATCTAATCTCATTTTGTTTTCACAACAAGCCTGTCAAGGGGAAACTGAGGTGCAGAAAGGTTAAGCAACTCGTCTAGGAGGCAGTGGTACCAGAAATTAAGCCTGAGGCTCACTCCAAAAGTGAAGCTCTCACCACGGCACTGTTTCTCTCTGAAGTCACCAACCTGCCCAAGGAGGGAGGCAACTGCTAACAGGTGATCAAGGAACAAGAAGCTTTAAAGACTACAAAATCTTTGCAATTGAATCCAGTGTTTGTCATGTAGTCCCCAGGATTATAAAATCGAGGAAAAAGGCGGGAAATTGACAAGCCATGAAGCAAGTCTTATTGGAATTAGATTTGCTCATCTGCTAAAACTATTAATATTTTGTTTAGAAATGATATCTTTTCTTCTCAGACACACCCCAAAAGGGACACTGCTGGCATGTCCTAATTCAAACTGGGATCACTGTTTTGGGGAATGGCCAAACATGATTACAGCCATAAAGTGAACAGTTATGTATCCCGGCCTTCCTTGGTGGCACATCTGGTGGCCTCTGTGCTCAGAGAGAATTAGCCCGTGACTGAGTCAAGCCAGTACTACCTAGCTGTTCCTGGCAGGCCTATTCAGGTCTTAAAACAGCTGGCATGATGCTACAGATCCTCAAGCCAGACACATCAGGCAAATGTCTGCTATTGCCCTGGACCTTGCTATTATGAGGCCTAATCTGAAACATGGACTCAGCTCTGTACTATTTAAAACATGTAATTAGTTTATTACTGAGCCAGAAAAGATCAGTTTGCTTTAAAACTATGTGAGTCTTAAAATATGATGCCTTTTGCCTGCCAACTGACAACATGATCAGGATGCTTCTGTTTAACCTCAATCAAAAACTCTGGTAGAAAGCTGCTTTAAGGTTACATATGCATACTATTTTATTATTTGTCTTCTGGCATCAAAAGCTGCAGAAACAGAAATCACTGACAATGCAAGCACATTAAAGGGATGGTTGTGGAGGTGCTGAGTGGGTGAGTTAAACAGCTTGAGAGTTTGACATCTGAAATCCAGGAAACTGCTTTTCTGTTCTTAGTTTACAATCCCTTCCTTCAAATGAAATTTACTGGCTTTAACATTGCACATACAAACACAACTGTTTCTAGCTCTTCAGATGTTATGGCTCAGAAAAACCGTTCTTTTTCATCGTGTTATTTCAAGAGCAACTGGTTTCTTTTTGGTAGCTATGAAATATATGCCAATGTGTGGGCACGGTGACACAGCTATGCACAGGCCCACACCCTGGAAATACTGGAAGGAGTGGAGATACATTTTTGAGCTAGGGAAGGAAAAAGTTTGGGCTAGTATTTACAAAACAGACAAGTGTGCATGCATTTGGAAGCAGGCTATCTTCCAAGTGTCAGTGTTAATTATCCTAACAGTCACCATAAATCAAGGTGTTACTGGAGAAAGCAGTAGAAAAAGTAAGTAAATGCCACATAACAGAGTATCTCATGTTGGCTGCAGCAAACAAAACAACTTTTCTTCATGGGAATAAAGAGTACAACACAGTCAATTCTGTACATTGACTTGGGCCAGTAGTACCTTCTGTCCCCTGCAGACCCCACTGAAATTCAGCTAATGAGGAGCTTCCTGAGGAACTGTCTCCTCTAACCTATAACCTCATCTGCCTGTGTAGCATTTCACTGTAATGGTTTTGCAAGATTTTTTTCTTATTTAAAACCACAGGATGCAAAAGTGGTTGATGACCAATATGATGATATTGCTAAAATGCTGAGAGATAATCAACCATTTATTCCAGGACACTCCTGGGTGCCAATTACACAGAGAGATGAGCACCAGAAAGCTCAAAGTCCACATAAAATGATCAAATCAAAAAAAAGAAAGGACATTTCCACTGACTAAAGAACTAAGAATTTATTCCATTTTTCTGAAAAAGCATCAACTGAGCTACTCAGACACAATGCATTTTTAACTTAAAATCTAGGATGTTCCCAAATATGCAAATTAATATTAGTACTACTCTCTAAACTAAGACGAATAAAGCAGGCTGACTGTGCATGGGATAAATCAGAGTTTTTCTAAAGGCCACAACAAGAATGCAGTGCTTCAGTACTGAAATGTACTAGTCTCTAATCTAACTTCATATACACTGCTAGGTAAGCTGGAAAGCACTTAAGGAACTGGAAACACCAGCATCAGTGGTGTAGCATCTAGCACCCAAAGGGCAGGAGTGATAAGACTAATTGGAAAGGATAGTCACATAAGAGACGACAAAAGCCGAACACACAGTAGAAATGGAAAATTCCTGTAACTGGGTGCTTCAAGGGCTAAAGAAATTTAGGAGACAGTTCTTTCAGACCCTGTTTGTGGCTGGAAGAGACAGAAGAGCCTATGAGGAAGAGGTCATAGTATGGTGGAGAGTTGGGGGTGAGCCCGTTCCTCAACCAGCAGGTGTCATAGTGCTCCAGGAATCACTGGGCCCCACACGCTGACTTTCAGTGTTTCTAAGGCCATTCCTGAGGATGCAGGACCCCTGGCCTTATAACTACCCTCCTTGGTTAAGTCCAACTTGGCAGGTTTAGCCCTTAGATTTTCTTCCCCAACTTCCTGAAGCCCTTTACCTGGGCCTCCTAAAGATTCCAACTCTTTCCCCTTAGTAAGGTTGTTCATTTGCTAATAGGAACTGTGTGTGGGATCACGGCACAACCAGGTACTAGGTTTTCACCTAAGGCTTAGTATATCATCATACACATGTGGGCCGCTGAGATTGATTCCTTCACATCAAGACAGGGAGGAAAAATACACAGGAACAGATGCTGCTGAGCCATTTTCAGGCTCAACGTTACCTTCAAGTAACACATTTCCAACTCCCTGAAGCATTAGGTGGAATGATATTACCCTATAATATTAGCTGTTTCTCTAGAAACAAGTTTATCAGGTTCTTTCAAACAGCTAAAACCTACACAGTCATTCTAAGAAAGACAGCTGAGTCCTGATGTTAATTTGTGGATTGAAAGGGAAGTGGGAGTACCAGATACTTATAAGATTAACAAATCCACATTGGGAGATAATTTTCTAGGGGTCTCATGTTATTGCATGTCTTGCAAGCAAAATAATAATGGCTCTTTGTTTTGGACTACCTTTTAAGGGTCTTTGTATTTGCATAGTGAACAGCCCTGCAAGACAGTGATAGTCTCTCCCTCCAGAGCAAAGGACAGACATGCTTATTACCCATTACAAAAAGTTAGGATCCCTAAACTCAGGGTTCCTGTGCAACCCACTATGTGTGGAGGCATCAACCTAGGCCCATCTGTGTCACCCTGATGGAACTTGAGGGCAAAGAGGGAACCAATGCAAAATATGCTGTTGCTAATGCTGTTTGCTGTGCCATGAGTGAATAATAAATTCCTTTGTCTCTGACTCAAGAGTTTTGGAGCTAGAAGGGGCAAATCTGAGATTCTTGCAGTTTTGACAGTCCACTGCTTTACCTCATGAACAGCTGATATTTCCTTAACTGCAAAAGATGAAACTGGGCAATTCAACTCTAGCCAACTTTCTGCTCTTTCCCTACATAATTAAGAAGGAATACAAGATAATGGGATGAAAAAGGGAAAGCAAGAGAGGGTGATATATATGGCTCCAGCACTTTGAATGTTCTGGCCTGGCTCTGCTGAGGACCCTTTAAGGCTTTAGGACAATTAGCCATTAATAAAAGAGGAGAGGGTGAGAAGATCCCCAGAGTCATTTTGTAGTGTTTCATCTGCATCTGTCACCTTCTTTTTCAGCTGTTGCTCAATGTTGCAGCTGGCATGTGAGGAATAGAGCTGAGTGAGCAGCAGGTTTAGGTTTGTTTCTTTTACCTTTCTCTTCTACTAGACACAAGAACAGACCGACCACCTTATGTCCACCCCTCCCATTCTCTTCGTATTCCTAACACAATCCTGATTTCTAGCTGGGCCCAGAGAAAACGCTTACATTCCCCAGGCTTCCTTCACGTTAGACATGGCTCTGTGACTTAATTCTGAAAGTAGAATGACATGGAAGTGCAAGAGTTACATGGAATTTTGAGGAAGACAGTTTAAAGGCAGCTGAGGCTGGTGAGGGGTGAGTCCCTTCTATCCTCCTGCCGTCCTTCCTCCCTTTGGCCCACAACACCTGGATGGAACATGAGGGGTGACTTGCTGACTTTCACCTTATACTTGGGCAGAGTATAAGAGAAGACTGATCCTCAGTCACTTCTTAGAGTGGCCATATCAGCCCTAGACTTCTTTTACATGACAAGTAATTTCACTATGAAATTTGGGTTTTCTGTTATCCAAGCCAAACCTGATTCTAACTGATAGACCCAACAATTCTTACACTCTTCTGTATGTGTCATCTGTTTGTATAACACAAATGCACATGCTGTCTCTCAACTTTTGCACAGATTTATAACAAATAATAGTTATTATAAAATGTCAAGTATTAATAATGGTAATAGAGGTGTCTGATCACATTAAGATAATGCAATAGAAACACCTAACAAGAAAAACCTTTATGTGCCTACCTCCCAACAACCTTAATGTATGTGTCATCAGGCACTTTGAAAGTGCTTTTCAGTGAATGACTGTGTATGTGATGGACACTGTCATCCTCTGATGTTACAGGCTGGCAGGGCTAGCAGTAATCCTCCTAGCCCCAGAGTTTTATGAAATGCCAGCATGGAGGCCACTAAGGATAGAAACTCAGCACATTTGCAAGTGAAGAGGCTATATTATGATGAGGTTATTCATACTTCTTGTTTTGGGCCAACCTGGATTTCAAGAAAAAAAGCACTTTGGGGGATTCAAGACACAGAAATGAATCATGGGAAAGATGGCCTGGAGAGACATACAGTCTTAAGTTGTACTGAGAATTAATTTTATGGTAATAGAATATATAAGGTTATTTCTACCACTCATGGGAATTATGCCTGGGCCACTGCCTTAGCAACAATTTTCATATAACTATCCAGAAATAACATTAACAGCCAGTGATCACAGAATATCTACAAAATACCACGATGTCAGAACTTGGACAAAGGCTTACATTATACTTTCCGAACTTTGTAACAACATGAAATGGACAGAAAGTAAGACAGTCTCCTCTCAAGGCCAGAGCATCAAATCTAAAAAATAACGTTATCCAATAAGAAAATGAAAGTCTTATATCTGGACATTTTGGGATGGTATCCAGTAACAGTATTAAAAAATAATTCTATACTCCCACTGAACCAAATGCGGTTAGTTACCTTTTCCTTAAAATGAATTTTCCAAAATCAGGAAAAGAAGTAAACAAAGAGATCTGTCATAAAGCTATTCCAATGCTCTGAATAATAATGCTATATAAGAATAAAAACTTTATCGCATTAAGATACCATAGGCCTGTCTCAATTTTTCCTGTCTATAGGCTGGATATTGAAAACAGTGTCTATTAAGGCCTAATAAACAGGGCAGCTTTATGAATGTTTAACTAGGCTGCCTAATTTAGTCTATATGTAAGAAAGAACGTGCTGGAAAAATAGCCCCAAGTGTTCCTAGTTAGGTATGTACTTGCTGGGTTGTAGTCAGGGAGTATAAAGACAGGGCCATCCTCAGGAACACAGAAAAAATGTCTAATTTACTCAGAAGGAAGAGAAGGTTACTTAGTAACTAAATCTTTTATGTACATTTTACTGATAAACACTACATAGTTAATCCCCTAAACCTGTGTGGGATAAAAAATGTTTATTTCAGAGTTTAAACTGTCCCTCTCATTTAACCCCTTCTTGATATGCTATTGAGTCTACTCCTGGCGTTTCATAAATAAATGTGTAGAGTCTCAGCGCTCTGAAAGTGGCCCTGTGGCACCAACATCTCCCCAGGCCAGGACTGCCAGCTGTTGTGGTGTTTCCCATGAAACTCCTAACACAGGGCCGGCACTCCACAGACACTCTTTTTCCATTAAATTATAACCACACTTAAGGAAATTTTAAAAGGAAAAAAGCCCCTTCAAATCACAATAAATATTTGATAGCGTAATCACTGTTTCCTTAGGCATAAATGTCCTACATTCAGTTTCCTTTTGCTTAGGGATTTGAGCAGACCATCCGGGATGCTCCATTCTGAATGCTTCCCAGGAACTAACACCTGGTGCTTACTTCAGTCTTCTGATCATTAACTTTCAGAATTCTATGAGTTGGGGGTGACCATGGCACTATTCCACAGAAGATACCATCTGATGTAGGGGATAGACAGACATTGGCAGGTACAGGTGTGGCCCCTCCCCCCAGCCTCACCTGAACGGTCAGGGCTGGAGTAATAGAAGAAGAACTGGGGGGGGCCTCACATTCAGTCGTTCAAATAGATATTTATTGAAGTCCTTCCACAACCCGGGCATACAAATGTGAACAGACATACGTGGTCCCAGGTCTCATTCGTGGATTTTACAATTTCATGGGGTAAAGGGGAGGTAAGGGACAGACATTAATTACAGCAAATACATACATAATTACAAATTGTGAAAAATGATCTGAAGGAAAACAACAGGGTACCATGAGAGGAAATAATGAGGTGGATTGGGTGGACCTAAGACTTAGACTGGAAAGTCAAGAAAAACCTAATACCTGCAGGATGAGCAACCAAGTAATGAAAGCCACTGGAGCAGATGAATTTACCTGCAGAGAACAGGGGAGAAGAGAAAACTTGAGAGGTTCTCCTTGAAGTCATGTAACATGAGGACAGGCAGAGGACAAGGACCAGGCAAAAGAGAATGAATAGGAGTCACCAGATGGGGACAGTGTGGCAATCACAGCCATGAGAACATAGTGCTTTAAGAAGAGAGAGGTCAACACTGAGAGATTGAGAAAGAGGAGACACCAAAGAGTGTCCATGAGCTTTAGAAACAAAGAGGTTATCGTTGGTTGGTTTGGCAATAGCAGTATCAGGGGAATGCTAGGGACAGAAGCCAGGGAAGATGCCAGCAAGGAATTACTAATGATAATAAAAAAGCTAACATTTATTCAGTGCTTATTATGTACTAAGCACTGTTCCAAGTGTTTTTTTTTTTGTTTTTTTTTTAAGAGATAGGGTCTCACTCTGTTGTCCAGGCTAAAATACAGTGGTGCAATCATAGCTCACTGCAGCCTTGAACTCCTGGGCTCAAGTGATCCTCCTGATTCAGCCTCCCAAGTAGCTAGGACTACAGGTACACACCACCATGCCCAGCTAATTTTTACTTTTTTTTTTTTTAGAGATGGGATCTCGCTGTGTTGCCCAGGCTGGTGTTCTGAGTGTTTTACATGTATTATCTCTTTAAGTCCTTAAAACAGTGAGGGTAATATTATCCCCATTTTACAGAAGAGAAAACTGAAGCTTGCAGAAACCTGCCTAAGACCACATGGATGAGAACTCAAGGGTCTGGCTCTAGAGACCAATCATGATGTAGTGAAGGCCTTAGAGAGTGAGAGGGAACAGGACCCAGAGCTATGTGCAGGGAGTGGTGTCCTTGCCCTCAAGCCACATGATGGCCTTTCCCAGCAAAGGACATAAAATGGGGCAAAACAATTTTACAGATTCTACACATACAAAGAATAACAATGGCCACAGGATCAGTCCTTTCATCTTGTGAAAATACTTAATATCTAGGGGTTGGGAAATCCTGTAGCACAATTTGATAATTTCCCACTTATTTCCCATTCACCAATGAGAGACCCATGGACATTATTTCACCCTAGAAATGATCTGAGGGGCAAAGACAGTTGAACTCTGTGTTGAGGTCAGGTCTTTGCTCCTCCTGAACTTTCTACTGTTCAGCTCTGGAAGACACCATTGTTGATTAGTGGGCACCACTGCCACAGCCTGGGCAGGGGTGGGGCAGAGCAAAACACATGGAATCATTCTTGCTATTTGTCTTCTCCTCCTACAGTCTGGCCAGGAAGGAAAGCTGAGCAAAGAGAAGAAATTGTTTGATTGCCGTTGAACAGTCCTCTTAATCCATTACCAGGAACACAAACAAACAAAAAATAAAAGAAAAATAGAAGAGCAGATGTCGATTTCTTCTGAGTGTTGCTTATCTTGTTTTCAAAATCCAGCAATCCCACTGCCTTTACCTCCACCTTAGAACAGTTTGTAGGTACCTGAGAGGGTAAGTGCTAGTTTCTCAGGTAGTCTCAATGTTCAAAACAAGCAATATAAGGAGGCTGTGGTGCCTGACTGGTCCCCTAAACCCTCCCATTCCCCAGGCCCCTTCTTGTCCTTGCTGCCTCCAGCTAGTTTAATTTACACTAAGTCTGAAAAGGTCAAGCTGGCCATGGGGTAAAGAACTCATTGTTTACACAGTAAAATTACAAGAATGAACTAAAAATGAAGTCATCCTCTGTAGAGCAGCATGACACAAAAACTGGGGTGAATACAATTCCTCCTACAGTAAGGCTTTCCATATAGATTACCAAAAGGAGGGGAGGGGGAATGAGAGTTTGGAAATCTATTTACACTTAAGACTTACTCTCTTTGGATTTGGAATTGAAGAGTAGCACACAGAAATTCTTTGGCTAGGAAGCTCAGATGTACTTATCAGATCATGTGAAATACCCATTATGCTCTGGATTCTTGCAAATATGCTTAATCTGTATGCAAAGACCAGAAACAAACAAGCTGCAACAATAACAAAAATTGAAGTTGCATTAGTTGAGGATAAATTAGTTTTATGGAACCACTAATTAGACTCAGCTGGACAGGAATCAGACCATTCTACCTGTGACTCTTCCAGCAACTGCCCAAAACAATGCAAGTTAAGAGTTAAAATGATAGTCTCACACAGTGAGAGTATTAAAGTAATTTAGAGGGCACCTGCTCCCATACAAAAATTATTCTAATTTTTCATATAATTTGGTCGTCTTGAATTGGATGAGAGATGAACTTTTTTATTTTCAGTCCTTTTCCTTGATTACCAAAGTAACATTTGCTTATTCTAAAAATCTGGCAGGATTAGGTAAGTGCGTAGAAGCAGAAAAAACATGTGACTGATCCTCCAGATACAACCTTTGTGGATTTTGCTACTTACTTTCTATAATTTTTTGTTTATATGAATGAGAACGTCCTGCATGCTATCCTGATTTCCCCCCAAATTAATGTTATATTGTAAGTAGTTCCTTTTGTCAATAAACCCTTGAAGTATATTTCTTAAAACTTCAATGACCTGTACTATTCATTGTTTAGTTGGGTACTTCTCTCAAAGTTTGAATTAGTGTTTTATATGCTTCAAGTTCCAGGTATTCTTGCATTCTTCTTCCTAAATTCCATGCAGACTGCTCTTCCAGTTAGCCCATTTGTACGGACAGGTCTTAATACGAGGAGCATTTGTAGTCAAGGTACAAAGGCTCTTTTAACTAAAATGTTCTCCTCCTTCACAAGCAAAACACAAGAGGGACTTTAATTGTAAAATGTCCTTGTCCCATGTTTTTTGGTGACAGTTCTAGCTCTACCACATACATCACGCTTGAGGATAAGGGTTGCTTATATACTCCCTAGTCCTCACATCCCTTCCTGCTTGCTGTAAGGGCAACCAAGCCACGAAGGGAAAGACATAACCCAAAAATGGAGTAAAGTGAATTATGCCTTAAATTTGTATCAAGTAGTCATCACAACTCTGTCTGGTTAATAAGTTAAATGTTATTATCCTATCTGATGCAAAAGAAAAATGGCACAGAGGAGGTGAGAAACAGCTTTAGAATAGGAAGTGGCTTTAGAGCTTATATGGACTCTGTGGTTTTCAAACTGTTTATGGAGCCCCTAGAGATTCTTTTTGGGGTCCCCTGGGCAGGGAAAACAGACCAACTCACCAAAATTCAATGTGCCAAATTTACAAAATTGATTTATTTCAAAAGCATTTAAAGGAATGTTTTAATAGCACAAGTAAGAATGTTTGGGTTCTGTTACTGATGAAATATTTTTAATTAAAACAATAACTTAAATTCAAAGGCATAATAAAGAAACCAAAATTAGCTAAAACAATCACTCCACATTGAGATTCTGAGCTTCTGTATCAGTACCTGAGCTCAATACCTACTACGGTGTCCACCACATAGTAGGGCCAAATACCTATTTGCTGAATGAACTTATGAATGAATGAGACCCATAAGCTTTGTAGGAAAACCCAACCGCAAGGGGCAAAATCAAAGCAGTAGGAAGGAAGTCAAAACATCCAGAAGACATTACTATAATAAGTTATCTGACTAACCACCCAAATTTTATATATACTAATTGTATATATGAAATTGTGAAGGATCACAAAGTCCAAATTGATTAAATGTCATAAACACGTCATATAATAGACGCTAAAAAGTTCAGACAACTGAAAATTATGCATAAAAAACACTTTAATAAACATCAGGATAATTGGACATGTATCCACATGAAATGCTGACATTTTTGTTAATGATATAGATTTTAGTGAATTTATTTAATACGAGTATGTGCTTAGTACTCATGAAAGTATAGTTCATCATCCGTGATTCATATTGTACACTGCTGTTAAAGCACTCAGTGACCTAACACAGAAGTCTACAAGGTGGAGCACATGGCCTACAGGTGGGTGTGGGGATCCCATTTCAATCCCGCCTATTTGTGCTGCTGCCCTAATTACAACACCTGAAAAATCCTACTGCCCGAGCCTGTCCTAAGGCTTACTGTGCCACTGCCCTCTTATTATCACACTATATCATCCCTACCTTTCTTCTCCAAGGAGAGGGGTCTCTCTAGGAGCACTACCTCTCCTCCTCCTCCTCACACCCATTACGTCCTTCAGATTCCGGCTTGAAACCCACTACCTGCAGCAAGACTGTCTCCACCCTATTCTGATCACTGCTGTGGTCCTCTGCATCTGGAAGCAGGTGCCCCATTTTAAAAAACAGAACTGTCTTACACATGGTGCTCTGCTGACTTGAACCATTCTGTTTCACAGATATATATGGTTTTCTGTTTGATTCTGCCCTTCCAAGGAGACTGTAAACTCAAAGACCAAGGAGTTAAGTTTTCTATTCTTTCTGCACTTCAGAGTGATAGAGTTGATGCATACAGTGTGGTGTTCAATAAATATTTAGAAAATAAAATCTACAGTTTTATACTATAGGACCAGACCAAACCACAATGTATTGATCACCTAAGTTTTGTCTTCTTAAAATTGATATGTACCTCTCAGGGAGAGTTAGTCTATACTTAATTTATTCGAATTAAATATAAAGGAAGGTGCCGTTGGATTTTTTTGGGGGGGGGGCGGGCAGGGAGATGTTTGGGTTAAGCTAAACCAGGGAACAAACTCAAACCTGTTTAAAGATTGTCCTGATCCACTTGCTCCTTTCTGAAGTGCTAGCTATCTTTGCTGTCACCTGGGGCCACCATACCAGGTTTTAAGTAGGGGTTTTCATCCCCGGGAATGCTTTCTGAGAGCAGAGTACAATAAGAAATAAAACGGTCTCGTCTGGCTTTCTCTCATTTCAGTCCAATGCACTTGTGACCAACAAACTGAGCTTTTGGCTTTATTTATAATACCAGATACTTTATGTACCTGGAGATAAAAGCTATTCCAAAAAGTCAAAAGCTAATGCTTGGACAGTGTGGCAGCCAAAGGAGTTCTGGTTTCCTTCCCTGGAACTGCTCTGACTAAACTGGCAGGTAAAGGCCCAGAGCCTCCTTCCCTAACCCCAATTCCCTCAGGGCCTGAAGCACCTCTGAGGACCTGCAGGGCTTCCTAGGACTGCATTTGGGAATTATTGCTCTACCACACACTCTCTATACCCCCTGGCCCCACACATCTCAAAACTCCATATGGAGGTGCAGGGCAGACATATAAGCATGCCTATAATGACATCACTGAAAATGTGGAAAACAGGGTAAAAAGTTACTCATATTCCAACGACCCTAATTTAACCAGTGCTGACATTTTTATATATTTTATTTTCATTTTTTTCATCTAAGTGTATTAGTTTCACAAACTTAAAAACATAATTTTCTGTCCTGTTCTACTGACTTGACAGCAGACATGTGTTTGCTTAACACACTAAATTTTTGTTAAGACTCGTGAGGATTTCAAGATGTTCTTTTTGATAAATGGCTACCTTCCGAAGTATGTTACCAAAATTTGAACATTTTAATCATTCAAGTGAAGAGAAAAAATTTGTTAATGAGGATAATATTAGATAAAGGGGAGGAAGACCAAAAAGCTACTAGAGAGGAGAACAGGGGGAAGAGGCAAAGCCTAGGGCAAAAGGAATGGATACGCTGCCCACCTTGGAGGTGGAGAGAAAAGTCCACGGGGAAAGAGAGACACCAAGGAAACACTTGGCAGAAATAGTCTTAAAGAACCATGACTCTAGAAAAACGATATATCTTTACCAAGAGTCTGATAATAATAAACACATATAGGCTTAACTTACCCAATATTACTTTCATATATACATCCCCCATTATTCTGGGGGGAGAACTCAGGGCTGGGTTAAATCCGTACCAAGACAATACGTAAAGCAGGACCCTGGGACAAAGCCTGCTGCCTGGTTTCTGGCTCCCTAACTTGTGTTCTAAACTGTGGCACTGGACCCAGCAGCACCTCAAGAAATCACTGATTCACATGTTCACATGGAACTCATCACACTTAAAGGTCACACTATTTTTTCAAGTGGTGCTAAACTAGCCAAACAATTAAGGAAGACAAAAATAGTAAACAGGAAAATAACCTCTCAGTTATATTACGTGTTCCTTCAATACCTCACTTTATTTTTTGCCAGCTTCGTGGAAAAACTTTATTAAGGGAAGACAAAGTTGTAAACTAAAACAGAGGACAAAGACAACATGGTAGAACACTGCCTAACACCCAGGAACTCCCTCAGTCTGCAGAAGTCTGCGTCTCTCCCAGTCCATTCCTGCATGTCAGAAAGACCTGCAGACCATTTACAGGGCTTGCTCATTCGCAACAGCTGGGATTAAGTACAGCTCATTCAATGGGACCGCCTGGGAGGAAACCTCAGAGCTGGGGGTCCTGCAACCTCTCAAATTCTTCCAGGGAATGCAAATGAGGCTGGATGGCACAGAACATGATATGAGGACAAAAGCTCTCATCAGTGCCTGCCAGTCTGGGTGGTCTTTGCTTCCTGTGGTTTCTCACCTGGTGTATATCAAAGGGAGGTCCCTAATTCTCCAATGTTCATCCTCACAGCTTCCAGAGCACACCCCTAGAGACCTCCATCCCTATTTAAATGAGGAGGCCACTTCCCAGGATGCACAGTGGTGAAGGGCTGCTCTGGCCTAGTCACCTCCTTCCATAGAATCTAGGAAACCAGCACACAAGTGGAGATGCTTAGTCTCCTGCCTCATGCACCCCGCTCCCCTCAGTTCCATGGGGGTTCAATGCTGGGTCTGTTCTATTAACAGAACATTTAACCTGTACGGCATGTTGGATTTACCCTTTCCCTCCACCATATGAGCTCTCTACAGCATGTGAAACAGTGATCTCCTGTCGGGAGGTCTAGTGAACAAATACCAAAGTGAACATCTTACGTCTGTATTCCCTAAGAGATCAAATTAAGCATTTGTATGTGTGCATACTGCACAAGCTCACTACCCCCAACATCTAAAAATTAACATCTACACATTAAGGAACACACAGAATGGGACCTGGGCTCACAGATCACTTCAATCCCCAGAAGCAGGGGACAGGCATGGAGGTGCCAGTCACGTTTTGGAAGCAGCCCATGAGCCCAGCCATTAGAACAACCCATCTTCTCACTCCCCAAACTGAGGGCCTGCCTCCCTAGCTGATGGCTGACACAGCTTAATCCCGCTTTGTGTGGGAAGACTGACAAGATTACCACACAGACAACCAATCAGAAATAGAAATAGCTTTGTTTTTTTCCTGAGAAGTTTTATCAAGGGAACCAGTTCTTACATAAAAGCTATGCTTTCTAAAAATCTTCCTCTTCCTTGTTGTCTCTAAACACTCAAGTCATTGTACTTATTAACTCATCCTCCATGCCCTAGCCCAAACCCTCTGATAAAGGCAGTAGGTCAGCATGTTCCAGAAAACACTAATTCTGCTGTATAGGGCTGCTTCTAATTCTAACCCATGAGGGCTCTCTTCCATTTTGCAACTGTACGAGAGGCCAATTGTTTCACCACCCCAGCCGCAAGGTGAAACACGACCACAGGATGTGCCTCTCTAACAGAAGGGAAGGCACCTCTCAGCGCCTCGGCCCCTGACATGTCTAAAAACATTCCTTGTCAAAGCATTTTAATATAGCATTATAATACAGCATTTTATTCTTCTTTTTGTTGTGACATACTTTAAGCAAACAAAAATTACACAGAATATAACACCCATGTACACACTGTTCAACTTTGGCAATTCTTAGTATTTTGCCATATTTGCTTCAAATAATTTTTTTTAGAGAAACAAACTATTACAGATATAGGTAAAATGCCCCATGTATCCCCTCATTCCATTTCTCTTCCACCTTCCTCACAGGTAACCACTATCCTAAAGTTAGTATTCTTATTTCCACACTACTTATAATTTTTACTATGAGTGTATACATAAAAATATATAATACTATTTGCATGTTTTAAAATTTCACATAAAGGGTATTATACTGTCTACATTGTTATGTAACTTGCATTTTTTTTTGCTCAATTTTAAAAATGCTGTGTCTTATGGAAAGTTTCAAACATGGAAAAGTAGAAAGAATGTTATAATAAACCCCATGTATTCATCACCCAGCCTCATGGCCAATCTTACATCTATTAATACATACAGATTATTATATCTACCCCCTACCTACTCATCTCCCTCCTGGCCTCCAATCACTCTGAAAGAAATCTCATACATGCAAAAAATTTAAAGGTCTAGTTTCTTTTGGAGCTGACTTGCTTTCTAAAGAAAAGCCAAGGCAGGGGCAGGGTCTGCTCCAAATACACAACCTCAACCACCCTAGAAATTATAGCTCAAATCATTAGCAGATGGATCCAATAGGGCAAAAAAGAATGCCAGCTGCGGTTAGGCCCAGTGGTCTGAGTATGAACTTCTCCTTTCCCAGTGGCTTTGGGGCAGGAAGGAAGTCATCCCTGAACTTTTCCAGCGCCCACTTCCTTCAAACCCCAGCTCCATCTTATCTCTGAATATTTGAACTGTCCAAATAACATCCTCTTGTCATCTAGAGAGAAAGCCCATCCTCACCTGTCTTTATATACTCAATGCCTGAAAACTGCATCTCTAAATACATTTACACATACACACGTAACAGCAGTTGCTAATGTTTACCAAGTACTTTATTTGTGCCAGGCATTTCTTTCATGCCTCATGTTGCACAATTAACTCATTTTACAGATGAAGAAACTGTGGCACAGAGGAATTAAATAATTCCCCCAAGTTCAAATAGCAAATAAATGAAACCATTTATTGAGGCTCCAGGGTCCATATAAGCTTAGCAAAAGGACCAGTTCCAGTGGAATATAAAGAAGCCATATACTTGTTTGACAATCAAACTCCACTAGCAAGTACGTAATAAAAGTCTGAGTAACTGAGTAACTGAGCCAGATTGAAGGCTATCTGTGGACTGCTATGTGCAGTTGGTTCTCAGTTCTATGACATTCAACTTTTCCTTTTAAGAGGTCACGATCTAATTGACTTCTGTGTAAGAAAAGGAAAAAATAGTACAAAGGTAAACAAAAGCCATTAATTAGTCCAGTTTCTCCCCTCAACTTTACCCTCAACAGCCACTTACAAAAGGGAACCGAAAAGAGTAGATCAGGCTCCCAATGTCTGAAAACACATGACCTTCCTTCATCTTCAGAATGTGGTATTGCCATATCAAAGAGCTCTTTGTACTGCACAAAAGGGGGCAGAATTATAATGGCCTAAGTATTTGACCTTCATGCAGTAAACGCATCAAAGCTTGGTCCTCTAACAATTTTTGGTCATTTATAACAGAAATTTTTAAGGAAGAAATGTCGTTTTTATTTCAAGAACAAAATCCGGAAATTTACTCAGCAGCTTTTTAGGTTGCACATATCTTAAATGCTATATTCTTTTCATTTTTTTCCACCCTACCCCCTGCCCCCGTCAATGGAGAGCTGCATATTCTTTATAATAAACATACCATCTTAAAAAAAAGAACAGCAGATAAGATAAATCCTTCTCTTCTATTTGCCAATGTCAAACTCTCTTTCTCTCTCTCTCTCCCTCTACCCGCCACTCCCTCTCTCTCTAGTGCATGAGCCAAAATTCCTTATCCAAGGCAGACTAAGGATTTTTCACTGTGATCACACTGTTTACTTGCAATTTCTAAACAAGAATAAACACTACTGCCTCCATGTCTCATTTTATTTATTCGATCAGTATTTATTGAGCCCTGGGTATCCAGCACTGTGCTAAATGCTGAAATACAACAGTGAACAAGATACTCCTCAGAGTACCTTGAACACTTTGAATATAGCAAAGAATCCCTTCTTCTGCTTAAATTCCTGGATTTACAAACCCTTGAAAAGACATCTCCTGGCTGAAATTTTACTTTCTTATGGGAAAGGAATATTTACAAGTGGTGGCAATTGGGTAGAGAAGAGACAGGTAAAGACTATAAATGTGTTAACATATTAGTTCATGTTTTTAGAATAGTTCTATGAAGCACACATAAGCCATTTAAAGCACAGCTTCATTCTCAATAAAGTGTAAACCTCTCCTTATCCTCCACCAATAGAAGAAAAAATACTAAATACCATTAGAAAGTTGAAGTTTTTACACTGTACTCTGTTTTCTGTGCTCTACATTTACATGGGTCAGGCAGGATGACCAGGAGAAACAGAGTTGGTTGACACCAGTAGATCACCAATTCAAATGTGGTGCCAGCTTTCTCTCTTGCCATGAACTTCACATGCTTTTGGTACATGTCACTGATTTAGCTAAGGGAAGCTACTGGGATTTCTGCAGGTCCTTACCCAGGTGCACCAAAAGGCATCTGCAGCCATGTTATGGTACCTCACATGCACAATAACTGTTGACCTCTCCTGTTCCCCAGCTACACGTTACTTATCCTCTGTCATGCTGGTCATAGTTTGCTTCCAAAAGAAATTTAAGGCAGCTGGGACTACACTATATTCATCTTTGCAGTCCCCACAGAGCTTAGCACCATGTCCAAACCAAACTTAGTGCTAATATTTTTTATTTTTATTTAATTAAATTAAGGAGGTTTTCCGTGGTGTGATATAATGTGAAGTACACAGCATTACCCAGCTAAAAAGATTGAACCTGAATCTAATCAACCCTCTAGAGTTAATTTCCAGTTTCAGGAAATTCAGGTGACAGAAGAACAAGATAATGACAATGAAAGAAAACAGATATATCCAGAATGTGGGACATTCTGCAGGACAACTGATCCAGTTTCTACAACTAGTCAATGGCATGGAACAAGGGGGTGGGGGAGGGAGTTTGGGAACTGCTCTTGATTCAAAAAGATACAACATTCAAATGCCATGTGTGGACCTTATTTGAATACTGAGTCTAACAAAACAACCATAAAAGGACATTTATTTTACATAATTGAGAATTTTTTAAAATTATAAACTAGGCATTAGATGATACCAACAAAATATGGTAACTATAGTTAGGTGTGAAAATGTAAGAATATGTCCATGTTTTTCCGAGGTGCACACTGACATTACATGGAGATGAAATAACCGAGGCCTAGCATTTGCTTTAAAATCCTTGGTGAGGGAGGGGGAAGAAAAAGGAAAAAAGGGGGGAAATAGATTAAGCAAATAAAGTAAAATCTTGATAACTGTCCAATATATACCCCATACTTTTGAATATGTTCAAATTTTTTCATAACTTTTAAATCACGGAAGCTCAAAAGCAGTAACTTAAAAATATTTATGCATAAACTAAATACTTTCAAACCACTCTGACCACATTCTCATAACTTATCAGTTTACCAATTTACAAATTGGTAAACTGTTCATAGATGCTCATGCCTGAGATTTTAGGGAAAGAGAAAAGGGGCGCACACAGGCACACACGAGTCAGCTCTTTCACAAGCGGGCAGTCAGTACCTGAGGGGTCTGCTCCTGAAACACATCCGGAAATGAGACAACATTCATTTCCGAGCCAGTTCATTTGACAAACAATAAAATCAAGCTTTCTTTTCTGATTACCTCTACTAAATATTTTTTTACAAGGATAAAACGTTTTTCATACGGTCAGATGAATCGTAAATAGTAATCCTATCAGCAGTGCCATCCTTAAGGAGCCCTCTGCCAGGCCCCTTGAGACAACTTTACTGTAGGCACAGTACTGTACTTTCCACAGGTTTATTATTTTATTTCTTATTGAAGGTGCTTAAAGACAAAATGCAACTTCATTCACTTTAAAAACAAACAAACTAAAAATCTAAGAAAACCACAGGAAAAGGCTGGCTTCTCACTTATTTAATGTCTTTTGTCAGGAAAAAAAAAAGTTTTCAAAGATTACAGAATAATCATTTAGAAGGTAGAAAAATCTTGGAGTATTAGTATCCTGTCTCCACACAAATCAACACATGGTCCTCTCCTTGCCCTCTTCCTCCCTCCACCCTCAAGAAAATAAAACCCCAAACGACACATGGATTGAGGGGCTAAGCAATTACAGACGAGAGGTGGAAGCGACCAAATGTATGAGTCAGGGGCCTAAAAGAGTAATACTTCATTTATCTGGAGGCAGTTTGATGACCCCAACCATCCAGAACACAGGCCAGCATTTTCCACACTGTACGGGTCCAGATCGTTGTGCAGAATTCCCACTAAACTCAGCAGTGCAGGATGGGGTCTGTCCATTACAGCCACTACAGCCCCAGGGGCCCAGCACATAAAACACACTCAAATGAATATGAATAAATGTACCCACATCCTAACTACCTCAATATCCTGTCTTCTGAAAACCAGATGATTTAAAAAATACTGATGGCACATGACGATAAACTAAATTCCAGACTTAGTTTAAGAAAGCAACATAATTGAATATATTTTAGAAAGACTACTATAAAAATGTCTAAAATAAATAAATGAGTTTGAACATTAACATATGTTAAAACATAGAAAACTCTCTGTCCAATGAAAAGCAATAAAGGAACTCAAAGCCCACGATTATTTTTTGCATTTTTAATCAATTAACAAACAGCTTTTTTGTAATGACTCACTGAGAAGGAAAGCAATGGCCCTCAGTGGCAAGGGGAGAGAAGAAAGAAAGGGGAGAATTTGGGAAGGTCTAATACTTTTTTAATTCTTTCCTTAAAAAAAATTTTTTTAAAAATATTTAACGTGAAACAGGTTACAAAGAGTTACAGAGATGCGGCAAGACTTATGCATGAGTTGATACAACTTAGAGACAGGAAGTAGACACCCAGAACTTGCTGACCCAACAAAGATAGGCCTTAGTCACAAGATCATAAGAAATTAACATAAAAGGATAGGCAAAGCTGCCTTCTACTATTTCCTCCCACCCCAAAGCACAAAAGTTCAGATGATCCCTTGAGACAAAAATGCCCAACTAGCCTCGCTCAATCACGTTCCCAGTGTCACTCTGGATACCCAAAATGTTCAAATTCTCTTGAAAGTCTCACAGCCAGAAGGCATCCCTCAGGCACTTTGCCCTATCTCATCCCCCAGTCCCAGTCTAATGTATTTATTCTCTATTTCCCCATTACCTACCTCTACCCTTTCATCTCAACCTCATCTCTAGCCATTCCTAATACCTTCTCTGTCCTCTCAGGTTTGTTCCTTCTTCCCTGTTTTCATCATTCTGCCTTCTTTCTCCTTTTCTCTTCCAACCTGCTCTCCCCTGTTCCCCATCTTCCTTGTACCCTCCCATTCATCCCGTTCTCAATCTCTGTTCTACAGTCGTTTCCACTCTGACTTGTATGCCCCAAAACTTTCCCTACCCACTCCTCCTGCCCCACCCATTCTATACCTAGAAACCTCTTTCCCTGAAGCCACTTGTAGTCTACAACCAAACCAGGAAGGGCCCAACATAGTTTAGACCAATACAGTAGAAAAGAATTGGTCAAGTTAAAAAAAATACTTTAAGACCTTCAAGGATGACCTGGAAACCGTAAAGAGGCTCCCAAAGCTTCAAGTGGGCTTGTTCTATTTCAGGTCCGAAGTGCAGAATTTATATAACCAAGCAAATATATCTCAGCCAATTTCCTGGTCTATATTTCTAATCTTTTTATCATGGGTTCACCATCATGGCCACAGGGATTTATGGATAAAAAAGATCTTTCACTGGCTTCTTATCTAAATTCCTATCAAAGGTGCTTAAAGACAAGTGCTACTTTATTCATAAAAAACCTGAGAAAACAACATAAAAAGTAGATACCTCTCTTAATGACTCCTGTCAGAAAAAACGTTTTGTTTTTTTTTAAAGAAAAAAGATTATAAAATAATACTGGTGAAAGATTTTACTATGAAGCAAAAATATTAACTATATCTTCTATCTTCTCCTAATCCCTTCTAAAAAGATATATTTTTAGATACTATTTAGATATATTTTTAGATAAAATGATAGTACAAAAAGATATTGTGTTATCCTTTGACTTTACAATTCCAACAAAGTACAACATGCTGTTTAAGACAGTAAAAGGAAAGAAACAAAAAACTTCCCCCTATACTGACACCCCAAACTACCAGACCTCTCCCTACTTCTCCCACTACCCCACTCGAATCTCCTACAGCTCAGATCTTAAGAGCCCCCCGGGAAGAAGGCACCAGAAAATTACACAACCCTTTTTCTTAACCTTACCTGCCTTTCCTACAAAACTGAACTGGGAGGTCTCAGAAGGGTCCTTTATAATCCAGAAGGCAACTTTCACCTCTCGCCCTTGAGAATGCTGCCTGCTTCCTCCCCTACCCACCCTCTGTTGCTAGCTAATACTACCACCACCAAGAATGACAGATGATATGCACAACTTCAGCTTCATCCTCAACTAGGATGTTCCCTGTGAAAAATGGGGGCAGAGAGAGGTTACACAACTTGCTCAAGGTCCCCACAGCCAATAAGCCAAGATGGAACTGGAACCCAGGTCTGTCAGATTCTAAAGCCCAAACTCTTAACTGCAGCATGACCTTACGCAAGAAAGACCCTCCATGCCTTCATCTCAACTCCAGAAGTTCAAAAGGCCCTAGAGCTCAGAAGACCACCAACACTTATTGTGTAGAAAACTTTCCACCTACCCAAGGTTCTTCCCACCTTTTGTCTTTGGCTGTCAGTGCTTAGCTGGGGAGGAAGGAGGTTTCTTCCCCATGCCATCCCAGGGTACAGTGCTGTTCCACTTCTTCCTAATTACAACTGGCTGTGGTGTGGGCTTCGATTCTTTCAACACCACTGAACCTGCTTAGAACTTTGATGAAGCCTCCTTCCTCTTACCACCTGTCTCCACTTCATGTCCTGGATGCAGCAAATAGACCTGGAGAAGAGGCTTGCACCAAGCAGAAAAACCTCAATGATGAGATACCATTCTTCCTCCCCACCTTCCCCAAAGCCCTGAGTGACATTCCTTGCAAATAACCAGCAAAATGTCCCATCCCTGCTAGTTCTTCTCTTGTGTGGGAGAAAAACATTTTTAAAATGGGTTACTGTGGATAAGCTATTAGAAAGCCCCTGCTGAGCTCCTGCTTTATCTTAGTTAATACTTAAATATGCACAGCCAGAGACAAGCTCATACAGGGCTTTGGGAGGAAGAGAGAAGAGTACACAGAGGTAATTTTGTCATTTTTCTTGGCATTGAAGCAGCCTGTTAACAAATGCATATTTTGTTTGAAAGTGGATTCTGAAACCAAAAGCAAAAATAGATGACTAAAATACGTCATATCTTCCCATATATCTGTGGAGGAAAAACCAAACAAACTCACACCAAGGGGCAAGTATCAAATAACCAGAATGAAAATGCTACTGGTTATTGAGCACTTGGTCTCTGCCAGGCTCTTCGTTAGATGTTTTTATGGACATTATTTCACTCAACCTTCACAATACTATGAAGTTCTTATTATAAAGAGGAAACTGATGATTAGGGACTCTATCTCCAAATAATCATATAGCACCTACTATGTGCCAAACTGTTTTAAGCACTTTAAAAATGCCTATATTTTCTCCTTTAATCCTCGTAACAGCTCTATGAAGCAGGTGATACTCTTAACAGACGAGCAGACTGAGGGAAAGTGTCCTTAAGTCACCTACATAATGTCACACAGTTGATAAGCAGAAAAGTTAAGGATTTAAACCAAAGCATTGTGCGCTCTTAGCCACTGAGCTACAGTGCAAATTTATAACCTGGATTTTTGTTTCTTTTATTTTACCATGGTTTTGGGGATTTTTTGTTGTTATTTCTTCAATGAGCCTGCAGGACGGGGATCACTTTTCATACCCCACTCAGCCATCAGTATTGTGAACCAGCCAGGCAGCGTCATCAGTAAATAGCTGATTCTGGGGCGATGCATGGAGGGCTCTGACTGCTGGGGGCTTCTCACTCCAGTTCCACTGCCCTGTCTGGGCCTCCAGCCCCTCCCACCTCAGGGCCCCAAGAGAGCCCTGACCAGCCTGCATGTGTCCATTCTGAGGATATGTGAAGGCAGACTGCGACAGTCTGGAAATGGTCTAACATAAAGATCAGATTCCTTTACTCCCATTTTAAAACCACTGAAGGGCAAACTCACAGCAACAGGCCTGCCACACCTTGCTCCATTCCCCGTCCGGTGTCCAAGAAAGCTAGAAGCCCTCCCTCCTGCTAGACTCAGAAGTAACTCAGAAGCCACCATCAGTCAGCAAGTCAGCATGCAAGAGGGCATCTACAACCATCCCTGCTCTACAGGATCAAGAACCCACCCTTTGGTCTGACACTCAAGACCTCTTCTAGGCTCCAGATCTATTATCCTACCTTCCCACTACATAACCTTACCTGGGGTTTCCAGAGTTTGGTCATTTACTATTTATTTGTGAAATATTTAGTGAGTACTCACCATACACCAGGCTTTCTGTCAGGCACTGGATGTACAGGATGAACTCGAGACACACAGTCCCTGCCATTATGAAGTTCATCCGTCCTTCTTCACCTAAAGAAATTCTGGCTGTCCCTCATGGCTCAGCTCACATACCACCTCCTATGTGAAACCTTGGAGATAACCCCTGGTTTTAAGTATCTGGTTGACAATGATTTATATCAGAGTTTACAGTGGATATGAAAATCACCAAAAAGCCTAACTAAAACACTGGCATGGCCAGCTGGGGAACATAAAATTCCACATTAGTGATTAACAAGATTATCCTTATTGGACATTTCACTCTGAAATATGCAGAATGGGTATAAGTTAAAAAAAAAAAAAGCTA
>VBSM01000361.1:60300328-60360370 GCA_008086735.1 Cheirogaleus medius | reverse complement strand
AACAAGGATTAAAATAATGAGGTTTGCCTTACGGAAGTAACAGATACTCCACAAAAGAGTGGCCACTTGCCAGGAGGGCAGGGTGCCACAGGTATCTAGGCTGGCAACATGACCAATGAGTTCTGATGCCTCAGGAAAGAAAATTAGTATCCTCTGAGATCAGACCATCAACTCTGGGTCTGGTTCTTGTTGAGCACCAGCAAGTGTGGGCCAATTGGTATACGGAAAATAAAGGGATTGCTCATAAGCAAAATTTTCAAATATGTAACACTTACTTCTCAATGCCAAAACATTAAAATGTTAGCCATTTTAAAACAGTGCACTGGACATAATCTACCCTTTTCTAGATGTCCCAGGGTCATACTTAAGGGTGCTCCTACACTGAAGAACCTCATACTAGCTTCTCTCAGCGTTTCATGCAGCTTCCTCCCCCACCCCACCTCCCTCTAATCAGCTATCTACCGAGGAAGAACTGAGAGGAAAAGCAGATAACTAGGCTTATGCAACACACCAGCTGAATTCAGACACAATTCTAAGTCAAAATGCTCTGGCCTCACTTATAAGGAGGCAAGAGGCAGGAAAAGAAACCTCAACCTACTGAGCACCTGTGGCAGGGGAGGCGTCCTGTTAGCACTACATAATCTCATTTAAACCACCCAGGACATAGTAATGCCCTTTTTATTTACAGATAAGGCAAATGAGTCTCAGCAAAGTTGCTGGCTCCCTCAAAGCTTCACAGCTGGTAGGTGGCAGGGTGGGGCTGGGCCCCAGCCTCCTGACTGCAAGTCGCTGCATCTTTCTGTGACACCAAAGTCGACTCACAAGGTGAGTGAGGACTTGCCAGAGAATCCTGACACAGGCAGCATAGCTTAGAACTAACTCTTCTCAATGGAGCTTCCCAGAGCAAGGATTTCTTTAGTTTTAGAGAAATAATTCCTTTCATCATGTCTTTTTTAAATCACCAAATCTTTCAAAAGTTAAACATTTATTGATTAATGCAAATGATTAATACAGTGAAGATAGGTATCTCACACCAGATACATGAATGCACCTTTAACTGTGGTCCTGTGATCAACCCAGGATTTGCACTAGTTTTCTAGCTTAATGAGTGAAATTAATTGTGACTACACAAAAGAGGAGAGCACCAATCTAATTTACTTCATTAGTAAAGATAAACAATAAAGCAAACTCACAAAAAGCATGGAAATGTTAAGTAACTGAACTTTTCATAAAAACTAAATTAACAATTATTAAGATAAAAATATAATGGCAAGTATATGCTAGTTCATTACACATGGTTTTATTAACACTCCTGCTTAAGTTATAACAAATATCAGATAAAATGCTTAATCCTACACACGTGGCATGCATTCAGTGAATAAACTTTTTAGATTGAGCTTTTAAAAATGCCAAGCTGCTTCAAAAAAAAATTATATGCATATATGAAACACCAGCATCCATTTCCACTCAGTAAAGAATGCACTTACGATTCATGTGACCTCTGCTTTTATGCACAGAAAAAAGTTTAAGAAGCATACGACATATTTAAAGTTTTACCAAAATGCAATACTAACTTTAACTTTTTAAATTTTGATTATTTCCTGCAAAAATGAAGTTGCTATTAATATTTATTTATTTAGAGACAATAAATGCCCATGCTGGAGTGCAGTGGCACGATCATAACTCACTGTAGCCTCTAATTCCTGGGCTCAAGTGATTCTCTAACCTCAGCCTCCTGAGTAGCTAGAGACCAAAGCCCACATAGGGGATGTGCCTTACCACTACAAATAATCTTTTCTAAAAATTGCACCCATCCTAGCTGGACCCATAACTTTCTTCTTGCCACTATTAGGGAGGAATCTACCAGCCTGATAAAGTTGATGATTTACCTCCTTCACATCTTGAAATATAATTGTATTAACCCTCATTTGGACTTCCTTGGATTTGTACCCAAAAAAGCTGGATGTTTCTAGAGTAAACCAACAGATTTTTTTAAAAAAATCATTAGTCTATCCTAAGAAATGTCTCATCAGAACAAGGAAGGGAAATACACCCTAAATTCCATCACCCTTAAGCGTCTGGCTCAGATGCAAGGTAAGTCCTTGGAAAGCCCGGGGTACAATCTGACCTGGGTATACAAACTTGGACCTTGCTCACCACGCAAGTGAAAGAACTTTTCTCTCAGGACATTCCCAAAATATCGATTCATAAGAAGAAATTCCCTTGCCCCTGCAGCCTCAACACTGTTTTTATAGTTTTGTATACAAACTATCATAGTTTCTATAGAATCCGGATGCCAAAATCTTGGTGGCAACAATGACTGCTACTTGCCTATTAACATGATCTCTTTTCACTAAGGAATTCCATGAATTTCTCAGTCACTTCTAAGTCCATTTAACAAACCAACAAAACTTATAGTAGTTCTCTATTTTTCAGATGAAAGGAGAAAACTTTTGTACCAACTATTCATAAAGGACAGTTAAGAACAGTTGGCATCTTAAGAGGAGGAAGATTCTTCTTGTTTAAAACCAGTTTATGAACCTATACCTAAAGACCTGGATTTCCTTCCTTCTCCCTTTATTTTAGTAGCTGAGATTAATTCCTCCTTAATGAAACAGCACAAACTGGCATATACTTTGTTACAACTGTATTTTCTACACAGGTCACAGGCTCGGCAGGTGTGTATTCTTTTGCCTTCCTGGAAAGACATTGTGTTGTTTTGTACAGTAAGGACATCAAAACAGCGAATACTCAGGGGCAAAAAGTCTGACAAGGCCTGCCCAAGGAAAAAACAATCTTTTCCAAAGCTGAAGGCCAGGCCTGGTGCCCACAATGGGGCTGAGCTACTGCCTGTCAGTCTTGGGCCTAAGACAAAGCTTAGGGATGAATCGGAGGTGACAAGCTTCTCCACCCAGTCTGAGGAGCTGAGACATTAGAAAGCAAAGATTTACAGGCACAGGTGGGTTCACTAACACCTACCTGCAGCAGTATTTTCTACTCACCCACAAAATATCCTACAACTCCTACTCATACTCACCAATGACCCAGAAATCATGAATGCAGGCCAGCTTATAAGGCTCATCAGAGAAGGCTCCTAAGCAGCCAGGGCTCCCTGACGTCTGCCCTGACACTTCCCAATGGGGAGCCCTGGGAGCATCACCAGAGTCCTCCCCAGACCCAGGTGCTAGAAACCATCGGCAGGTTCTAGCAGGCTTCTGAGGGACTCCAGTCCTACGGTATGTTCAAGGTAAGAGAGGGAACTGTGCCACAGAGTGGAGGTGCACACGCTAGCATCTGTCTGGGCTCTCCCACTGTCCTGGGAGTGGCTCACTCTCCTGCTGCTTCCGCTGCAGCTCAGGAAGGGAAACACTTCCACCTTTTTTTTAAAGGCCCTCTTACATACAATTCCAGAAGAAGCAAGTTTCTGAAAGAATGCCTGAATGAGAGAGACAGCACACAGGAGGCCTAGCTCTCTCGCACACGTCATGCAAAATGAGTCACTTAATTTACCACTCCTGCTGTTGCCATTGCCACCTTTGCTCAGAGTGAACAAGTAAGGCAGACTGATCCATGCGGGATCTGTGGAGACAGCACCTGGGAAGGGGGAGCCCAGAGAGAGCTCCTGCTGCCTCCCGCACAGGCAGCTCCTTACCTTGGGGAGCAAAAAGTCTCTGCTCGGTGTCTGCGGTAGTGGGGGTGAAGGGAGGGCAGGAGAAAGAACAGAAAGGGGAAGGAAACAGATGTTAAAGAAAGAAACAACAAACAAACAAAATATATATATATACTGGTGGGGGAAAAAAATCTCAACCATATCCCCATAATTGTCCAAGGAGCAGGGATTCCTTCCTCTGGTTCAATCCCAAGGGGAAATTACTCTGGACACAGGCATCCTCCCTCCCTCCCCACACTCTCCCAGCTGATTCAAGTGGATGTACAGGCATAAAGTCACCCTCAAGACAGGAAGCTTCACTCTCCCTGACTCTCTCTCCAAGAGGAAATTAAGGAGAGTGCCCTAACCACTCCTCAAAGCTTCAGATGCGCTGCTTCTTCCTAACTCTCCAAACAAAACTTTGGAGTTACACCTCAGTTGCCTCAGGCCCACGGCCACCCCAATGTCACATAAACATGGCTGTGTGAGACCTGAGGCCAAATTCAGAGGAACTCTTCCTAGTACATCCTGCCTCCAAGCTTGGCCTACCTGGTTAAGTGTGTAGGTGGTCTGACTTTAGTGGAACTAAAGACTCCTGACCTCCCATTTTCTCCCCGGAATACTTATGAAATGGCCTGTACCCCTGTCAGGCTTCAGGCAAGATTTCTCAGCCTTGGCACATTTTGACCTGGATAATTGTGTTGTTGGGGCCGCCCTGTGTACTGTAGGATATTTAGTAGCATCCCTTGCCTCTATCCACTAGGCTCTAGCAGATCCAGCCCCCATGTCGAGAACCAATGGCTTAAGATATCACCTCTGCATATTCTCTTTATAAATTCTCATATTCTTAGAGGGAAAAGTAAGACCTGAACTGTTACAAGATACTGAGACATGGGTATGAATTACTCTATGCCCTGAAAGGAATATGGTCTGACAAGGATATGACGAAATTAAGAGGGCTCAGCCTTGTGGGCAGGACTGAGGTGGGGGAGGAGAATGGAGAATTCTGTAGTAGGAAACCGTACAAGAGGAAGCACCGACCCACCGACCCATCGTTCGTAGCACTGGACTTGAAGCTGCTTCTACCCCTATTTATGAGGGAACAGAAGCAAATTCAAGTCTCTGTCCTATCCATGAAATACAGACTTGATGTTACAGGAAGATAACAGAACCCCAGAGAGGCCAAAGTGCACCAAACATCCACAACCAAAGGGTCAAACTGGACCTGACAAATGAAATGAAGCAAAAAACCCCAGCCATTCTACTGAGGAGGGTCTCTACGAGTACCTGACCAAGCACCTGTAGAAAAGCTGGAATAGGTGAGACAGAGACCCACAATGTCTGTCAGAGGGTTAGTACAAGTGGAGTGATTCTGTTGGTGGCCTCAGAGGGACCACATTTAAAAAAGCAACCAGGCCTGGTGAAGTGGCTCAAGCCTGTAATCCTAGCACGTTGGGAGGCCAAGGCAGAAGGACTGCTTGAGGCCAGGAGTTAGAGACCAGCCTGGGCAATAGTGAGACCCTGTCTCCACAAAAAATTTAAAAAATATATAAAATAAATGAGCTGGGCATGGTGGCATGCATCTGTAGTCCCAGCTACTCAGGAGGCTGAGGCAGGAGGATGTCTTGAGCCCAGGAGTTTGAGGTTGCAGTGAACTATGATGATGCCACTGCACTCTAGCCCCTGTCTCCAAAGAAAAAAAATGGGGGGCAACCAACTATTATTATTCTAGGAGATCTAGATGCTGATAAAACATCCTGCCCTCAAGTTGCAGACAATCAAGTTGGGAGAGAAACAATTACACATTCATCAACATCTTTATCACTACCAAACAGCTAAGGTTTACTGGAAGATTATAATCTGCCAGGCTCTCTGCTATGTACTTCATATCCATTGTCTCTTCTAATCCTTATAACAACCTATAATATAGAGAATGTTACTATCCCCATTCTACAACTGAAAAAAAATTGAAGCTCAAGAAGTCTAAGCGATTTGTCCAAGGTACTACAGCTGATAAGCAGTGGAGCTGGGATTCAAATACAAATTCTTCTAATTTCAAACTCATGCTTATAACCACTGTGCAATGCTGCACTAAAGACCAAAACACTGCAAGAGTGCAAAGAGGCCAGAGTGCTGAGGCTGGTAACCACTGGGATCTCAAAGGAACAAGACTGGGGTTGGCAAAAGGGAAAGAAAAAGTGCTTCCAAGGATAAAAGTTCTTTAAAAGTTAGCTCCATGTCTCACAGCAGTTTAACCAGCTACTAGAAACACTACTACCCACAAGGGAAATCAAAATCTTTCCTCAAAAGGATTCTGGGGTTGGAGCGAATGGGGCAGGCATAGGTAAAGGCCAATAAATGCTCCCTTTTCTTCCAGGAACAAGTATCTTCCTTTCTAGTGTATTTAAAACTTCCTTTTTACAACCATAACCATCTCTCTAGGTCAGTGGGTCATCATCTTTTGGAGTCATGGACTCCTCTGAGAGTCTGGTGAATGCTACGCACCCATGTCCCAGAAAAACGTCCATATACACAATGTCCTGCATGCCATCTTCACAATGCTTAAAAGGTTTTTACACTTTACAAGGTCAGGAGGGTGTGAACTGCTAATTTGGCCCGAAGTATGAATTTCACTTTTTCAGGCATTTTTATTCTAATGAACCATCTACTCCTTCCAAAGTAGGTTTGTATTGGGGCCAAAGAAAAACTGACAAATATGGTGAAAGATTCAATCCAATAATTTTTCACTGCAGTAGCAGAGGCACATCATGCACTATACACATATTTAATTCTTTCTTCTGGACGTTGCCTTGTAAATTGGATTTTGAACTGTACCTCCTGCCATTGCCTTAAGAATGACCAAGGAAATGCTTGGTTTGGCTTAGATGTCTTTCCAACTCACAGGCAGCCAGCAAGGCTCACTCACAGAAGCAGGGGCTCCACGAGTCACACAAATGACTACAGCCTGGACAAACTACTGCTCCTCATGGGCACTCCTAGCTCTTCAGGCAGAGCACGGACACACAGCCTGGTTTGCAAAGTGCTTAAAGGCGATTACACTGGTTGGGTGATTCAACAAGCTGTACAGGATGTGCCCAATTATACATTCTATTTTTTCCAATCTTATTTCATAAACCCCAATTTCACAGGAACATAGATTCTTCCATCCAAACAAAATTATCTAACCTTAACAATTAAAATTTTAATTATGCTTAAAATTCTCTTTGGAAGTAGGGACATAAATGAGACATGATTTTAATACACATTTTAGTATTTTGGGTTGTATCATTCATTCAAAGATCTAGGAAATGCCTACATTCTGGCTACTGTGGAAGGCTATGGGCACACAGAGTATTGAATGTCAGTAATAACACACTATGCAATTGAGGCACCAGTATAGGCCCCATATCAAATAAAACTTTTACCAAATAAAAACATTTACGTTATTTTGTTCTCCTCTACTCCCACCCCAGATTAAAAACTACAGCTTGAAACCTTTTAGTAATATGCTGCCAACAGCAGCTGCTATTGCCTGAAAGAAAAATAAAAGAAAATTGCTATTAGTATAAACAAATTAGTTCTTTCCAAGATAAATAACGACTTGATGTTCTCATCCTCATACTCAGAAGCATAGCTTCATAATACAAATTATCTCAGCTCCACCAGGAAAACATCACGCATTCAAACATATTTGTTGTATACAGCCTTACCATCTATAAAGTACTATGGGAGAGATATAGGGGCCCTATCTTCAAAAAGCAGGTAACTTTAATTTTTAGGGGAAACTTCTGCATCCCACCTGGAATAAAACGATACTATTAACCACCAGATATTTTCCTACTGAAAAAATTTTCTCCCTTTTAAGGAAAAGGATAGACAAAAAATTATGTACTATTCAAAATATTAAGAAAAAATGTTCCATATATAAAAATAAACCAAAAGGCAACATGAAATTATGTTAAGACCTCTAAGACAGGAATTAGTCAATGATGCTGTGTATTTCCTGACTCTAGAATACAAGCAGGGTCTGTTTTTCTGACCCCAAAAATACAATAAAAGGATTTATTAACTTAAAGATATAACAGAGGACAGCGTTAGGATTGGTTTGGGAAATGAACCATGTTCTCAGCCAAGGAATGTTATATAACTATTCTGCGCTAAGAATGATCTGTTGAGATTCCCAATGACTCCATGCAAACCTGATCCTACTCTGTGAATTTAACCTGTAAGAACCCAGGCAGGTTTAAGAAATGAGGCCCCAAGAAGGTAGTGCCACATCTTATCTTGGCATGTACAGAAGACTCATTTGTCAGGCTTTGCAACCAAGCTTAAGTGAGATTTAGGAGTAAGACACGCCAAATTAAAACTCTTAAGGACCATTAATCACACCCTCATGACATCAGATACAGCAATACAACATATGTTTATGTAGGTCTGGTCTTTATTTTTAATCAAGGGTATTAGCTTCCTACTGCAATAGTCAATAGGAGGAATTGTTTCAAAAGTGGGGCAAGCATGGTTCAGCCTATTTATTATTTTTAGTAATTAAAAATACAGATATAACTATGAAAGTTTTGTTATTCTTGGACATAAATAAACAGATGGCCAGTGAGGAAAAGAGATCAACTTTACGTCTGAGAATATACTAAATTCCACTTTCAGTTTCTGAATGTCAAAACTTAGGAGATACATCCAAAAGAATCCAACCTGAATCCAGAATAGAAAAACTATTTTTATTTCATTTGTTTGGCATATTCCAACTGTTAGGAAGTATAAATAAGGAGAAGTAATACCTAGAAGGGTACCAAGCACTCAGTGAGTGTTTAATAATATTACCTGGATGACTACAAGAATGAGAAGGGGCAATTATTCAAACAAAGAGCATCATATTTAAAATTCAAATGTCTCCTTAATCACAAATGCCCTAAGTTAGAAAGTAAATATAGCCATGTCTGCGGTACACAGGCAGAATGCTTTCTGCCTTGGCCCCACAGTTATACAAATTTCTTTTTTCCTCTACCTATATAACAAGCTCTGCTTTGAAGAGTTAATATAGTAGCAGATATGGGCATTGGAATCACATTTATCATAGATTCAATCTATGAAGGACGAACAACTAGAAAACCAGACAAAATATACAAAACAATGGTTTTCAAGCACTGGACAACAGGCAGCACAGGACCTAAATTGTGAGAATAGTGAAACAAATGAGGCAAGCCCTATATTCACCTGAACTTATTGCCAGGAGGCAGTTTCCAAGCCATAGCATGGAGAAGGAGGATCTCAGAGCATGTCAATCTCACTGAGTAGCAGAGATCAGTAACCAGGGAGGCCATATTCAAGGAGGCCAAGATGGCCAGAATTGGAAAAGCAGGACACTGGGGAGGAGGGAGCAGCACAGAGGTTCCCTAAAGCCTTAGACTAATCTGCGCATGTGTGAAATGCAACTACCCAAAGTTGAGGATGGACACACCAGAAAGCAGTTGGCCTTAGACTAATGGCTGCTCTGGATCCACCCTAATAAAGCTTACATGCTAGCTTCAAATTGATACAATGGATTCCAAATAGCTTAACTGCATCAATCTAGCATTTTTTAAAAGAATACAACAAAATCTAGCACTTAGTAATTTAATATTCGCAATGTCTGGTGTCCAAGTAAAAATTACCAGGAATGCAAAGGAACAGGAAAATATGACCCATAACAGGAATAAAAAGATCAATAGAAACAGACCCAGAAATGACAAGAGATGATAAAATAAGCAGACAAGGGCATTAAGCAAGCTGTTATAATGGTGCAGTTTCTATGAAAAACAGCTTGGCAGCCTCTCGTAAAATTAAACAGAGTTACCACATGACCCAGCAATTCCCTGCTAAGCATATACTCAAAGGAATGAAAATATATGTCCTCACAAAATCTTTTTTTTCCCTGCCAGGGATATTGTACTGAGACAGACAAAAACTTATAAACAAATGTTCACAGAAGCATTATTCATAATAGTTAAAAAGTGTAAACACTTCAAAGGTCTATCAACTAATGAATGAATAAACAAAATGTAGTATATACACATAATGAAATATTTAGCAATAAAAAGAAATTAAGTACTGATAAACGCTACAACATGGATGAACCCAGAAAACATTATATTAAGTGAAAGAACACAGTCACAGAGGACGACGTATTATATGATTCCATTGATATGAAATGTGCAGAATGTTCTCAATAAGCTGGGAATTTCATATCAATATAGGCTGGAAAGGAATGGGGAAAATGGGGAGTGACTGCTAATGGGTACAAAGTTTCTTTGTGGGATGATGAAAATGTTCTAAATTAGACTGTGGTTGCACAACTCTGTGAATATACTAAAAATCATTGATTTGTACACTTTCAAAGGGTAAATTGTATGGCAATGTGAATTATGTCTCATAATATTAAATATTATGAGACATATATTAAATATTATGAGACAATATTAAAGCTGTTAAAAAGTTATTATAAATATATTCTAAGTAGTAAGAAAGTAGAGCAAAACAAAAACAAAACAGGGAAATGGAAGATACAAAACAAATCAACCCAGTACTTCTAGGGAAGAAAACTAAAATAATTAAATGTACACTGGATGGGATTAAAAGCAGATTAGACACTGCAGAAGATAGGGAAACTTTAAGAAACAATAATAGCAACTATTCCAAATGAAGCAGAGAATGAGAAAAAGACTGAAAACAAATTAAAAAATTATCAGTGACCTGTGGGGACAATATTAAATTGTCTAACATATGTGTAATTGGGGTCACAAAAGAAGAGAATGGAGGGAGAGGACAGGAAAAAATTTTTGAAGAAGTAATGGCTAAATTTTTAAAATTTTGATAATAACTATAAAACACTCAAGACCCAAGAAAACTCAACAAACCCCAAGTAGAATACATATAAAGAAAATCACATAAAGGCACATCATAAGCAAAACCAGTGATATAGAAAAATATTTAAAAGCAGCAAAGGAAAAAAGACATTAAAAGGAATAAAGATAGAATGAGAGCAAATTGCTTTCCAGAGACCATGTACACTGAAAGACAACAGAGGTGCATCTTTAATAAGAGAGGGAAAAAGCTATATGTCTAGAAATCCATACCTAGTAAAAATGTCTTTCAAAACCAAAGATAAAACACTTTTTCAAACAAAACTGAGAATTCACTGTCAGCAGAGCTATGCTGAAAGAAATGTTTTTAAAAGTTCATCAAGCCGAGAGAAAATGATACCGGATAGAAATTTGAATTTAAACAATGGAATGAAGAGTTGGAAATGATCAATATATGGGGTAAATATAAAGAATTTTTTCACACTTCCAATCTTTTTAAAAGATAATGACTATTTAAAGCAAAAATAACAATATATTGTGGGGCTTACAAAATATGTAGCAGTGAAATAGCTCTAAGAACAATAAAGGAAATGGCTGTATATTGTTTCAAGGATCTTACACTCTATGTAAAGTGGTATATTATTTGAAGATTGACCATGATCAGCTAAAGATGTGTAAGCCCTAGAGCAATCATTAGAAATAACAGGTTTATCTAATAAGCCAAGAGTAGTGATATCATGGATTCATTAAAATAAAACAATACAACCTAACTCAAAAGAAGACAAAAAAAAAAAAAAAAAAAAAAAAAAAAAAAAAAAAGCAGAAAAAGGATACAAAAAACCAGATGGGACAAATAGAAAACTAATAGCAAGATGGTAGATTTAAGCCCCTATATATATTAATAATTTCATTATATGAAATAGTCTTTGAAAAAAATAATTTAAAAATCCAAATAAAAGGCGGAGATTGTCAGATTGGATTAAAAAATAACAAAAAGACCCAACTATTTGCTTCCTGCATGGAACCTACTTTAAATATAAAGACACAGATAGGTTAAAAGTATAAGGAGGGAAAAAGATTATACAAATTCTAATCAAAAGAAACTAGACTATGTTAATAACAGCTATATTAACATAGATTTTAACAAAGAATACTGCCAGAGATGAAGAGACATTCCATAACAAAAGTCAACATACAAGAGGATATAACAACCTTAAATGTTTAGCTGCCTAATAGATTTCTACAAATACATAAAGCAGTGTACAATTATTTTTCAATTAAGAGTAAAATTTTATAAAATACATGAAGCAAACAACTAACAGAATGAAGAGGAGTAGACAAATCCACAATTACAGCTGGATATTTCAACATTCCTTTCACAGTAATTGATAGAACATGTAGTCAGAAAATGAACTTGACCGACCAATGTGACCTAATTGACATTTATAGAACAAATCACCCAAAACAACAAAAAATACATTCTTTTCAAGTACACATGAAACATTCAATGAAGTGGAACACATTCTAGGCCATAAAACAAGCCTCAATAAATATAAAAGAGGCCAGGTGCAGTGGCTCATGCCTGTAATTCCCAGCACTTTGGGAGGCCAAGGTGGGAGGATTACTTGAGGTCAGGAGTTCAAGAGCAGCCTGGGCAATACATCGAGATGCTGTCTCTACAAAAAATTCTAAAATTAAAAAAAAAAAAAATTAGCTAGGCAAGGTGGCATGTGCCTGTATTCCTAGCTACCTAGGAGGCTGAGGCAGGAGGATTACTCAAACCCAGGAGTTTGAGGTTACAGCGAGCTATGATCATGCTACTGCACTCCAGCCTGAACAACAAAGAAAGACCTTGTCTCTAAATAAATAAATAGACAGATTTAAAAGAACTGAAAGAACACAAAATAGTTTCTCTAACCACAAAAGAATTTTGTTAGAAAATCATAGAAAGATATCTGGAAAATCCTCCAAATACTGGGAAATTAAGTAATTCACTACTAAGCAAACCACAGATCAAAGAAGGAACTACAAGGTAAATTAGAAACCATTTGAACTGAATGCGAAAATAAACAAACTTTGCTGGATGCAGCTAAAGCAGTTGTAGCAGGGAATTTATAGCTTTTAATGTTGCAAACAAATGATCTTAAGTTTCCACCTTAAGATTCCAGAAAAAGAAGAGCGAATTAAACAACATGCAAAAGGAAAGAAATAACAAACAACAAAAATCAATGGAACTAAAAACATAAAGGCAACAAGAAAAAAATCAACTGAAACAAAATATTGATTCTTTAAAAAGATCAATAAAATTGTAAGGCACTAACCAGACTAAAAGGGGGGAAAAAGAGTTAAGATAAATCATCAACATCAGGAATGAAAATGAAATAAATCACTACAGATGATATATGTATGAAAAGGATAATAAAGTAATATTACAAACAACTTTATGCCATAAATTTGACAACTTATATGAAATAGAAAAAATTTCTTGAAAAACTATCAAAATTCAGTCAAAAAGAAAAAGATAAGTAGTTAATCTTCTCACAAAGAAAATTCCAGGCTCTAATTGCTTCACTGTTGATGAATTCTACAAACATTTAAGGAAGAGATAATCCAATTCTACTAAAATGCAGAACAAGCAACTTATTTTATGAAATCACCATTATCCTGATACCAAAACCAGGCAAAGATAACAAATTTATAGATCAATATCCCTCATGAAGATAGACACCAAAGTCCTTAAGAAAATTTTAGCAATTCGAATCTCACAACATAAACTATAACACATCATGACCAAGTGGGATTTATCCCAGGAATATAAGGTTGGTTTAACATTGCAAATCAGTCAATGTACTTTATCACACAAAAAGACTAAAAAAGAAAAACCATATAATCATCTCAATAGATGGGGAAAAAGAATCTGACAAAAATTCAATACCCACTCATGATTTCAAAAACAAAAACTACTGAACACACAGGAATAGAGGGAACTTCTTTAGCCTGATAAAAGGCATATGCAAAAAACTTACACCTAAATCATACTTTAATACTTAAAGAGTTAATGCTTTCCCCTTAAGATTGGGAACATGGTAAGGATCTCCACTCTAATCACTGTTACTCAACAATCTGTTGGAGGTCCTGGCCAGTGAAATAAGGCAAGAAAAAATAAAATAAAATGAATACAGCATATACTAAAAAGGAAGATGTAAAACTCTATTTATGTACATAGAAAAAGTAAAAAAAATCCTAAGAAATCTATTTATACAAAAAAGGCATTAAAACTAATAAATGAGTTTAGCAAAGTTACAAGAGATATTGGTCAATATACAAAAACCAATTATATTTCTGTATAGTAGAAAAAGCAATTAGAAACTATAATTTTTAAAATACCATTTAAAAATACCAAAATATGAAATTCTTAGGGATAAGTTTCACAAAAGATGTGTAAGAACTGTACTCTAAAACGTAAAACATTGCTGAGAGACATTAAAGATCACCAGATCTAAAACAGTCCAAAGGATTTTGAAAAAGAACTAAATTGGAAGACTTATACTACCTGATTTCAAGATTTACTATAAAGCTACAATAATAAACTGTGTTATTCGTACACCATGCAGATCCAACAGGACAGAAGGTCCAGAAATATACTAGGTGTCAAGGTAGTTCAAAGGATAAATGAACTTAGACTCTTATACAAAATACTAAAATTAGCTCCAAATGGCTCAGAGACTTAAATTTAAGAGCTAAAACTTTGCTCTTCAGTTGTTAGGACACTTAAGAAAATGAATAAGCATACAACATCTAGACAGTTCTCCAGCGGGAAAAGAAAAAAAAAAAAAAGAAAAAAGAAAATAGTAAAAAAAAAAAAAAAAATGAATAAGCAATTCGCAGACAGGAAAACATACTCACAAAACTTATTTCTGATAAAAGACTTGTATTCAGAATACACAAGGAACTCCTAACAATAGTGCAAATACAATCAATTCTATTTTTTAAAAACAGATTTCAGGCACTTCACCAAAGAAGATACACAAATTATAAATAAGCATATGAAAAGATGCTTAACATTATTAGTCATTAAGCAAACGCAATTAAAACTATGAGATACCTACCACTGCACACTGACTAAATTCTACAACAGATAAAAGTAAAAAGATTGGCAATTACAAGTGTTGGAGAGGACGTGGAACAACTAGAACTCATACATTACCGGTAGACGTGCAAAATGGTACATCCACTCTGGAAAACAGCTTGGCAGTTTCTTATAAAGTTAAACATACACTGTACATATGACCCAGCAACCCCATTCCCAGGTACTTACTCCCAAATGAATAAATAAATCCCCAAAAGACTTGAACACAGATATTCACAGAAGCTTTATTTATAATAGTCATAAAGTAGAAACAACCCAAATGTCCATCTTCTAGTGAATGGATAAAATACCGTGGTATATTTACATAATGAAATATCCATATAGAAATGGCATACTTCTTAGCAATTAAAAAGAATGAACCACTCATGAAAGGCATGAATAAATCTCAAATGCACTATGCTAAGTGAAAGATGCTAACACAAAAGGCTACATACAGTATGACTCCATTTATACAGAATTCTAAAAAAGGCAAAAAGCAGCTCAGCAGTTGCCAAGGTTCAGGAGTAGGGGGAAGGGACTGATGAAATGAAGCCACCAGGGAATTTTTTTTGGTGATAAATATGTTCGTTTTTGTGGTATTATACAACTACATACAATTCTCAAAACTCAAATTTTACACTTAAACTGGTAAATGTTATTGTTTTCAAATTATAACTCAATAAATCTAATTAAATTTTTTCCCACAGGTTAATTTCAAAATAAAGCACCATAGTAAACAGAGGTGATTTTATTTCACTATAAAATTATCCAAATGCCTCAAAAACAGCAGGATTGTAGAGGGGGAGAAAGGGTCTTTATCCTTTCTGTGTTACAAGATGGGGCATGGGGAAATAGGAATAAAAAGTGTAGGCAATAGAAAAATGTGGCCGTTTCTGAGTTGTTTTAAAGTGTGCTTACATGCTTCGGCCTTCATCCAGCCCCATCCCATCACTTATATCTACTTGCAAGACAATAGAATGTGAATGCATTCTCTCTCTTAAAATCCAACACACCCACCAAACCTCCCTTCTTTTTTCCTCTTTGACTCAGAGCACAAAGGTGAAGAGGCTTCGCCTTCAAAGCTGGGAAGTCCAGTCTCATGACTCTCATTTGTACTTAAGCGCACTGAATCCTCCCCTTTTAATTCTACTGAGTTTCTTGTGGGGTACATTTCCACATAGCCAGTTACCTCGAAGATCCTGGTCAGGAGTCCATTGTTAAAACCTAAGCAATTTACAGGACTCTTAGATTCAGTCTTTCCATTTTAAAATTATAAAAATAACTATAATATTAAAGAATATTAAAATGAAGAAAAAAAGAGTTCTTCAACATGGAAATAATTAAGTAAATTATAAATCAATCCTTGCCCTATTAATAAAACGATACTTTTAAATAGCTATTATAAAGCCTATATGTGGGGAGGAGGTGAGGACAAAAAGCAAAGAACAGAAAATTTCTTACTGCAGCTAAGTAAATAACACATGCACATATGACCAAATCTGCAAGGAACTCACATAAATTAAGAGAGGTTATGGCGGGTTCCCCCGACTTTTTTCTTTTCAAAAGTGTACATGTGTGCGTGCATATGCAATTTTTAAAATCCAACATGCGTATATCTCCTGAGTTTAATGAAAGAACTGTAGCTTGGGCAAGGAGGAGCCCTGTCGTCAAGAGTTAAGTCCTCCAGGCATGTCATCAGCACTTTCTTGTGTGTGTTGTTAAACCCCAACTACAACTGAAGGACCTGTAATGATATAATCTGTAATGGGGTATGGCCTGAAAAAACAGGTGAGAACATCAAACTGCTTTCCAGTTTAAGAGAGGTCACTCTGCTGGCCCATGTAGCTAACCCAGAATCACAAATACCTTAGCCTTAAAGGTGATGGATCGATAGTGTTATACAAAGAGAGATGCGGTGAGAGATAAATGTACATGCCTATCTGATGCTTAGTCTTCCCACCTCCCTTCTTCACAATACCACCTGCAATCTCAATGTTATATTTTCATCACCACCTTGAAAGGTAATAGACAGGGAAAACTATATTTTGACTAATTTTAAAGCTAAAGAGATCAAGACCAGAGCTTTACAATTCTGCCCAAGGTGACTCAACTATTAAAGCAGCTAAATCTGGACTGGAACGCAGGCCCATCCCAGGGGCACCCAGGTATGGAACACCTTGGTGCCTCTCAATGGTAGACATCACCCCCAGTCATCACAGCCATTCCCTCCTACTGCCTTCTCTAGGAACAACTCCTGAGACCTGTCTAGTCTCTAAACACTCACTGAAATAAAACTTTTTGGAAGTGATGTGACAATTCACCATTTATTTTGGGAGTAAGTTTAAAAACAGTAAGGTTTAAAGATAATCCATGTACTCAGCTTACCAGTTATAAAGCATAGCTTTACTGAATATGAATTATGATAGGCTCATCTTAAAGATTTTAAGAACTAATGTCCAATAACCTCTGCTGTATCACGTCCTCTGGTAACTGTCCATATTGATTTAAGGAAAAACCAACCAAAGATATTCATAACAGCTTGAGGTCCAGCTAACAAGTCTTCGAAGCTGGCAGAAGCATCCCGGCTACCTTAGTATTAACAAAAGGAAATATGCTCTATATTGTTGAGCATTAATTGCTTAAACAACTATCTGGAGGTTGAAAAAAATCTTTCCAAGGAATTTAGGGCCAGCTTTCTGACGCAGGGTGGGAAGCGGGAGAGAAAAACAAAAAGTTTGGCTTTCCCCCACCCCAAGAATAGCATATTTCTCTACAAACTTTTTGAAGAGTTTACTATTAGAAATGTTAAACCCTATAAAAGTACCAAGGCCAAAAGAAGAGCCTTTAAATTCTTTTCCACTTATAAACACAATGGAGTGGTTTTCAAATAAACCCAAAGACAGCTAAAAGAGATCCTAAATGGTACACTCTGTTCAGAAACATACAGTTGGCTAGCAGGTAGGATATTTGGTTTCCTGATTTCTGTCAGAGCATTGTTGTTTCTGGATTTTGTTTTTGATTGAGAAACTGCAGCAGTATCAGAAAAGAGTAAAAGAGTGTCTGGTTCTTCTGGTTCTTTTTTTTTTTTTTAACCCAGAAAGTTCTGAAAAGTTCTTTGAGTATCCTACTTTGTTTGGCTTGTGCCTCAAATCTGGTCCATGTTCCATTTCCCTCTGGGGGCAAAACAGTAATTCCCAGCTAGAAATTAGCCTCTTAGGCAGAACTACTTGTATGGCCAGTAAATAGATCTGTGATAATCAATTCTTGATCATCTTTAAATGAAGTAAGAGTGTCACTTAATTTATCAAAGCATAGTTTTCCAGTGGGCTAAACTAGAGCTCTCACTTAAGTATTCTGAAGATGATTCTAAGTATAAAACAGACACTTCAGTGTGAAACAGAGAGAAGCTTGAGGTGATCTTAAGGCCCACTGGCAGTATGCATATGAAGCTGTACATTACTTCTAATAAATAAAATGAAGGAACTGCACTAGAATTTCTGCATATCTTTCCATTCAGACATTCTAAAATCCCAGAGTTCTTGGAAAACGGCAGCAATAGGACAGGCTGAAGGTTAGACCTGCCATCAACTCTCCAAATGCCACTGCTCTGAACCAGGAAACTAGTAATGACTAGGACTAGTTCTTCTAGGATAACCTACTGTTAAAGAATATGAATTTCTATTAGGATGTGATCTTATTTGGGGGGAGTGTCTTTTGTTCCCCAAGACTGATTTATTCCTCAAGTCTGTAACAGTACCTGGCACAGAGTAAGTGTCAATAAATATTGAGTGAATAAATTTCTTCCTTAGCATTTGAGGTAAGGCATCTAAAGAATTTAATCCGTGAGTCCCTGAAGGAAGGGGAAAGCTTATATCCTTCTACATGTCGGATGGCAGAAAAATTAGGATACAGGGACTCCCTTGGACTTTAGAGACTGAGCAGAATTTATCTAAAATTATCTGGGCATTCAGTGAAAAGAGCAAGACAACCAGGGTTAGAAATAAACACATTTTACAATCCCATTTTCAAGACATGTAACCTTTCTAGGATCAGAAAACAAAATATCAGTGAAGCAAGTTTCTAAAGAAGGGAATGTAGGAAATATTATTCTTCCACAGTATTTCAATTCATGATAAATATTCTTTCATCTCCTACATATGCGCTTTTAGGTATGAAAGACAAAACACACAGATTAAAAATTTAGAAGTCTGAGTTCTAAATTCCCTGAGTCTAAGAACCAATGACAACACTTTGCTCCTAAATATTCTAACATCCCAAAGGTTCATTTGTTTTTTAAATATAACAAAACAAAAAACAAAACACCAACATGTACCAGCACTGTGTTTCAACTTACTCCATACTTTATGGGACCATCACCCCACTCCCTTCTCTCACAGCAGGCAACAAAAATGAAAGTCACACATAACAGTGGTCAAATAGCCAAATTACATCAGGTTTTTAAAATACCCATGCAAATAAGCATGTGTTAAAGGTGAACGAAAAATACATTTAATAATTTAAAACGTGCAGACCCATCACTAAGCCCTTGGTAAAAGTAGGACAGGCTAGTAAGAAGTCTAGAAAAAGTTCGTTGGCTCCTTGGCTTTCTGAACCTGCTTGTTCACAAGGCCGCTTCCCGGGAAGAATGGGGTTTCCTGTAGACATGTCTTAATCATAGTGTGGCAGAGCTGTGCAGACACATCAAATCTGAGAGGACTTTTTTCCTTTTCTCCTTTTGATTTTTGTTCTACCAGTGGCACTGCCATGGTGTGTCAAGAACCCAAAGAGTTTAGGAGGAAGGGGAGGAATATCACAATTGCAGAGGCCTGATTACTATGCAGGAAACACCGCCTTTACCAGACAGACTTGCCAACGAACCGCCCTTTGGGAAGAGGAGCCAGGGTACAGTCTGTGGGGGTGAACAAAAGGGGTGATGTACTGTGGAATTAGACTCAGAAAGAACTCATCTCCAGAGCTTCTGGATTTCTAGGCAAGAGCAGCAATTAGTCATTAACTGACAAGAACATTACTGACAACCAAGAGGCTCTGATGAGTCTCCTATCGCACTCTACAGAACTCGTCTTCAAACCCTCAATACCAAATTAGTTGTTTTCTCATCCTGCCTACCTCTTTTAAATTATAATTGTTCTGTTTCACACCAAAATTTCTTTGTGGCACAAACTATATTAATTTACTTGTAATTCTTACCTAAAAACTCCCAAAATATTTTACCAATGACAATTTGCAAAGCGATTAATTATCCAGTATCACATGCTCAAATTACAAGATAAAACTATTTTTTTTTTTTTTTGGTCTTTTGAGTGATTTGAAAGCACCACATTGTACAAAATAATTGGATCTTGTGACTTTTCCCTTCAACCTAATTTTCTTCTAATTTGCTGTCCTACATGCTAATTTGCCTCATGCTTCCCTTCCATGCTCACCCTCTCAGCATTGTTCAGCCACTCTGGCCTGGTCCCTTACTTGACCTAAGCAGGTAATCATAATGGGAAACAGCCTGCTACTCCCTGTGCTAAATAAAACAAAAACACATCTCCTAGGATAAATCCAATCACCTCTGAATCACCTATGAAATAAAGAAAATCAGACCTGTAACCCCACTCTTATTTATGAGAAGTGCCATTTTAGGCAAGCTTTTAATTGATCTAATCCTCTGTTTCCTTTTCTGAGAAATGAGCCACTTTTGAGGTGTGGATTAGAAATACTGTATGAAAAGGACCGAGTACAGTGTCTGACACACAGTGAGTGCTCAAAAAATTAGGAGTAGACAGACATAAGAATATCCACAATAAAGAGTGTGACTATGATATTTACTTATCTCAGCTAATAAGTTTATTTTGGGCTAAGCAACATCTTAAGCTTAAAAATAAAAATCAGTAAAGCCAAGAGGCCATGGCCCTGTGGTGGAACAGTATAAAGAAATCTACAAAACAGAAGCATTTGACTTGAAACACCTTTTTCTCTTTTCTCATTGGGCCATTATAACCCACAGGTGAGCCATGCCACAAACTGGGGGAAGGTTTAAAATCACCACCTACTCATGACATTCAGATGTGGCACATGAGAGCATCTCCACAGGGATGAACAAGAGCTAAGACAATTCCTCAGATGCTATAAAAAAAGGGGGTGGGGGTAGGGGGTGGCCCAAACCAAACAAATCAAAAAGCAAAAAAGCAACCACAAAAAAACTCAACTCTCATAAACTTGAGGGGGCCTGAAACATCCAAACTGGCTGTTTTCTTTGGCTGAGTTCACAGGCTGTTGTTCAACTTCGGTTCTAGCAGACCCTAAGACTGTAACATTTATTTGTTGTTCAAACACAATAATGAACAATGAAAGTGAATTGATTATTCTTTGTTCACAAATGTCAATATCAAAAGTAACAGTACATGCTAATAAGTCATATGAAGCTTTTACTTACTTCAGGCAAAGGCACATCACTGTTAAATGTTATCCAAATCCAAAAAGAACACAAAATATATCGGGAAGTTCATCCACACAGTAATGCAAAGGTATTATGCAATAATCCACAGAAATGTAACCTGCCACTGAAGATGGCAAAGGAACCCAACATCTTTCACCTCATGTATTCACCAAGAAATATACTAACAGTGGATACTGTCATCTTCCAGTTTTATTACTTATTATATCCACAATTCTAGATTTTTTTCATGAGCAAATCTTTCCTAAAGTATCTATGTAATAAATCTTGATTGTTTAAAATAACGAAGTTTGTTTCTCCTGTAGCTCCTTCTGACCTCCTTGATAAACCAATTCTGCACAGTGCTGCCTCCTTTCCTAACACCCACTCAGATTAGAATCAGATATCACCTTTTTAGTCAAAGTAGTCTGAGGCTGCTGTGGTTTGCACTGGTCATCCTCAACACCACATCTTTCAGAGTAGCTTACGTCACCATTCCTAGTCAACTTCATAGTAAAAAAATTATTCTAGGAGTTTCAGACCTGTAGTTATTTCCATGATCATTACAAAAACACTTCTTCTTAAATTAAGATAATTGTAATGTACCATGCCAACAAATTTTTATTTCAAAAATAGGGCTAAATTCTGAGCTTGAATAAAGTTGACAGATTCCAGCACCATTCTATTGCCTTGATGGAAATGATGGCACACCCCCAGTTTGGAAAAGGCTGTATAGACTGAGTTCAAAGAAAATGCTCTATCCAAAACTCCCCTAATGATCACCGCCTCTCCTCTGTTAGCAGAGCTCCCTCCTTGCTTCCTCTTTATACCAAAAGCCATGCTTTGGAAATCAGGTTATACAGAATACCCAGAGATAAGAATGACCAACTTGATGTTCAATACTGTACTTTCTTTCCTAGGCCGAAATGTGTGTAAACGTTCTAGATACTTGAATGTTAAGATCACCATTACTGTAAGAATCATGATAAAATGGAAAAGATGACAAGAAAAAAAAAAGGGGGTTCTTTATCTGAGAAAGCAAATCGTTTTCACGGATGATGCTTTACTTGATCCGCTCATTTAATTACACTCATTATTAGTCTTTAGCTACAAACTGGCAGAAGGTACTTAAATGGCTCAATAAGAATGTCTTGCAAACTTTAAAAAGAGAAATGCCAGATTCTGCCAGTCTCCTTTATTCATTTATTTGTAAGAATTGGGTCTTTCTTTGTCACAGGAAACTAATTTAGTACCAAAAAAAGTTAGTGAACAATCCCGTCTGAAATCATCCAACCTTCTACTGGAGTGATAAACAATATAACAAATTTTACTGAAATTTGATCTGATTCATCTTAAATATGGTACCACAGGAAAAGGAGAAGGAAAAAATCCCTACATATCTCAAAATGCAAAAAGAGAAAAAAAGTTTTATGTTGGACAAATGTCAATTTGCCATATTCCGCCGAAAAGTAATATTCAAACCAAAGATTTAATTTATCTCAGAAAACAGAAACACATTTCCCAGGTTTTGGTAGATATATATTATTAACCCTATCTTATTCCTTCAAAGTCACGGCCTAGCCACAGAGAAGAACACTAAAAGACTAGCATAAAATGTGAAGAAAAGCATCTCACCACTTTACCTTCTCTTAGCAGTTCCATTAAAAGACCACTTAACTTTCAGCTCAAAGAGCTTCAAGTGGTCTCCTATACTGCTTAACACACACACAATCACCTATACTGCTTGTATTAATCAGTCTTTATAAAAAATAACTTAATCTCAAAGGTTTTTTTTTCTTTTTCTTTTTTTGGTTTGTTTTTAATGTTGTTGGTTATAACAACACTCTCTTGTTTAGTTCTTCTGATGAATCTGAGGGACAAGTAAGAGACAATGTCAACATCCAAGAACAAGCAGACTCGGAGTGATTTCTTGTAAGTCTTCACACCCATTCTAGACCAAATTCTCTGAGGCTCTACAAAGCCACTTCAGTAGAGTCCCAAAATTCGTGCAAAAACAAGATCTTGGTAGTATCTCTGTTATTCTGAAAGATCTTTGTAGGCCAAGCGGGACTGGAAAACTAACTGTCAAGCTTTAAGTGTATGCTGCTGCAGCGGTATGGTAGAAATTTACAAAGTTTTTAAAAAAAATAGTAATGCTCTGTGTTGGCAAGAGTATGTGAAATGGGCTCTTTTGAACACTGCCAGTGGAGGTTTAGGTTTTTAGGAAAGAAAAATGAGAGGTACTAGAAAAAATAAAGCTTTAGAATTTTGTATACTCTGAGGCATAAATTTGACTCCTAGAAGTAAAAGTAGATATGCATTAAGATTTACCTATAAGATTTTCATCAGAGATATTTATAACAGCAAAAAAGAAAAAAAAAAAAACTAAAGGGAAAAAAATCCTCAACAATCCCTTTAGAAGCAACCAGCTAAGTAAATGAAATATTTATTTCACACAATGAAAAACAATGCCATACTACAATGAAATATTATGCCATCAATAAAATGAAGTCATTGGGCATTTATCCTCACAAAAAGAAAACTTATGTTCTCACAAAATCCTGCATATGAATGTTCACAGCAGCTTGAATTCAAAATAGCCAAAAACTGGAAACAACCCAAATATCCATCAACTGATGAATGGATAAATAAAATGTGATATATCCATACAACAGAACATTATTAAGTAATAAATAGGAAGAAACTACTGATAAATCTCCAGGGAATTAGGCTTAATGGAAAAAGCCAATCCTCAAAGGCCATATACTGTACGAGATAGCATTATCACTTATATAATATTCTTAAAATGACAAAATTATAAAAATGGAGAACGGATTAATGGTTGCCAGGGGTAAAGGTATAGATGGGGAAAAGGAGGCAGGTGTGGCCATAAAAGAGCAATAAGAAGGATCCGTGTGGTGATAGAAACATTAAATATCTTGTCTGTATCAATGTCAGTACCCAGGTCGTGTGTACTACCCTTTTGCAAGATATTACCACTGAGGGGAAATGGATAATGGTACACAAGATCTCTCTGTGTTATTTCCTACAACTGCATGTGAATTTATAATTAACTAAAAATAAGATGTTTAATTTACAAAAATAAAGTCCCTGATGATTAATGACACAGAAAAGTATTCATAATCTTTCCCCCTCTATGAAAATTAACCAAGACATCCAACCACAAAGTCCTTGAGGCTAAAGTGAAAAATCAGATTTTAAAATAGTATGTATAATCCCAGTCAGCCAAACAACCAGGAAATAAGCACAAAGAAATGTTAACGTCAATTAACTGCAGAATTATAGATGATTTTTACTTTCTTCATTGTGTAATCTGTGGCTTCTAAATTTTCCACAATCAACACATACACTTTTATAATATGAGGAAATAAAGTTGTAGAGGCTTGTATTTTGTGTGGAGCTAGTCCTCCCAGGTAACAACTAGGTTTTGTCAGTAGTCTTTTAAAGTGAGTGGCTAACCCCTGGAAATCTTAAAAGGCAGGAATATCCAGGGGCGAGTGGTGCTGGGTAGCAACTCAACTTGCTGAAACAGAGGACCTACACACACTCAGATGGGTCTTTAAGAAAAGAACCACCCACCTTAAATTTTCTTGCTGAAATGTGGCTACGTCCTGGAAAGAAACGTGAGGCAGGTCAATCCACATTCACAATCAAGAGTAAGTGGGACAGGAGGAAAAAGATGAAATTTGTGGGAAGAAATGGGATAGCCTTTAACAGAAACCACCATATAGGGTGGATATAGGGTGGGCTTGCTTCTCAGATACTTACTCTAAAGCATTTCTAATATTGTGAGGCAGATTTTAATGGACTAAAAATTTTTTAAAGGAGGGTAGGAGAAGGATTATAGAAAACTAGATCCATTGAACTGCAGTCAAAAGTTGGCACACAGAATCTGGGAAAGCCTCCTGTGGCTGATTGTGCAGAAAAGACCATGAAGAAGCATCTTCTTGGAAACACAGCACTCCCATCAAGTCCCAGCACAAGGCACATAGTGAAAGGTCACTATGAGAAGCATTTTGAAAAGACAATAATCTTAAGCTATTTATATTGCTTCCTAAATAAAATGTTGAACACCATTCAAATAAAGAGAAATAATTGTATTCAAAACATACATCCACAAACTATAGTTGTGATTATGTACATACACACACACAATATTCTAGGCATAGCTTAGAGTATATAGATGTATATAAATTAACATATTTCTTGGTACTACAATAAGTGACAAAGTTAATACCTAGCAAGATCACATTTTTTTCTTTTAATAATATTACCCAGTCTTGAAAAAAAAAATTCTAATAATGACCAGGTGCAGTGGCTCAGGCCTGTAATCCTAGCATTCTGGGAGGCTGAGACGGGAGGATGGCTTGAGGTCAGGAGTTCAAGACCAGCCTGAACAACAGTGAGATTCTGTCTCTACCAAAAATAGAAAAAATTAGTTGGGTGTGGTGGTACAGACCTGTAGTCCTAACCTAGGAGTCTGAGGTTGCAGTGAGCTATGATCATGCCATTGCACTCTACCCATGACGACAGAGCAAGACTCTGTCTCAAAAAAAAAAGAAAAGAAAAAAAGATCCCAATAAAAAAGGTTATGTTTTTAAAGAACTGTCCCAAGCCTGTTTCAATTCAGAAGGGTCATTTACTTATTAACTGGAATAATAACAGAGTAAAAGGAAGGTGGAGGACAGGGAATAAAAAACTTTGCTCTCCCAAAGTTACTCTGATCTAGGAATATGCAAACAGCGCTCATCCCATTTTCTAATGAACCCTGCTTATATCTCAAGTTTCTTATGTATTAAGTGTTAGTAACCTTTTTATTAATTATAAAAAAATAAAAGGGAAAGAGAAAGAATTTGCACAGACGAGAACTGGAAAAACTCCTTGTTGGCCATCAGAAGAAGTCAGAGTGAAGGAGGTGGAGGGGTATGTGTGGAAAGGGAGACCCCTGCCCCATGTGGGCAGTCTCCAATAACCCCCAGGTCATAATATCAGAAAAGGAGATTATAAACCAACCCCATATTGTTATATAAATCTGGGTGGGCATTCCTGGAAACCATTTGTCTGCCAAACCAATCTCACGAATGGGAGCCTTCCCAGAATACATTTAGATTTCTTTCCCTAAATTTCTATTTCCAAGATGGTGAATTCCCAGTAAGTCAATCACCATAAAATGTGTAACACTTGCCCATTCCCCCTCCTCCCACCAAATCTATACAGCCCAAACCTTTTGGAATTATGCTTCAGACTCATGTTGTACTTAACTTTGTTCAAGACAAAGCTCTAGATTTTCTTCCTGTTTCTCACCAGATCTCAGCACAGACAGCTGGTTCAGAGCAATGGGTCAGTGTGTGCCAGTGGCTCTTTTTTGTGCATCCTGCTTGTGGTTGCCTCAGTTCAGTTTATCACTCAGCAACTGCTTGGTAATCCCCTGTCATCCCCACCCTACAAATGTCCGTATCAGCAGGGCTGGGCAGCAACACGTCAGCAGAATTAGCCAATCTATTCCTCCCCTGGGGCTGAGGTGACTCAAGGGAAGATGAAGAAACTACTGGAGAACCCAATTCTACATAGAGCAGAAAGATTGTTTCAAACCGAAAGACACATGGGGATTTTTCCTTCCCCGGGCTGGGGAAAATGAAAAGTGGAGTGTTGGGAGGAAAAAGGCAAGGATTAGAGTAGAGAGAACCCACAAAACTGTATATTATTAACTGCATAGGAACTGGATCCTTAAAGAAAACACATGTCCCACCAAATAACCAGGAACCTCAAAACTCTATGACAGCAATTATGTTCTTATTTTAAGTTTTCTCTTGCTTGCTTTAAGTGTTCATAAATTCTAGTTTATAATTTATGGGTTTAAAAGAGGTTATTTAACAAATATAAGTAGTTTCAACAAAGGAAGAAGCATCACTAATTTTAAAAAACCAAAAGCATGAATTCTAATTTTAGCACCTCTTTGGTACTACAGAAAGTGGCATGTGATGAACTCTGTGATACATCTCAAAGAGTTGGGCAGACCTAAGTGCTTATTAAAAATTGGAGGAAACATGAGCCTGAAATAGCTCTCTGACTATCTCACATGCTGCAGCCAGACTCAGCCACATACAGGTCTAAGTATGAGCCACCAAAGCCTGCAGAATAAAAAATACTCTTGAAACATATTAAAACATGGGTTATCTAACCTCAGGAGCTCTGGGGACTGATAATGCAACGCATAATGGAATCAAAGTACCCCTTTGCCCTGTACTGCTAGTTTAAGTTTAGCCCACAGAATCAGTAATTTCACATAGTCATTATCCAGAATGAGCATGAATACCACAAGACAGCATGGAGATGTTCTGATCCAATTAAAAACAGCACAATCATTTTGTTTAATAAGAAAGCAATTACTCTCATATGAGCATCCTCATAGCTGAAAAGAAAAATGCCTTCCACATTCAGAATCACAAGCAATTTCTTTATGCCTAAACCTAGTCTCAGCCTGGTGTGCTTCTAGATTTAACGGGGACAGAGAAATTGAAAAGAGTAAATCTCTAGGGTGACATGGTCTCTAATGGCTCAAATGGACACTCTTAAGTCTGACTCTCTTTCTCATCTAGTAACAACTTACACAACTTCTGCACTGATGTGTATCTAACATAGTCCAATGGTATCACCCACATCCCAGCACTTCCCCTTTAGGACAAGAGAAGACACAACTGCACGGCCAAGTTACGTTCTCACTTAGCTGCTGCGATCTCCAGAGCAAAACTTTCTCTCTAGCCCCTCGGGATTTTCTCAGTTTACTGTGGCTTAGGATATCATCCATATTTTAGATTCTAAAGAGTTAGAAAGGAAAGGATTCTGGTTTATTTAGTCCAGCATTTTATTTCCCAAAGTGTGTTTTGATGACTGTTTTTGGCACCCCCTCCTCCCCCCGGCAAAAAAAAGCATCCCTTAGAGCTAAAACTGTTTGGAATATGCTGTGTTAAACAAGATAAAATAGGTTTCTTTACTGCAGGACCTCACAGGGGCTTCAATCTGCTAATACACATCTTGAATCTCCAAAGGGTGATAGTGCATTAAATATTTTCCATAAACTCTTTCTTAACCATGGATCACTTTTTAAATAAAATGGGTGATGAGGTGAGAGCTCTAGATTCTCCCATATTCCTTATAACTTTGGCTATGGATAGGTGCATATTTATCTTCCTCTTTCTTCAAAATGTCCCTTCTCAGAGCCCCATCTCTGATTTCCATTTCCAGCTTAAACTTTCTCATCCCCTTTGCAAACAAGTGCTTTCCTTCTCTGCTTACAAAACATCATTCACCAACCCATAACTTTTCAAGTAATCTGGATATTTCCCTCCTATACCTGAGTCCATATTCCTACTTTTACTTTGAACTTTTTTATAGTATTATGAAAATGTTTTTAATGCTAAAGGATAACAGAATGGAGAGGAATAATATAGAAAATAAGACATTTGACCTTTATGGTAAAATAATACACACTGACAGATTATAAGCTGTGGGGGCATTTTTCAAAATAAAGAAACATTTTAGGAAGAAAAAAAAGTTTAAACAAAAAGGACAGGAGGAAGGAAGCAGAGTCTGGGCAATATGACAGAATGAAGGGGGTCAAAGCTGCCACCATTAAAATATTTCTTACTGGAATCTCAAAATATCCTATACTTGGCCCATTAATGCAAAATCAATTTCCAGTAGAATTATGAAGCTCATCACTAACAAGGTAACATGGTAACATAGCATTGTAACACCATCAGGCCCTTCATAACCATGTGCAAACATAGAGGTCACTATAATTTCATGCTGTGTGCAAAAAGCTCCCTTAGACAGCAATGACTTAAAACAGAAGAGCAGATTTTCTGCTTCTTTGATCCTTTCTTTTTTAGAATAATTAATCTTTAGGATTTGTATTAAGAAACTGCCCTCCCTCCCAAATACTCTTCTATGAGAACATTAAATAATAAGTTTCAGAAACTATAAAAACTTTTTTAGATGGTCTCAGTGAAAGGGCAAAGGACCCTGTACCCAGAAGTTTTTCTTGGGTTTTTAAAAAACAAAAGCTCACATTGTATTTCATATAAAACAATGAGTATGCTTGGGAAATAAATTCAATATAATAAGCACCAAAGTTTTTCTATACAATTTGTTAAATTTAGCTTAAGTTGACAGTGCAGAGGTCACAATTTTAATGAAAAATATTTTTTCTCTCCACCTCCTTCTTCAGAAATACTTCCAGTGTTCCTGAAAACTCTTCCACATCACTACCAAAAAACACTATTATGCTCACACTTCTCATACACTCAATAGAAATAAGAAGGCTTTTGGCTTCAACAACCTGTGGCTTGACAAGGGTTTGCAAAACCCAGCTGCACAAAGGAAGGGTGGAAATCATACCTGGGGGAAAAAAATCTCTCCTTGAGTACATTAACATACTGCAAGGATAAACTGAACCCTTAGTTCTTGCTAGTTTTGTTTGGGGAATCACTGTGAAAATACCTTGGATTATAAGCATCTTCACCAAAATCACACATTTTCCCTGACACATATAGACCACCAACACACAGGTGCTGAAAAGTCTTTATAAGTACACAAAGGAAGGGAGAGCCTGCCTACACAACTTTGCTCAGGTGCAGGCCATTCTTATCTCAGAGCATAGGGGCTGGCAGGAGTCATGTTTGGAAAGAGCTGAAGCTCTGCCAGATTCAACAAAGCCCAATTTAGCAGGCATGCCAGTGCCTGGCTGTCCTGCTCTACACCCACTGGGTCACTGAGACACACCAGACCTACAGGACATGAGACTCAAGGGGGTAGGGATAACTGGGCCACCGCCTGTGAGGCAGAAGTCAGATTTGCCACCTATATTTTTAGAGTTCGTATCAGTAAAACCAAAACAACGTGGCCCAAACAAGCCCAAAAGAAGACGGGCACATGAGTAGGAGGCAAAGCCCAGGAGGAGATGTGGCTAAAGCGGGGAGGAGAGAAGAGAGTGCAGTATATATACCTCCTACCTACAGAAACTCCCTGAAACTTGGGCCATTTCATACCTTTTGTCTGCTAATAAGAAATCAAAACTAATACAGTACAGTTTTGTTTTCTTTCCTTAGCTTCCAAACCTTAGGAGTATGAAAAGAGCTTTTGATATTCTACAACTCTCCTGAGAAGGAAAAAGAGGAAAACAGAGACTCTCTCCTTTTTTCTTCTCTAAAGTTTCTCAAACTTCACCTGTTTTCATCTTTTTGTAAACAAACATATAACTTGTCAATTTAAAATATCAAGCTGCCCCTTTCCCTCCACTTAAAATGAATTCTGCAGCAACTTTTCACAGTGGGAAAAACAAAAAAAAGGAGAAAAGAATATCAGCATACAACTTTCTGCCATCTGCCTCTTACTGCTGTAGTTTTAAGTCAAAGTTAACATAAACACAAAGCCAAAAGATGTCCAAGAGAAATACATAGCAAAGGAAAAAATTATTTACTTTTCTGTCCCCCACCAATTATCTAGCTTTTGTTAAGCCCAGTTAACCTTCTGACACAACCTTTCCTCACTCTTTCAAGCTCATCTATTTAAAACACCTTCAGATCTGAATATATGCACACCCTATTTCACAATCAACATCTTATGATAAACTAGGAAATAAAAGAACACCTTGTTACTATAATGTGTAATCCTCCCTTCTAAGAAAAAATACTTGTACCACATCCAGCTAACACAATCTATTAAGAACAACTAGTTCTTTCTTGGAGGTTAACATGGGCTAGACACAGAGGACTTGAACTTGAAAAACACTCAACAATATTCTCAATACCTAGATGGTTTGAACTGCCCACTAACTTATACATTCCTAAGCATGCATCCACTTCCTCTGTGGACACACAAGAAAAATTCCTCTCCAAATTCTCATGGTATTGAGATTGAGATTAAAAGCTAGAGAGCAATGAAGGCACTAGGAATCCTCCTTCTCCCCTTACCTACTCAATTACTATCCACACCAACCATTCTCAGCACACTCCCAACAAACGGCTTCTCAGAGACTCTGAAACCACAACAAATGTGCCACCCGAGGCCCCAGCTGTGGCTGACAAATACCAGCAGCAAAATTCATGACACTTTCTTTCAATATTCACACAGAAGCTTAGACAGGTGTAAGGAACCACAGCACAATTATCTGAGGAACACCCAGCCTCTTCCCACACACATACATTCAAGCTTCCACCACACCTCCATTCCAGAAAACCACCAATGCTTACAGAACTTCCTACTTTAAAAATGATTTAAGGTGAATTTAAAATGCATTCTAGCTTACAACTAACAAGGACTGTAAGCTCCTGAAAGCAAAGAATTTCTGTTGCTCAGATCATGAACAAGGAAGAAGGCAGAAGAGATGGAAAGATGCCTGAGTAATGATGAATAAAGGGATAACTGAAGAAATCTGAACATTAAGGGCCTAGATTACAGTGTCATAAAAACTGGCCCAGGGCAGGGCACAGTGGCTCACACCCCTGCAATCTCAGCACATTGGGGAGGGTGAGGCATCCAGGACTGCTTGAGGCCAGGAGTTCAAGATCAGCCTGTGCAACATATGAGATGCCTCCCTTCTCTACAGGGGAGGAAAAAGAGATTTACATCAGCCAGGCCAGGCGTGGTGGTACACAGCTGTAGTCCCAGTGACTTGGGAGGCTGAAGCAGAAGGATCCTTCCAGCTCAGGAATTGGGGGCTGCAGTGAGCTATGATCATGCCACTGCACTCCAGCCTGGGCAACAGAGTGAGACCCTGAGTCTTTTAAAAAACAAACAAACAAAAAAGAAACTTGGCCCAACTGGACTATTTGTTTTTTTAAATTACACAAAGAAATTCCAACCATAGTCTTTTCTAAACCTTTTTTTCTATTTAAATCAACTTTATGAGGTATAATTTACATACCAAAAAACATACCCATTTTAAGCATACAGTCAGATGAATTTTGGCAAATGTATCTACACCAGTGTAATCACCACCACAATAAAGACAGAAAACATTTTCATTTCTCCCCCAAAAGTTCCCTTATGCCCTTTTGCAGTCAATCTCCCCCTATCCCCATGGTCCCTGGCAACTGCTGATCTGCTTTCTGTCACCATAGATTAGTTTGCCTTTTCTAGAATTTCACAGAAATGGAATCAAAGAGTATGTACTCTTATGTGTCTGGCTTTCTTCTCTCAGCATATTTCTGAGATTCATCCACGTTGTGTATCAGTGAATTGTTCCTTTTTACTGCAGAGCAGTACTCCCTTTGTACTGATATAGCACAATTTTCCAATCTTGTTTTAATAAAAAAGGGCAGTGCTTAACTTTAAAACATGTAGATAAAACTTTCCAAGATACCATTCTTTCTTTCTTTCAAGGTAATTACAACTTATAAGTAACTTTGTATAAAGTGCAGATCCCAAAATCTTGGCTTCAGAAACACCAAGTTTTCTTTTGTGTCAACTCCCTATATAGTAACTTGTTCAATCAGATGGAAAGAAAAATAACTAGAGATTTTTGTTTACTGGCCAGCTAAAAATGTTATTTCAAGGTACGGAAAAACTATGAGGAAACTGTATCCAAGCAAATTTTCATGTGCTACTTCCTAAATGCCTGACCAAAAAGTGCACTTTAGAACTTCAGTTTAATTTAGGTTCTGATCCGTCTTGCTTTTTCCTTGGATTTCATGCTGACTCCTGACTTATCCTACCACCAGAAGGATGTGATGGGATTTCCCTTGAAGTGGGATTGTCCTGAGAAGCTCTGTTTAGAAAAGGAAATAAACCATTTAAATTTTGTTTAACTGCCCAAATCATGCAAGACTACTAGTGCTTCCAAGGGAATACACCTTGGGAAACACTGTTCTCACAGATATACAAAGCATATACCTCACATGGTACTTAGGGGTTCAGGATGGTTGCCTCTAATAGGCACGGTTATCCTCAATGGAAATGGACCACCCTTAATCCAATGTTGGGTACAAAAATGAAAGCAGAAGTTCTAAAATGTCACCAGGTGAGTCCCAGCTACACCTGGAATGTGAAATGAGAAACCTAAAACCTCCCAGCATCCCCCCGTACCCCCCCACTCCCCAAACAGGTCTTTATAATAGCCAGGAGGGCAGGCAGCAACATTTTTTAAAGGAAAGGGCCTGGAGTGAGAAGACTGACCCCTCTGCCTCACCAACTAGCTTGAGTGCTCTGAGTCCACCACCAAATTCTGGGCCTCAGAGCCACAATTCCAGTACTAAAATGAGAAAAGTTGCATATTTTTAAACCATATTTGTGAGCAAGGCATTCAAAATTCTGACAGAAACATCAATCTTGATTCTCTGTTCATGATCCTTGGTTGTGTAGTTGCTAAACAAGTACTTTTCTTTTGTCTATCCATTACTTCTTTCCTTTCCTCAAATTTGAGTACAGGATGAGTATTCCTTATCCAACATGACCAGAAGTGTTTCAGACTTTAGATTTTTTCAGATTTTGGAATATCTGTATATACATAATGAAATATCTTGGGTATGGGATCCAAATCTAAATGTGAAATTTATTTATGTTTCATATACATCTTATAGGCATAGCCCGAAGGTAATTTTATACAGCATTTTTTCCCTTTCCCAGATGACGAAAATATACACTATTTTTAATTTTGTGCACGAAACAAAGGTTTGACTTCGACCCGTTACATGAAATCGGATGTAGAATTTTCCACTTGTGACATCATGTCGACGCTCAAAAAGTTTCGCATTTCAGAGCATTTCAGATTTCAAATTTTCAGATTAGGGATGTTCAACCTGTATTATTTCTCAAAAAAGAAAAAAATTTACATTAAATCCTGTTAATGAGTCCCAGTCGTCACATTTAACTTTATACATCTATATGCCTGTTTTTATCTGAATGCTAATGTTCAAGGTTTTTTATTATGACATTGTACAAACAAGATATCCTTTGATTAAGAATAAATCTCTTAATACCAATAGCATGACAGTAAAAATGTTCCTTGAAGAAATACCACCTGCTTTTGCAATAGCTCATCCTGGCAGCACTCTTTTGTTTTGATGATTCACAAAATTGCAAAGGTTCATTCTTAAGCCTAACATTCAGTATAAAATAGTTGTTGTTTTTTTTTTTTAACACACTTGCAATTGGAAGGCTCTATCTTAGAATCAGCATAAGGCAACACAGTATAATCCAAAAGTCTTAAATTTCCCATAAGCATCTGAAGAAAGTACAGCTTTCCCAAATATCAGTCACAGAAACTCACAGTGAACCACCAGCCACTCTGCCTGAGTCAGCCTGCTCTTAACTCACGGCTGGTCTGCAGGAGAGTGGGGTAGTGGGCCTGCAAGTCGGCACTGGGATCCTGGAAGAGGGTGCCTGGCGGGGAATAACACCTGCACTCTAAGAACAAAAGCCTGCCTGGGATGAAGCACTTTCTAAGACAGTCAGGGCCAACAGGGCTGAGAGAATGCTGGCAGGAGTGTTTGTGCAAGCACACAGTCCTCCTTAGTACTGAATGTCCCCAGCACTTGGAGAGGAAGTAAACAAGGATCTGGGTTGTGCTTGTGTCTACGTAGCCCAGGGCAGCCAGGGCCTGGCCTGGTCAAGACTCCCAGTTCCCTGGGAAGGGGGTGCTCACGTCACAGAGCTCCAAAATGTGGGCTGCATGTGACCAAGAAAAATTACAAAGGCCAGTTTAAATACAGCCTGTATTTCTCTCTACCACTTAGATTTTTTCTTTATTTTCAAAAACAATAATTTTCTGAAGCTGAGTTAAGCTGGAACATGGAAAACAACTACTTGCGGAACTATCCACAGGAATAGAACCAGGAGCGCAAGATGCCCTCCATCCTCCTCCTCAAACAGACGGGGATCAAACTGCTCCAACTCCATTATACCAAAAACAAGTTTGGCTATTTTGTCTTAGGAAACACTCTCAGAACACCAATTTTTAAATGTTCTAACTGTAGAACCTACAACACTATGTTTACCTAATAAATGTTAGGGAGTTAAAATACTGTCATTACTTTCCACCAAAAATGTTAAGTATTCCTTCAAGTTTTTCCATGTTCCAATTGCACCAGAACAAACCATGTTGGCCTTTTTTTTTTTTTTTTTTTTTTTTTTTTTTTTTTTTTGCCTAGTTGCAAAAAATAATCCCAGCACAGCAGAAAGCAGTGCTAAAGCTCTAGCATCCTGCTGAGGCTTTGAGTGTGAGCGCAAGGCCCAGCGAAGCTGTGTTTTCTGTCTCTCTAGCCTCCCATGTTCTGGGAGGCCCAGCCCACTGTTTCCCAGCCAGCAGGGCACTGCAGCTTGACTCACCACAAAGACAGTTCAGTGTGTCTTGATATTTTAAGTTTCTTCTTAGCCTCTGACTTTTTGGAGGTGGGGAGGAGACCAGGGCATATAAAGCAGCACTGACCAGAGGGAAGAAGGAGAAAGCATGGTCTGTGTCTATACACACATATCTCACTTTGTATAACCAGTGCACTCTCATAATGTGGACTATAACTGAATTTCTGAAATAGCAAAACAGCTCATTAATTAAAATTTTTAAAATGTAACAGCTCATTAAAAAGATGTAATTGTACAATAGCCTCAATTTATCTTTTTTGGAAATCTTGATTTCTCATATAGTTTAGCTTTAAAAAAAAAAAAACTACATCCAGTCAATGGTCCATGCAAATGAATCAGCAAACTAGCAAAAAGAATAAGCCCAAGTGCAGAGAAAATTATGAACTGAAATTTTTAAATATATTAAAAAATAGTTCAAAATATTTTTACTTAGAAACAACTCACATTATCTCTCTCTACCCTTGTAGAATTTCTAAATTGAAAGATGATAAAATAAAACACATTCTTAAATGAGATCACAAGCAATGTAACTGGTTAGCAGATCATCATAGAGCTTTTAACTCGGTTAAAGTTGCCTTTAAAATTAACTTCATTTTTAGATGGAAGCTTACACTTAAGAGGCAGGTCCCTTTTGCCTTACTGCAAACAGGGGGTATTAGGAAGGATGGCTACACAGAGGAAAAGCTGGGGGGCGTGGGGAGCCCTTCTCCAGCATGTGTCCCAGTTAATGTTACTCATTTGGAAACACTGGTCTGAGTCATCTCAAAGTGAAGGAATCCTTAAGTTTTCTATAAAAATATGTATGTGCATTCTATGACTGACTTAACATAACACAGGTAGGCAAAAGGAAAGTTCCATGTTCCAGAACCAAATGTACCATCAGAGAAGTCAACCAAGTCCAGATAACTTCAGAGAAAAATTAAACATTTCATCAAGAGTTTCTGATGACAATGCAAAAGCAGGAGAGTACATTGTACTTTAAACAATGCCTTGTCTGTTTGCAGGAACACAGACTGGTCTAAAACGGAGAGGAGAAAAACCAAGGCCAATACTGAGCCACAGCTCTCACTTCAAAAGCAAGCAGTGGAATAGGGGTGTGGGGTGTGTGTGTGTGTGTATGGCTGTGGGTATATACATATTTCTGTATAAATATGCATAGTATATGCATCATGGATGGACACTCAAAGCTTCCAGAGGGGGAGTGGGGAGTGGGCAGGCTGAGTCTGTATTCACTCTGCCACTCAGCAGCTGTGTGAGCTCAGCCAACTCAGTTTACCACATGCCTACTGAGCCAATCATGGGCCAGACCCAGCTCTGAGCCTGTTTTTTCATCAAGTAAAAAGGAATCATATTTACCTTCAGGTTTATTGTGAGGATGGTGCTCAATACATGTTAATGCAACTTCCTCATTGACTCCTTAGCGATGCGATGTGATTTGATGAGTTGTGCAGGCCCTGGCATTCCCCTCTGCCCCAGCCCCATCTGCTGAGTCCCTGCTACTTCTTCTTGCTATAATTTCTTACACCAGGGTTTTTGTCTTCTGCCCACCTCTTCTGATTCCTCAGTTTTCCCACCTGTCTGGGGTTTCCTCCTATGGGCTCCTCCAAGAACCCCTCCAAAGAACCGGATTCCACTCTGCTTCATCTGTAAGTCCCAGTCACTCCCTAAGTCCAGAGCCATGCATAACCAGCCAAAGTCCTGGTGTGTCACAAAAGGATTTACAAGGCTAGACGGACATAAACACATCACTGAGGAAAGAACGCTGAAACAAATGGACAGGCTCATTATCTTAGACAACTAAATTTCAAACACAAGGACGTCGCCTATTAGATCAGTGTTCTCTTTACAATGTCTCAAGAGAAAAAGTTTTAAGTAACAGAAAAGGCCATGCTGCTTCTGTGAAACTCATGTTTTTATTTAAAGGCAGTAATAAGTTTGGAAGCTAATCTTATGTCCCCCTGTTGTTTCCACTGCAACGAAACTCAAGAGTCAAATTTGCGACATAATTCTAGCACCTGTCAAGTACTATATTGTCCCTGACCCTTAGGCTTTGTCCCTTAATACTATGTATATTTTTGTAAGTTGCTATTGCCCAAGAGGGGCATAAGCCAATCTAAGTTTGAAGTTAACATCTTTAGGGAAAGGCAGTCATTGGTTTTTTGTAGGCCTGAGTCCATCCAGGAATGGCAGATCTCTGTCAATTTTAGAGGCAATGATAAAGCAAGAAGCCTGCTGAGAAAGTGGGATGGGCATGGGGTGGGAGAACTCAGGCATGTGCTCCTCATCTCTCTCCCATGTACCCTACAAGGATGCTTAAGGGCAGCAGCCAGAATGACAGACACAGATGCCTGGGGCAGCACGCCCCACCACCCTGTGGAAGCCTCTAAGCACCCAGCTGATTTTGGACAATATTGAGTCCAATGTGTTTAAAGTGGTTTAGATTTTCATTTGGCTAAAACCTAGAAGGTTACGGACTGATAGAATAACAATAATGATAGCTTTTCCTAAGGCACCCTAAATAGCCTCTGAAGTACTCTAATGAGAGGTAAAAAGCATCTCTAAACTGGAGGAAGGCATGGGGCACACCTTGCAGAGACTCTCAGCTGTCTTGGGAAAAATCATAGCCTCGTTTGGCTGATGTGTTGAGGAGGTGGCAGAAGGCCCTCCTGGGGAGTGAAGAGCCAGGGCCTCACCACCGCCTGGGCTCCAAACTCAACAGGGTGCAGCTGGTGCCCAGGTGAAGCAGCTATGAGCTCTGACCAGCTTTGAGATCTTCGAGGCTCAGACCAAAGTGCCTTCAGCAGAATCTCAAATCCAGGTGGGAAAGCTCTGCTCCTCAGGAGCTGGGAAAATAAGATGGCAAAGACTCTTCCTGGCTTGGAGATTTTGGAGACAGCGATGCTTGGTAACAAAGCAAGAGCCAAAACCAGGGACTGGAAATTGAACTTCTCATTTCAAAGGGGGCCAGCTTTACCACCCTGTGCAGGCTACCATGTTTCCACTTCATCCTACAAAACAGAGTAACATTCCTGCCTTTTTCTTCCCACTAGAGTACTTCTGAGGCTATTCAGAGCTCCTTAGGAAAAGCTATCATTACTGTTATTCTATTAGTCTACACCTCCTAGGTTTTAGCCAAATGAAAATCTAAACCATTTTAAATACACATTGGACTCAGTATCATCCAAAATTGGCTCTGTATCCTAGTAAATGCAAGTTTCCAGATGGCAAGATTCTAGGTGAAATCATCAAAATACTACATAAGTGCCACATATTATTATGTGCCTTCCACTCATTAATTCACCCAACACTCTGCAAGTTAGAGATGAGCCAAGTTATCTCCTTTACAAAAAGCAGACTCAGTATTCTTTCATGGTTACACAAACAAAGAGCAAAGCCAAAGTTAAAGGAAGGACAACTCCCACCTCCCTGTACCCTGCAACCTATCAAGCAAGGTCTGTGTTTTATCATTTTTCTTTAAGGGTTGCAAAAATCCTTGATTACTGTAATACTTTTAGCAACAAAAGAAAATGAACTCCAACAACACACTGTATTGTCAGAAATGAAAATAATGAACGAAGGCAGAGATACATGCCAGGATGCACAGCTCAGCAAGACTTCCCTTCCTTCCAGACAAGGTGGATTAGTGCAGTCTTCCAAGAAATATTGCAACTTTCTGTTTGCATAACCCTATCACTCACAATAATGCAGACCCATCATAAGCAATTCTATGTCCATCTTTATTCCATGCATATTACCATGCCAGCTAAATGAAAGCAGATAGATGAATAATCATGGCTGTGGCCCAGGGAGCATGTCCCCATGCCCTGTCCCCAAATGATCAAGTCATGTGAGCCCTGGACATGTACACTTTCCCCTGGCTTTAGGCCTGCACCCGGCCCAGGCTGTAGAAGCCAGCACCACTGCTACCAACCCACTGCTGAGGAACCAGAACTTCCAACCCTCTATGTAACCAACAAAACTCTGTTCACAGGAATTACATTCAAACAATTTGCTGTACTTTCATTCAACTTTAAAACACACATAGATTAATTCACCACAGGATTGAAATCCTGTTTGCCACAAACCTTTCAATGATCAGTGTTGAGAATGAAATCTCCTGGTAACATTAAAAGTGACTAGAAGTGGCACTTTTGCTCTCAGTACCAAAGCCAAAGAAATTCCTCATTCCAAAGACTGCCAGATTTCTCCAGTGCCTAAAGAGCTTAGCATTATCAATCAGACTCTAATAGTTACAAAAAGCTGCTTTGGGGACTTAATTCCCAATAAAAGACATCCAACTCTACCAAACAGTATTTAATGCAAGGGCTGCCCGGCATTAAGTCTGGTGGAACTGCAGATTTCTCATGTAGCAAACTGCTACCAATTAAAGCCATTGATCCAGCTTACTGTGCCCACTCCTCTGGCACAGAGTAATTCTTGGAAACATTACATGTGGTATAATTCTTTCCCAAAGTCACAACCCTCAAAGTTACAACCACTTAGAAAACTCAGGCCCCATCACTCTGGATTATAGGGCTGCCATCAGGCAGTCATTTTTCAAGGCCTAGAGGTTTATAAGGTAGCATTTTGGGCACTTGAAGAAGCCTCCCATAGGTACATTTCCACAGAATGCCTCCACACTGGCCACAGTGAAACAAAAGGCCTTATTCCTTCCCTAGATATTAAGGTAATAGTGTGCTCACATACTAAAATGGAACTAGGTAATGGTGTCTGAAGTAAGGAATGTGCCCAGGCAGGTGCAGGCACTTTATAGACACTCTTGAGACAGTCAGCAGATCTTCCACAGTAAAAATGGTGATGACCAGAGTCAGTTCATAACTGAGTGGCCTCAATGAGTGGTTTCAGGTAAGCTCCTTTCCATCTCTGATCCTTAATTTCCTTGTTCAGAAAATAAAAGGTCAATTAGATGACATCCAAAGCATTAAATTTTGGAACTCCAGGGTTCCACCATCGATTTAACATTAATTTGCTTCTTGGATTAGACTGTCCCCTAGAAAATCCCTCAGGAAACAGCCCAGGTGAGATGAACAGGGGGATGCCAGGGACATGAAGCAGGGCTGCCGAGAAGGTGTGTGGATACTGGGAGCACTGGCCGGCAGATGGAAGGCAGTCACACCGAACAAGGGTTTGAATAACAGACCAAGGGCATGGACTGGCACTATTTTTTCTGGGTCAGACTCAGCTTTCCTATCTTTATACATAGCTATCTACACAAAACAAGACAAAATACTAAAAGTCTGCCCTAAAAATTCTCTCCTTAAAAAAGAAGTAACACCACTGCTTAATATCCTCTAAAGGAGTTACTTGTCATCTCCATGACAAAAACCTAACCGAAAGGTATTAAGGTAAATAGAATAAATGCATTATCTGACAAACGGCTCATTTATTTTCTTTTAGGTCTTTTAGAACATCCTTGTTTACATGCAGAAGAACACAAAATTTTTATTCTAAAAAGTCCAGCCCGGGGCCAGAGACAGCTTACATCTGTAATCCTAGCACCTTAGGAGGCTAAGGCAGGAGGACTGCTTGAGGCCAAGAGTTCAAGACCAGCCTGGGCATAGAGAGGTACCATCTCTACAAAAAAAAAAACCTAAAAGAATTAGCCAGGTGTGGTGGTGTGCACATGTAGTCCCAGCTACTTGGGAGGCTGAGGCAAGAGGATCTCTTGAGCCCAGGAGTTTGATGTTGCAGTGAGCTCAGATGATGCCACTGCACTCTAGCCTGGGCAACAAACAAGACACTGTCTCAAAAACAAAAAAAAAAATTCCAGCCACTTTTTAAAAAGTTATTAGTCTGTGACTGAGAAAAGAGACACTTCTGAGTTCCTAACAACTGGATATAAAGATTCCCAGGTGACGGCTCCTGCTAGAATACGGGGCTGGGAATCTTAGACTCCTTAGCCCATGCTTCACCTTTACTTCCACTCAGTCACAATCCCACTGGGCCTGTGTCCCACATCTGGTAAACAAGTTGATCCCTAGATTTAATCTAAAAGTGGCTGGAAGGTACCTGCTTAAGTGGCTAGTGAATAAATGGCCAATGCCAACTCAACAAAGACAGAGAGTTGATTTCTCCTTTTTCCTGCAAGGGTTAGGAGTGCAGGAGAAGTATCTTGTCCCTATGATGTGATAGTTAAAACTGTTTATATAATATTCCAAAAATAGCCTCCATTGTTTTAAGGGCTTTTTCTTGGACAGTGTACAGTCTATTACTTTAAGATATTGAGAAAGCTTTATCTTTACCATTTATCTCAGAAAAAAATGTCAATACTTTTTATTTTTCATGGGGATGAGAAATACCAGAAAACCAAGTGTTTTTTTAACATGGTCTTAGCATCAAGCCACAGATCATTTTTTTATGAAAGGGTGATAATGGGGGGAAGATGGCCTAGACAGTTTCCTATATCTTTCCTCTCATTCTTTCAGCCATCAAAAATCAAAGGCTTTGGGAGATTTAGTCAGACAGAATGCCTCTCCCACCTTGACAAAGAAGAAATGATTCATAATTCTGAACTCCTTGGAAGGCACTACCAAAACACAGATTTTTTTTTTTTTTTTTTTAGTATTCCAGAATGACAAAATAACTTTGCTTTCCTCTTTCCATCCAGTATAGGAAGAAATGCAATGGTTCACTGGCCTCCCCAAGGTGTCTCAATGGTTCCAAGATTGAGACTAAAAGCAAATTCAGTTTGCATTTTAAATTACAAAGGGTGCTCATTAATTATACCATTTAACCAGGAGTACATATATGTTGCTTGACAGCATTCTCTAAAGAAATTACATAATGGCTTAATTCTCCTAAACCCACCGATCACCGCTAATATTTCATCACAGTCACACAACTACAACACTCTAGCCCAGGGGTCCTCAAACTTTTTAAACAGGGGGCCAGTTCACTGTCCCTCAGACCATTGGAGGTTGCGCACTGTGGGTCCGGGACGAGTCGGCTGCTAAGCAGGACAGGCAGTGGCAGCAGAAACACCCAGCGGGCCAGATAAATGTCCTGGGCGGGCCGCATGTGGCCCGCGGGCCGTAGTTTGAGGACGCCTGCGAGTCTAGCCTCTGTGCCAAGGTATTTTTACTGGGCCACCTCCCAGGCTCCTTGGCCCCCATTTGCCAATCCAGTCATCTACCCCGGGCCTCTTCCTCCTGCTTCCACTGTCCAACATTTGCTTGCTGCTATCACCTTCTTAAACCACCATTCACAATGTCCTGGGCCTGAAAGTGTGAAGCAGATCCAAAGAAAAGAATGAACACGGTCTATACCTAGATGACTGACCCATCAGCTTCCAAGCACAATGGGGCTGCTCACCAAGTGATGACATACAATTAGGCTGCTTCGACTTCCACAGGAGAGAGGGAGAGGGAGGCGGAGAGAAAACAAGCAGTGATCACAGGAAAATTTAGATGCAGTTTAGAGTAAAAGCATCTTTGTGTCTCATTTCTGAAACTGCAAAAGACAACCTAGGTCATCTTTCTTGGAATATCACATCTGCTCTGCAGCCTGGAGAAAATAGGCAGTTTAAAGAGTCCCATCCCTAAGAATAATCACACTTTACAAGAGTACAAGTCTGAAAAGCCTTTTGTGTTCAATGTGAATGCTTGTCTACAACCTAACACTCAAGTCTGTTCTTTCTATAGGTTCTGAAACAATGATGAGCCAGGTAGAATGCACCTGTCTCAATTCTAACAGAAAGATCATGCAAACTCCCCTCCTCTCTCTTCTTTTAAACCAAAATGGGAAATATGATGGAAAAGAACAGCCCAGCGAGGTCTCAGGCAATATTATAAAATCAAAATCCTTAAAAGCTTGGGTAAATTGACTTTGGAGTTTATTTAGTCAAAGTGGAGACATATTGATAGAGGTATCCCACCTCTATCACTTATCAACTGTATGGCCTCAGCCAAGTCACTTAACCATTCTGCACCTCAGTTTCCTCAGCGTTAAGAGGGAGAGCTAATATGCATAAGGCTCTCAATGGTGTCTGGTATACTGCTAATAAACGTTCAATTAACAGTAGCTTTTAGTGACAGCCACGAAAATGATGGACAAACCTAAGGCTATGACTGCACACATCATACCTATTCACACCAACACAGATGAACACTTTTTGTCCCTTTGTGGAGGTGGGACATGGGACTAAAAGCTTTCCAACTTCAACTCTGCAATTCAGCAGCATGCGGAAGTCGGGACACAGGGATCTTCTTCTCAAATGCAAAGGCCTCCTCTATAGCTTCCTAGAGGAATCTTTCAGAGGCATCAAGCAGATGATGTCCCTCAGCACCATCTTCAAAACTGGGTCATAGGAGCCAAGGACTCAGTCCCTCAGGCTGGGAGCCAAACCTTCTAGACTGCTGCCAGGCAGGCTTTTTCTCATGAGCCTGATTGTTTTTTAAGACACTTTACTTCTCTGTGAATGTATCCTCAATGCCAGATCCTTTCACAATACACCCCTCTCCTAACCCCCAAAACATGCAAGCAGAGGCCCATGCTTTTGAAAAACTTGAGAAGTGCCGCTGACATGTTTACATATTTCTTGTGTAAGCAGTGGCAGCTTTGGAAAGTGTCCCATTCTCCCAAGCACTTCAAGTTCCTCCCAGCTGTATCTCACTGACTTCTGATCTTTTAAAGTCCCTAGTATTCTCCCGGAGTTCAGTTTTGAATGCTGCCTACAGTGTTAATGGCACAATATTTAGGACTTTCCTCTAAACTGTGGCCCCAGACATAAGGCCCTCAGTGCAGCTTTCCCTTCTGTGTGGACCTTCTGATGTGTTCCAACACTTAAACCTGCCTTCTTGACCATTCCCAAGAATCTTGGTGAATCTGAGCAGAGTGACTAGCCTGCCCTACCCACTCCCCTGAGAAGCAAGCACAGACCGCTGCCCTTCAGCAGCTCAGCACTCTCAAGCCATATCCTCCCCCTCACGGATACAGCTTCATGTAGGAAAAGGTATGTTACTAACAACAGAACAATCTGCAATCCAAACTCATCCTGGTGTGGTTTTTTTTTATTGTGTCAGATATAAAAGTGTTTATGAATCTTGGGCAACATTCTGAAGCAGCTGCTAAGAGGTCCTGAAATGAACTTCCAGTGCTGGCCAACCTATTCTTTGCACCATTTATACTCCTGAAGCCATCTGCTACGTGTGACATGACTGATCCTGAGGCACTGCTTATCGGACAACAGAATCCAACAATACTGACAAGCAGCAACACTTGTTCACCTATGGTGGGAGAGGTCGCGTGTCTTCGGATCCTGAGCCAGGACGGCTGTCAGCTCCTCACCACTGCCCCGCCTAGGACTTCACCACCAGAGCTGCATCACTCTCCACTTCACCACACCCACCCTCTCACAGTGATTACACCCAGCATATTCTTATCTTATCTGTGCCCCACAGGTCCCCGTCTGTCCGTCTTGGGATGAGTCAGTGTGACTACTGCCCTGCCTGATGTTGGTCTTAAAACCAGGAACATTCCCAAAAGACCAAAACAAACATGTAAGGGGGAAAGATCACAAAACCACCAGAATCCAACCTAAACACAAGCCCTCTGAACACAACATACACACTAGGACGAACACTTGGTTTCCTCTGTACACCTGAGGGGATCCTCTATCATTACTATCATCCTGGAAGGTTGGTACCCTTGTCTTGCACAGAAAGCTACACAGCAACTAGGATCTATGGGAAGTCTAGAACACTCAAGAGGCTAGGGCTTTGTTATATTTCAACAGATACCATCACAAGATTTCTGTTCATTTTTTTCCCTTCCTGTCAGGATTCTGAAACCAAGATGGCATGAGATGCTTGATTTTTGACTCCTACTCTGTCACCAGAAAAATTCCACAACTTAGCAAATGACTTAAAAAGAGTGGTTCTGAAATCTCAGCTGTAACCACCTGAAGGGCTTGTTAAACCACAGATTGCTAAGTCCAGAGTTTCTGATTTAGTATGTCTGGGGTACACCTGAGAATCTACATTCCCAAAAAAGTTCCTATGTGATGTGGATGCTGCTGGTGTAGGGACCACACTTTGAGAACCACTAGCTTAAAACACCAGAATATGGTGAAGCCTAGTTTCTCAGATTAGGTTGCACAAAAGAGGGATGGTAAGTTTATTTCTGTGTTTTCAAGTCTTATGCAATGACTTAAAACAACACCATCTCTTCTTACAAATTCCTGAAAACTTCAAAATAAGTTAACTAGGGTCCAGCAGAGTCTAGAAAAACAAGTGGGAGTTGGAAACTTTAAAGAAGCCACATGCATTTATACGCAAGAAAGGAGAGGAGGAGATTCCAGTTAAGCATAGTTTGTTAAGTAAAAATGAAGCCCTTGTCTTAGAAGCCAACCGCACTCTTCCATCCCAACCTGACCACGCTCCTTTTCATATGGAGGTTCATATGGAGGACAGGGTTGAAATGGGTCCAAAAGTCAATACTAAAATAGCTGATAACTTCCACAGCCAAATCTAATTTCTCTAAGACAACGGTTCTCAACCCTATTTATACATTATAAACCACCTGGAGAGCTTAAAAATATAGAGATGCACAGACCCACACCTAGAGATTCTAACCTAATAGCATTAGGATGGGACCTAGATACTGGTGGGTTTTTTGTTTGTTTGTTTGTTTGTTTGTTTCTAGCTCCCCAGGTGATAGTAAAATGCAGCCAGGGTTGAAAGCCACTGATGTAGGAGAAATGACAATGAACTTGAGGCAAAGAGCTTTAACTTTTCACAAATCATCTGAAGATTCTAGTTTGAAGTCATGTGTCAGAAAAACAATAAAATTTCTCCCTCAGCAATTGTTTTTAAAAGGGGAGGGAAGAGATTTTAAAAGAACTCCCAGAGCACTTGGTAGTTGAAATTACCCTCCCAGTAACCACACTGACAAATGGGTTTTTGAAGTTGTAAAATCATGTGATGCAGATGATATTTTCTTCTCTTCCTTCTTGACCAGCACATATGCATGAGACAACATGCTGAAAAAAGATTTTTTGAAAGCTTTATGATCCTGTTTAAGGCAGAATGATGAACATAAAACAAACCAGCAAGTAGAATGTGGTATTGGTGGTCACTGGAAAGAGCAGGGACTCTCAGGGCAGGCAATGATACGTCAGGTGAAAATTATCTCTGCTCACATTGAGAGGGCAAACACCAGGAGCCCAGAGATAAAAGTCTACATATATTTCCCACTGCATTAAAAGTTAAAATGGATTCACCAATTTAATTTTTTTGTTGTTGTTTAGAAAACTTAGATGCAGATAAAACTACATCTTAAAAATGTGAATTGGGCCAGGCATGGAGGCTCACACCTATAATTCCAGCAATTTGGGAGGCCGAGGCAGGAGGATTCCTTGAAGCCAGGAGTTCAAGACCAGCCTGGGCAGCACAGCGAAAATCTGTCTATATAAAAAAATTGTTTTAATTAGCTGAGTATGGTGGCACATACCTGTAGTCCTAGCTACTCAGGAGGCTGAGGTGTGATGATCATTTTAAAGCCAATTTAAAAGACACAGTTTTCACTAGCAGCACGAGTTACCTTTCCTAATTTAACACATGGTACCCTCACTCATTCAGTACTCGTTGCCCATAAATTAACTCAAAGCATTTCCTGATTTTATGAGACTATCAGGATAAACCTCTCCTCTCTTCCCAAAGAACACCTACTAAATGATGCCTACAGTCAAGTGCTGAATTTCACCTTAGCAACGGGCATGAAAGCTAAGTGTGATAAAGCCTCAAATATGGCCCAAATCACCTAAATCACCTAGCCTTCCAGTCTGAAATAAGGATCTTTCTTGGAAAGGGAGGAGACTAAAAAGGATTGATTTAGAGAATTCAGTGCAGCAAAGGACATGCGTCTATTCAAACATGAGGCTGTGAACTTATCTTTATTGGACAGGCTTGGAGATAGAAGTCCTGATCTAGGCCACTAATTTCAAGAAACAGTATACTAGCTCACCTAGGAAGTTATCTACCAGGAGCTTAAAAGCCCAAGTGTTCTAAAGCAAGCAAACTCACAGTGCTATCAGCTTGAAGATAACTTTAAAATAATCAGGCCCACGACATAGTCATAAGTCAATTCCAGGCTTCTCAGGATTATATAAATGATGAACCTGATCTGACATTATTCTTTTAAAGAACTTTAGAACACTTGGGCTCAGAGTTTTAATTTTTACTCAAAAAAAATTACCTTGCTTAAAATTTTACTAGTCTGTGAGCCACTATTTATTTGCATGACAGGTGTATTCATACATGGCAAATTAATGCTGTTAATGGGACTGTACTAAAAGTACTAGTAAATAAAGATATGTCCCTTCTCATCCTACCAACTGAACATTTCACTGCAAAAAAATTACCCAATTCACAACGAGATATAAAAGTATGAAGGGTGAGATTAACAAGTCCTTGATTTGGAAATGAATGTTGTTGGGAAGCCCCCGAACAGCTATGTCTAAGGCAAAAACTCTGGAAAACCTACTGCCACAGTGAGTTTTAAGTCAGGTAGAATTTTTTTTTTAGGGATTTACCAATAGGAAAAGTTCAAATGGAGAGATCTAGGGCAAGTGTTTTACTTTATGAAACCATTACGGTATTAGAAGAAAATTAAACTACATCAAGTTTTTTAAATATTAAGTAAAATAAAAGTTTAAAAAGGGAGGTGAGTGAGCAGGAGGCTTTAAACATCACTCAGTCCAAGCTTAATATGAAATAAGGGACCAAAGCAGATAATTTATGATGAAAGAAATATCATTTTTAAAATCAATTATTAGGATACTTCAGGAAAAAAGTAGTTTTGAGATTTGAATTACCTGAATTAATGACTTAACTATCCACTTGATCTTTTTAATGTAGTATCAGTTTTCAAGGAGACATCTAACAAGCTAAATTGTATATAATTTTATGTCCTCCTTAAACTTCAGGTTTATACCTAGAGTCGCCCTTTTCACAGTGCACGGCAGGCACCGCCGCCCTCCACTTTAAGTGCCTCCAGCTGCACACCCCCTGCGCTGGCCAGATTCAGTTATCAGGCCGAACCAACCGCCTGCCAGCGCGCACTTATCAGAGGCTTTCGGTCTGTCCTCTGGCCGTTATCCAGCACTACTTACCTACCTTTACTGTGAAACTGAGAGTTCTGAAATTTTTTTCCAACACATACAGAACAACATGGGATAGTTAATATTCCGCTAACCACATTTTATCTTAGGACACATAGGTACTGCATTCTTGTGGCCAATTAAAACCACCACTTTATATCTGACCCTTAGTCAGATACAAAGTCACACACGGCAGTGACTAAACAAAAGTGAGGAACCCCAAACCAACAGGTTTCTGACAGAATTCTCAAGCCACTCCTACTCCCCCACTGAAGGCCCAGGTACTCACTGATTCTTAAAAGTTATTAGTTCATGCAAAAATCAAGGGAAGGAGCCTAAATCCTAGGTCACAGTATACTTTCCACCAACACACAAAGACAGGTGTTAGTGACTCTGAGTCAGCACAACTCTGAAGATAAGCATTCAAGACATACTCTGAAGGATTAATGTGAGGATTAGTGGCAAGATATGTAAAGAATGTGGCATATAGTAGAAACTTTTAAAACGGCAGCTATTTAATTCATTGTTGTAGCCCTCCCAAAGCCCACCCACATTCCAGGAGGCCTAAAAGCATAAAAGAATATGCAAAAGTTCCGAAGTCAGAGGGACCTGGGTTCAGATCCCAAGCAAGTTACTTTAACCTCTTTGAACCATTTCCTCGTCTTTAAAATGGAGTTTACATTTAGATGTCTATCTTATAGGATCAGTATTGGGTGTAAAAAGCCTAGCTGAGGACTTGGCACATAGTAAGGACTCGATAAAACATAGCTATTTTTGTCATTATTATTACAACTAGGCCTGGAATGTCTTGTGTAGACTCTTTTTATTGTACAAGCCAAACTATATCTCTTCTATAACCCTAGCTTCCCTCCCCAAAAATTTCATTCTAAAATATGAGAATAAATAGATGCAATTCTGACTCAAATATGCCTGAACATGTCAAGCCAAACACCTGTTAGGTACCTAGCAAATATCTATTGCTGCTACTTCTATGAGGAGAACCACTCTATGTCCTAAGTGTCAACAGAACAGCCGATTTCGGACATAAATGTAAACAGACAGGATGTGAGCCTGAAGCGTCAGGTACATGAGACTGAAAGGCTTGAGCCAAGCACAGGACAAGCTGAGGGGACTCCAGAGAGCTCGGGGACTAGCCTAACTGCCATCATCCATGGTGATGAACCTGGCATGGCTCCATGACAGGGAAGGGAGGATCCTTGGCTCCTCTCTCCCCTCAAAGACTGACTCTTCTAGACCAAAGCCCTCAGCCAGACCTCACAGTCTTAGTGTAAACCTGTAAACCTCCAGCCCACACATGACAAGCATAGTCATATCACCAGCTTCACAAAATAGGTCAAGAAAAAGAAATTTAACTGGGGGTAAGGGTTTGAGGGAGGCAGGGAAGACACACCTCATTTAAAACAGGAGAGAGGGACAAATTCCAGTAGTTCTAACTGGGAAATCAAGGGGACTTCATGCCTTCCATGTGTCCCTCACAGCAGGATTTAAAAAAAGAAATTTAGGTTACCAGAAAGTAGCTTATGAATGATTATTAACATTTTAATTTGAATCTAAATAAGGCCTTTTTATTTATCTCTATCCACAGTTCTGTCAGGACCTTCTCTTCCATCCCTAGGCCCTGATGCTAGTTTCCTAAGGCTGCCATAGCACATGATCACAAATTTAACGCTTTGTAACAGTAGAAATCTACTCTCTCACAGTTCTGGAGGGTAGAAGCCCAAAATCAAGGTGTTGGCCAAGCCATGCTCCCTCTGAAGGCTCTGGGGAGGATCTTCTCTTGCCTCTTCCCAGCTGCTGGTGGCTCCTGGTAATCCTTGGTCCTCGGCTTCCAACTGCATCACTCTGATCTTTGCCTCCATCTCTACACGGCCTTCTCTGGGTCTCTGTGTAGCCTCTCCTTGTCTCACATCCACCCTAATCCAGTACGACCTCATCTTAATCTAGCTAATTACTTCTGGAAAGACCCTATTTCCAAATAAGGTCACCATTCTGAGGTTTGAGGAGGGTGTTAATTTTAGGGGGACACTATCCAACCCACTACAGCTGCCAAATCAAAATAAACCACCACCAAAATATGGGGCGAAGTGGAGGGAGACGACAAATTATAGCATTATAGAATTATAAACAAGTTCAAATTTACAGTCTCCAGGAGATCCACAATTACTAAATTTGAACTGGAAATAACGTCATTCTTACCTTTCTCTCACCCCATGAGAAACTGTGAAGCCTTGGAAAATATCAAAAGTCCCCACCAAAATAACACAAAAACATAGAACATTCCACTGACCCAGACGTTGGACATACTCTGTACAAGTTAGGTATTAGGTGCAGATGGACATTCACATATATTATCGTGAGCCAAGCAGCAAAAAAAAGAAAGGCAGAGGAGGACATTTTTCATTTAACTATTTGGGGATGTGAAGTGAACCATGAATCATAGAAGACCAAGGTTTCCTTTAAAAAAGTTACCTTAGGTTTTTAATCTCTACCCTCCTCTCCCAAATTACCCTTTTCTAATGATAACAATAAGCTTATATGGAAACACTACATATCAGAGTTCTTCTTTTTTTCTTATGAAGGTATTATTTTAGCTGTGAGAAAAAAAAAATACCTACGATCAGCTTAAAGACTTATGTACTCCCTCTGCTGGCTCTGAATTTAAAATAAATTCTCACAGGCTTCAGGAGCTAAATTATTAATTTCACTATACATCTAAAACACAAGGAAAAATATTATGTGGATTCTCCACACCCGCCCCCACACACAAAGGTGTTCAAAGAAATTAATAAGAAATTTCAAAACACATCTGAAAACTGTCAAACACATCTCTGTTGGGTTTATTGTAGGTTCACTCCAGAAGGAAGCTAATGCATATCATTTGTTTGTTTAGGGGAGAGGTCACTTCTACTTTGGCCTTGCCCCCTACAAATACATACCACATGCCTTCCTTGCCCTGTGCTCAACTTTCCACTGCAGGACTAGGATGCATGTGGACACCCAGACATGGTGAGTCCCCACAAGATAACCTGGCTCTTCACCAAAGGCAATGACCCAGGAGTAGCAGAATTACTAGAAGGACCACAGTCCATCAGAGTAGTCTGCTTTGCTTTGTAATGTTATTCCATACAGTCACTGAGGCACTGCTGAGACAAAGTCTCAAGATTAAAACCTCAAAACAGCAGGAGTAAAAAGTGAACACACAAACTCTAAATACTCCAATCATACATGTGCGTTTTACCAAGAAAGAGTGACACATCACAGTATTCTATGGATGCCTGCTATTGTTCTTTTCCTTTGGGGGGAAATTGAGACACTGTGAAATGAAAGTTGTTTGGTTAAGAATAAAATGGTTAAAGAAACTGAGTCTGTCTGGCAGTGATATAAACAGAATTGGGGTCTCCTATCATAATCACTAGTGTAACCACCTATTCAGAAAACTCTAACTAGGAAGAGCTGCAGACTGGCCCTGAAATGATTCATCTCAAAGACTGCTTGCTCTCTACTCTTCCTTCATATGTAGCTTCTATGTCCTAATCCATGGATATCAAACTTCAAGAATATCTAGGACTTATGCCCTAAAATGCAGAACATTATAACCAACTTAGTTTTACGTAACAGCGTTGCTCCTTTAAGAAGTGGGTAAGTAAGCTTTAGGCCAAACAATTCCATAGTGACCTTCTAGACAGTGCACACTGATGTTGCATACAGTAGGGTATACACACAGAGGGAAAACTTGATTTCATACTTCTCTTAACAAAAGGTCATCCTAAGATCAGGTTTCCCTCAGTTTCTGTGGTGAGTAGTCACTGGCACTGATGCAGTTTTCAGGGACTTCTATGCTAGGAAACAAGACACCGTAAGAAACCTCAGAGATATCTGAGCATCATTTCACATTTACACTACATCGTATCAACATCAATGCTAAAAGGTCTAAGGCCAATGCCACCTTCAGAGCTGCAAGTATCCAAAAGACTCCACACATGACATCAGCTCACTCCTGAGTCACAGCACCCCGTTTTAGTGTCACAGTCCCAGAACAAGGCTCCAAGTATGAGCAATGCGTATGCATCTAGTAGACACACACCCTGCTTTTAAGGCTCTTACACTATTCTTGAGAATATACAAGAGTCACAGGAAAGTGACAAAAGAAAAAAGGCAGGTGTCATGGGGTGGACAGGGTAGGGTGGGGTTAAGCGAGAAAGCTTTTTCAGCAAGGTGAGCTGAGAGCCTGATGGAGAATGCAAAAGAGAAACACAGCTATTCTAGTGCGAGCCAGCCTTTTAGAGGGGAGGAGCAGCAGAGGAGAACAAATGAAGTAAGAGCTTGCAGAACCTGAGGAGAACAGCTGTGAAACCACAATGGTTAGCAGCAGACATGACAGAACAGGGGTGCCGTGGGCTCATGAGGACACATTCTTAACCCCACCTCTGCTAGCTGTAGGACCTTGAGCCAGTCACTCACGCACTCCTGGCCTTTCCTCCATTGTAAAATTAAGTAGTTAGATGATCTTTAAGACCTCTTTTAGTTCTGAGTTTTAGACAACAAACAATACAGACCAGTTAGCTGTGTCAAGGCTCCATATACACTCCAGAGGGAGGCCAGTCCTACATCAAGCCCTGGGAGACAGAACTGGGGATCCCACATCAGTCCAGGGCCACAGGTGTGCTCTAATCTGGGTGGACCTAGGAAAACTCAAGCTTCTCCCAAACAGACCCAACCTACAGGAGCTATGTTACAGTGGCCTTGCATCTCCAGAGCAAGCTCAAAATGATCTGCAGAGTTAAAGGCCAGCTCTGAGCCATGCCCAATACCCACTGTGCCATTTGCCAGCAACTTCTCTGCAGAGTTGAAGCACTGGGGAAAACAGGAGTACAGATAAGACAAAGGGAATGGGAAGCATGACAAGTTCAAAAAGCACAGATTTGCAAGTTTATTTTCTGTCTCCCCCATTAGAAAGTGAACTCCTGTGAACTGGAACCTTATCTGCCTTATGCTACTACTATATCCCTGGGGCCTGGCAGAATGCTGTACACACGATATGCCTTTGATAAATATGTGTTGACTGAATGAAATGGGATGTGATGCAAATGGGTAAAAAGGGTTTTCTCTTTCCTATCTTTTATTTGCTTACTGTACACGAGCTGTAACATCCACTGATACTAGCCCATCTTTGTATTCATGGTCCCCAGCTCCTTCAATGACGGCAAAAAGGCAAAGTGGCTCTTCATGACCCCTCAATTTGTGATGCAGGAAAAGGAGAGAGATAAGGAGTCAAGAATAGGATCAAGTCTGTTCCTTACAGGCACGATAAGTGGGTATAAAAGCAAAATAAATTCCATACACCCTCCAGCGATGGGTAAATGGGGTACCTCACCAGAACACACAGACCTCAAGTCTTATCTCTGCATTTTCTTACAGATCTTTGGATGGATAGTGTCTACTAAACTTTTGCCAGACCAAGTAAATTACTTCTTAGTGGGACAAGGCCTCTTCATTAATTTTCCAAATAAAAATATCTTGCAGGTTTTAAGTAAGAATCACAAGCAGAATACTAAAAAGTTTAACTACAAGATGTTCTTCTATGGTGTCATTTTCTTAAAATAGATCCCTCCTAAAATCTCCTAAAAATAAGTCTGCTATAGTTTCATTTCATTTTCTAAGAAGGAGATAAACATATCAAAACACACACTTAGCTTCTTTTGAGTCGCTCTGCTACATGGGGCTCACAGATCAAAGTCTAAAAGGGCCAATTTCTTCACTTCATAGGTCAGTGACACAGCTTTGAAAAAGAGGAAAAACAGTCCCCCTAGTGTACCGCTGCTGTAGAAAGAGGAAGTATATTAGCTGAGAATCACTGACGAAGACAGTATGCCAAAGGAAATTACAAAACAGCATTTTGGCAACATGGGTCAAGCAAACAGATTCTTCACACACAACCATAACCAGCCTTCTGGTGAGTTACTCTAAAAGGTGACTGAGATCAAAATCATGAGCTGATGTAGAATTAGGACTTTGTTATTTTGAAATTTAAAAAAAAATTTTTTTTTTAAAGTTGCACTTAACATTTTCTTAATATAGTACATTGAAAAGGAACTGATGCATTAATCTAAAGAACAGGAACAGTGAGGACATAAATAAGCATTATGTGGCAGGTCAGCCCTCATCTTTTTACCTTGGCAAGAAGCCATAATAGTACATATTCTCACATGGAAGAAGGCTCAGACTCTTAAAGAATTATCCTCTGCAGCAGCAGCAGCAGCAAAGTCTTAACATAGTATCCCACATCTGTGAAATTGTGGGCACAACCACAGAAATACAAGGTTGCCTATGTGATCATGGCTTGACCCATGGGAAATGCAAGTGTGTGGGCATGTATTGAGGAATTAGTGGCAAATAGGCCTTACCAGGTAAACCTGGAGTCCTTAGAGATATCCCCAAGACAAGAGGAACTGAGAATATTCACTAATTTATGGATGCAGTACAAGTAACCTTAATCTGAATTAAAGGAAATGTAACCTTTTCCCCTCTTAACCACAACTGATTATTCATTTCTACTTTAATGCCTGGGGTAAGGGAACCTGTGAGATAGCCATCAGCCTTCTCCCTGGCACAGTATGCTTCTGACAAATGTAAGTTAACCAAGGGCTTCCTCCTTTTGTTAAAATGCAATCTTTCTTCCCTCTTTTATCACTTCACAGTTCCAAAGCCCCCATACTGACAGGACAGCTACACAAACACCATACACTCATTTGGCCTCCACCAACATTCGCCTATCCTTCTGATGCCGAAATAATAACCAAAATGTTTGTAATTGAGAGGCAAACATGCTTTTCAGGAAAGCAACCTCTACTTATGTAAGACCCATTACTTAGTAAATGATCTTTTAAAAAAGATCGACTTAAAGAATAAAATAGAGAGAAAGAAAATAAGGAACAAAGACCTCTAGAACTGTGGCTACTAATTACCTCTGTAATAACTAGCTGTGTGATTTTAGAAAAGTCATTACCTTCTCTAAGAATCAGGTTCTTTGCCAATAAAATAAGAGGGTTGAAGTGACAAGCAAACTTAACCCTGGTTATACATTAGAATCACCTAAGAAGCTTAAAAAAAAAAAAAAATGCTAAGCCCCACACCAGCCCAGTCAAATCAGATTCTCTAGGTATTTGAATATTTCAAAAACTCTCAGGTAATTCTAACACACAACCAGGGCTGAAAACCACTGGTCTAGATTCTGGTCTCCAAGGCCTCTTTTCTAAGTCTTTCACTTGGTGATGATAAGGTGATAATTCTGGTTACAGGATCTCATAATGCAATGGCCCAAATAGCCACAAAAGTAAGGCCTAGACCGTGCATGCCATGCCCTTTATGCACACATGACTAGGAGAAGTTACCTGAATTGTAGACATTTTTAGAAGTTAAAAATCCTAATGCATAACTCAGAATGAAAGTAGTGTGGTTTAAATGCACATGCATGCTCCCCAAATTACTAATCATGATAGAAATCAACTTCTAAACTTGGATGCATGGAAATGGGTCACAATTAGCTCCTGACCTCTCCCTTTTCCCTCTTCTTCCACCCCCAATAAACCACAAGCACAAAAAAATGTTGGCTATTAGTCATAATGAGAATATGAAACCAGCCCCAGTTTCAACGAGCCTTCTCCATCATCAAAGATTTGAAAGTTCCTGCATGGCTGCATCTTTTGATGAAGGTCATCTTACAAAAATTCTAAATTATATCCCTTTAGTCTTCAAGGATTAGCTGCCACATGACAGTCAGAAATGGAATTGGTGAAAACAAGTTAAAGTAAAAATAATCATAAAATGTGGGCCATGTCTTAAACACATTAAACCTTAATAATTTCAATTTACAGTATATCCTAAGATTTTAGTTAAAGAGAGATGAGAAAGCAGGGAAGGATAAAAGAAACCATGAGACGTAAACATGGTTATGACATAAAACAACAAAATTTATGACTAGGCCCAAAAATCTCTATTGCAAGTCCTGCAAACTACATGACAACACAACTAGCCCAATCTCAATTCATGGCTACTTTTGGTGCTACCACTTTCTCATGTAATCTTCCCAAAAAATCAAGTGTATTAAACTATTATCTTTAAGCATAAACAAAATAGCAAGAAATGTTATTTGCGGAATTAGATTGCTTTTATAATCTTAAAAATCATGGGAAAGGTGAATTCCTATGTTAATTTTTAACTTGTTAACTAACAGATCCTCTGCACCAAATTCAGACATGCAGGACTAAATTTTGAGTGTGAGAAATTTGAAAAATATTTCAAATGCTCAAATCCATCTTCTCAGGTCCTGTACACTCACCCCTTCCTGACACTACACTGAGATTAACCCTTGCCATCCACTTGGAAACCTTTTCTTAAAAGGTATCACATCAGTGCTGCTTTGACACAAAACAATCTAACTTTCATCCTTCCTGTAAAGAAACCTCATATACAACTTGCATTCCTTTGAAAAGCAATTAAACCAAATGTAAGATTCATAATGTCAGCATTTGTTAAAAGGAGATGAAACAGATTTGTGGAATAATATCAAGCACACATTTTGGTTTTAAAGTATTTAAATAAGGCCTCTCTAATATGAGCCATTAAGAAAAAAAAAATCAGGCAGTTTGCAAGATTTTTCTAAAAACAAATTAAAACGTTCCCTACACTAAATTCTCTAGCTTTTTCATATACAGGCTCTTCTCCAGCGTTACAATTGTCTAAGATTAAACTATTCTTACTTTTACACATACTGGAACCCAGGAAGACAGAGGGCTCCCCAAATGGCAACGAAGGGGAAATGGAGAAAGCAACTCCCTCTTTCATGAAAAACAAACAAACAAAAAAACCACAAAAATGCAACTAAATTGCAAATACGAGCAGCTGATAAACGATGTGTATCTAGAACTGCGCAGGACTCTCTTCTGCCTGGTACTGACACATTCCTATCTTGGGGGAAGGGGCGAGAGAGGTGCCTAGGAAGGGCAAAGCAGTTGGGTATCAGCAGCCCAGCAGGGGCAGAGGAGTTAATCTCTTTGGATACCCAACTGCAGGAAATCATTACATCATAGGCCTTTCCACACCTCTCTCTCTACCACGTGCCCGGTGCCCCAAGAGGCCTAAAAGGAAATGTAGTCTCTCTTCAGGTTCATTTACAGGTAGATGCCATTATGGCCCAGCCCAGCCACCACAGCTCCCTCCCAACGACGTAGGTGGAGCGAAGGCCCCGAGTCCCCCACACTCGAACCCCCACTTTAAACAGTGCCAGAGTCCAGGCCTCAGCGGGAGCAGCAGGTACTGCCAGTCCGTGTTGAGGTGGCCAGGCTGGCCCGTTCGAGGTCCCAGAACATTTCAGAAGCTACTCAAGGGCAGGTATACTGGAATGAAATCTCTGAGGAGCAAAGGTGTCAATACAAGCAAGGAAAGAGAGCCAGGAAAAGGTTTTGCAACCAGTGCTTTTCCGAATGGGATCGATGTGACTATGGGAGTTAACACCCACAAGTCGAAACTTGGACCTACGGGTTCTCATTCAGCTAGTGACAACGCATCATGCTCCTGCGACCGACTAGAAACCAGACATCCAACCCCTTCTCCAGGCACTGAGTCCCAAATATTCCCCTACACCCCTTCACTCCATCCACAGCGCCCTCACGGGACCCCCACTAGGGTGAACTCTGTTCCAAAGTTGGCCGCGGACCCACCTCCTCAGCGCTGTCCGGAGAAAAATGCACTCCTGTCGGTCTGCCCTTCCTTCGCCAGCGTCCCCTGACCTCTCTCCTCACTTGCCTCTGCCCGAGGCTTCCGTGGGAGCCTCCTCCTCCTACCCCCGCGGCCGTCCCCAGGTGCTCCTATTCTGGGGATCAAAGAGAGCCCCCAAAGCCTCACAGCGGAGGGTCCCCCTACCAACCCCTCTCCCCCGCGCCCGCAGGCGCGCTCCGACGAATCCAAACCGCGCTGCGCAGGAGGCCCGGCGGGTCCGGCCGCCAGCCAGGGGTGGGTACGCACCTTCCAGCCGGCAGAGCTGTTGCTGTCGCCCTTATCCTTGAAGTAGGGCACGCAGCGCACCATCCACTCGTAGATCTGGGACAAAGTGAGCCGTTTGTCCGGGGAGCTCTCGATGGCGCGGGTGATCAGGTCGGCGTAGGACAGGTTCCCCCAGGCGTTCCTCCGCGACGAGCATTTCCTTGGCTGTCCAGAGCCCCCAGCCGCCCCCGGCTGCGGCGGTGGCAGTGGCTGCTGAGGCTGCAGCGGCGTCTGAGCTCCCCCGCTCAGAGCGCCTGCCGCGGGGGCTGGCCCGGACCCTGCGTCCTGCCCTCCGGGAGCCAGCAGCCGGGCCGAGTCCTCAAGGAGTAGCCCGGAGGCCAGCGTGCCGCTCCCGCCGCCGCCTATCGCCATGGCCGAGCCGGCCCGGCCACCGCCGTCCTCGTCGTCTTCATCGTCCTCCTCCTCGGGGATCATGGAGTCCGCGGCCGTCTCCCCCGAGGGCTTGGCCGGGCTCGCCTGGAGTTCCGGCCTCTGCAGGGGCCACGTACAGGAGCGCGGCCGGCTCTGGGGCTCGAACTCCGGGTCCAGCTCCACTTCGAGAGGAGAGAGAGGAGCCGGGGAGGCCGGTGCCTCTGCCATCTTCTCCGCCCTCCCGCGGCTCGGGCTCTCGCGCTCTCCTCTAGCGCCCGGGCGGGGTGCGGCGGGGGAGGGACGTGGGCGCCGCGAAGGCTCGGGCTCCCGGGCGCCGCCGCCGCCTGGGGAAGCACGAGAGGAAAGAGAAGGAGAGTTGGTTATCCCGGGCCGGAGCCCAGTCCTCGGCGAGTCCTCGCCCGCCGCCGCTTCCCAGCCGCACCGCGCCCGCCTCCCAGGAACAGGCAGACCTGGAGACGTGCGTCCAGCGAACCTGGCGCAGTAGACGCCGCCCCCTGGCCAGGCCGCGGGGGAGACGCGAGCGAATCGACGGCCTCGCACGGGGCAGCCCCCTCCCCCCGCCGCGGCCGCCCGAGCGGCAGGTCTCTCCTGGGCTAGGTGCTGGGCGGGGAGGAAGGGGGAGGGGCGGCCGCGCCTTTAAAGCGGGCAGCGGCCCGAGCTGGCGCGGCCGAGCCCCGGTCGCAGCCGGAGCCCGAGCCCGGGCGGGCGTGCGTTTGTTTATGTTTCGCTCCAGCCCGCTCAAGTGCCTCCCGCGGTGCCGCCGCCAAAGTCTGTGGCGTCTTCAGCTCTTTTCCCTTTCCCTGGCCCTGCCGCCTCCGCGACCCCCCTGCTACCCCCGCCCAACCGAGTGGCCAGAGCCCGGGGACAGCGCGGGCAGCTCCCTTCTCCCCTCTCCGCCCGCGGGCCCGGAGGGCGAACGTGGGTCTGGGCGCAGATGAGCCCTTGTCAGTTCCAAAACACTGAAAAGACGGAAAGAAGGGGGACAAGCAGCCCAGGGGGTGTTCGCAAAAGGTC
>VBSM01000361.1:60270637-60286827 GCA_008086735.1 Cheirogaleus medius | reverse complement strand
AACCCTAACAATATCTGTACCCCCATAATATAATGAAATAAAAGAAAAAAAAGCCCTTAATATTCATTCTGGATTTTATAACCACCATCATCACCCTCATTCTAATCTTGTATAACTTTAAAAAACTGAACAGTTGCTGAAAAGTGAATCACCTCAGGGATGAGACCCAAGGTTGGAGCTTTCTTCTGAAAGGATAATGTTTCAGAACAGCCTTGGAAGGTGAAACTGGGTCTTGCCAATGGAATCCTCAGCTGGTATTTGCCACCATTGTTTTGCCTGTGTGAACCCTGTAATTATCTGGGGTGGATGGGTCTACTTTGCAAGCTGAGCCAAATGCTATCCTAATGCTCCTAATACCCTCAGCCACTGCCAATCTTGCTGGAAGCATCCATGGATGCTGTTTGACAGTCGTCTCTCTGTGGGGGTCACTGTGGATCATGATTAACCCCCTTGCTGTGTGCTCCCCACTCCTGCTGCTGCCAACTGCCATTGTCCCCTGGATCCTTGCAAATGGCCAGTGTCAGGGCACCCCTGTGTGCATTCAGCCACACAGCAGGGTCCAGCAGGCTGCACTGTGAGCCAGCAGTGGGCTGTGCCTTTGATTACAGCCTTCTTTTAGGCTTCCAGAATGTGCCTCCACCAATGCCCCTCTTTTTATAAAGTTGTTTTGTACCAATGCCTGTCTTCACTTTCATTCTATTTCTCAAGTTCCTTTAATTTGAACACCAGACGTTCTCCCAGTGCCCATTCCAGAAAACATTCCCACTGAAGAAGGGTGTACGTGAAGGCCAGAATGACATCGGGATTGGAAGCATGCTTAGAGATCACCCCACAGACACTGGAATACTAGGGCACTTCACATGTGCCTGGGTAGGGCGGTGTCATGGGGTGCACTGACACCAATCTTTCTAGAAAAGCAGCTTTCATCTGCAGCACGCAGGGCACTTTACTCATCTTATCTCCTAGCTGCCTTCTCTCAGTGAGGTAGGTCACAACCAGAGCCCCTGTTTTGCAGGTGGAGAAGAGGCCGGGGAAGAGAGGAAGCAGCAGAAACAGTATCCCTTTCTCCTGGTTACCTTCCCTATCAAACTTCACAGCTTCCTCTCGCTTTGGCCAATGCCTCTTATTGTCTTACAGGGAACTCTAGAAAGAAAGAAAAACATTTCTCTACATGACTTACCCAGAAGAGCAAGCTGGCCACGTGCTGGCAGGTTGCGGTTTCTTTAAGGCAGAGCAAGTTTTCCCAGGGCCGTCCCCTGCGGAGCCCCAAGGGAAGGTCTTTGCCTGAATTCGCTGTTCTCCTTCTGCCATCTCGTGGCTGTGAGCTGAGCGTACAGGCACATTTCAGTCTTCGTCGCCCACACTCTGCGATCTCCCAAGGTTGGATGGGCGAAGGAGGGGAAAGCCGAAAAGAGAGCGAGGAAGAGGGAGAGGAAGAGGAGGGGCAGTGGAGAGAAGATGTAAAACATCTGCGGGTAAGGCTTTCATGGTGTGTTCTTCCTCAGGTCGCTGCACCCTCGGCTCAACTACACAGACGTGTGGCAGAGACACGGCAGTGCAATTCCATCGACGTTTTGTGCGTGCTGACAAGGTGTTGGGCACTGTGCTAAGGGTTGGTCTGCAAAACAGGTGCTCAAAAGATTCACTGTCCACTGCCCTGGGGAAGTTTATCAGTATTCACCTTAGAATGTATTTTATTATCCCCCCAAACAACGTGCTGTTTTCGCACACATCCTTCCCCTTCTATGTCTGTGGCTGGGTCCCATGATTTGATCACTTTTATTTATGCACTTGATGAAGTGAAGGCACCTACAAAAGGTTCTTGGATCAAATATCATTTCTGTTTCCAATGCCATTTTTTAAAATTAAACTTTTATTTTGAGGTAAGTATAAATTCACACAGAGTTGTGGAAATAATACGAGAAATCCCATGTAAACTTAACTCAGTTTCCCCTGATGGTAACAGCTCACAAAACTACAGTCCACTGTCACAACTGGGATATTCTCATTGATCCAGGTAAAGTCCAGAACATTTCCATCCCCACAGGCATCTCTCCTGTTGCTCTTGTGTCACTGCACCTACGTCCCTCCCACCACACCTACCATGTTCCTAACCCCTGGCAACAACTCATCTGTTCTCCATTTCTATAATTTTGTCATTTCAAGAATGTTACATACATGGAATCATACAATCTATAATTTGGAGACAGTGTTTTTTTTTTCACTATGCATAATTCTCTGGTGATTCAGCCAAGTTGTCCTGTGAACCAATAGTTTGTTCCTTTTTATTGCTAACTGCTGATATTCCATGGTATGGATGTACCACAATTTGTTTAACCATTCACCTACTGAAAGACACTTTGGTTGTTTGCAAGTTTGGGTTATTACATATAAAGCTTCTAAGAACATTTGTGCACAGGTTTTTATATGAAAGTAAGTTATTTCCTCTGGCATAAATGTGCAGGACTATGATTGCTGGGTCATATGGTAGTTGTGTGTTTAGTTTTTAAAGAATCTGCCAAAGTGTCTTCCACGGCTTAGAGAAGAGGTTTCCTAGCTTTCATCCTCAGTTTCTTGGTGGAACCCATGGCCATGCAAGGTCAAGGCCTCAGCTTGGAGAAAGAGAATGAGAATTTGCATCAAGTGCAGATTGGCCCGGCTCCTCTGCAGTCCCTTCTCCCAGGGAAAGGCTTGTGCTGGGAGAGGACCCAAAGGACAATCTCCACTCAGCTTCACTTACACAGATGGAGCAAAAGCACAAATGCAAACACAAAGGCAGCGAGTCTTGCAGTGGAAAGCCTGAAGGTGAAAGATGAGCCACTCCAGATGAAGGTTTGGGAACAGGAGTGGAGGGGTGACATCCAGTTATCATCTTTGTTTCTGAGATCATGGGCAGGTTCCTCAGAGTCACCTCTACTCATCTTACAGATGGAACTGAAGTGTCAGCCTGAGGAATGGACAAGAATGGTCATCCTGTGATCCAGCATCTCAGAACTGGAAAGGAACTGGAGGCTGCTGGTGGATGACAATTACAGCTGGTGAATGCCTCCTCTGTGCTGAGTGCTTTGGGTAATTATCTCCGATGCCCACGACACCCAACAAGGTGGGTATTCTTCTCCCCTTTTACAAATGGGGAATGGAGGTTGGGCAAGGTTAGATGACACAGCTATCAAGAGGCAGAGCAGGCATTTAACCCAGATTTCTGACTCTAAGCGGCAATAGCCTAAGCTGGGCAAACGAGACAGCCAAGCTCCACAGGAACTGGGCTTTGCCTTGTCATAGAGCTGAGACCCTCACCGGCCTCTCTTGGCCTCAGCCCAGCCCCTTTCTGCACACATGCAGCTTGGAAGGGGGTGGGTGAAAGCAGAAAACAGCAGCTAGGCTCTGGGAGGACTTCCGTGGGGCAAGTGCAGGCTGCGAGGTCGAGAATGGACAGCTTGAGGACATCCTGCCCCCACCCCTGCAACCGTGGGGCACAATTTCTAGCCTTGATGCAGATTTGAAGGGGACTGAAACTCAGTGGCACAAACTGGGGACAGACCAGAGCCTTGGAGGAAAAAGCTCTTCCTGGGTCAAGCGTCACAGTGGGCTTAGAGAGACACACAGGCTGCAGATCCAGTTCAGCCTGAATAAGAAGCTGTGCCCTGGGCTCCTTTAGGAGCTGGTCACAGTGGGAAGAAGGACCTGCCCTCAGCCAGCATCAGGTCACCCTGGGGCCCTCTAACTTGAGCTACAACAACAGCTCTGGGTGTCAATATCCTGCCCTCTCCTTCTCGGTCCCCCTGGAGGAGTCCCCTCCCAACCACATCACAGCCGATCCTTATCCTCCTTCTTCTCCAAGTATGACTGGGGGCTACAAAGTGGAGGTCTAAGATGGGGGTTTAGCTCACCTACACATCAGGTGTTTATTTTGCCCCAAATTTAATGTTGCTATGGTCCGAGCATTCTTTTTGTACTGTTACTGATAAATCTGATTATGTCAGTACCACAAAAGTATAAGCAATTATTTTTAATTCTACAAACTATGTTACTCTAATCAACAGAAATCAACTGATACTTCTTTAGCAACTGAATTTTATATTCTGCATGTTACAGAGTTTGGTTAAAAAATATGATAGGTGGGCTGGGCGCGGTGGCTCACACCTGTAATCCTAGCACTCTGGGAGGCCAAGGCGGGAGGATCACTCGAGGTCAGGAGTTCGAAACCAGCCTGAGCAAGAGTGAGACCCCATCTCTACTAAAAATAGAAAGAAATTAATTGGCCAACTAAAAATATATATAGAAAAAATTAGCTGGGCATGGTGGCGTATGCCTGTAGTCCCAGCTACTCGGGAGGCTGAGGCAGGAGGATCGCTTGAGCCCAGGAGTTTGAGGTTGCTGTGAGCTAGGCTGACGCTACTGCACTCTAGCCTGGGCAACAGAGTGAGACTCTGTCTCAAAAAAAAAAAAAAAAATTAAAAAAAAATGATAGGTGATTAGTGCAAAATAAGGGACACATTTTGATGATAGCAGCAGTTTTTACACTATACACCCTGAATTTGGGGTTCTAAAGAGGAATTGTTAAGTCTGGGAGGACCAAATTATAATCCCATTTCTCTCCAAACAGAAGAATATTCAAGTCATCACAGCTCCCTCTTCTGGATTTCCAGAACACTCTGTAGTTCCGTGTGGTACTCCACACTGTGCCCTATATTGATGCGCTCTGCGCTCCTCTAATCCCCTGGAAGCTAGGGATGCGCCTTGTCTGGCCAGCACACGGTGCCTGTCCCTCTGCACTCTCTCTGCCTTTTACTGCGCATCCTGCCTGACTTGAGTTCCCTCCGTCTTCCCAGGATACCTGGGCAGGTTCCCTCTTGGCACTTACCACTTTATATCCGTGTGTTTTCCCTAAAAGGTCATAAACCCATCATGGCTAGAGAGTTTGTCTCAGTCAACTCAGTGTGCCTGGCTCCTGGCACAGAATAGATAGCAAGTAAATAATGAATCAATGAATGAATGGATGAATGATTAGTAAGTAGCTATATACCATTCTTAACAGCTTTATTTAGATACAATCCATGTACCATAAAATTCAGCCATTAAAAAAAACAGTTCAGTGGTTTTTAGTATATTCACAGAGTTGTACAATCATCACCACACCTAATTTCAGATGTTTTCATTACCACTAAAAGAAACCTTGGGCCCATTAGTGATTATTCCTCTTTCCTGCCTCCACCCCTGGCTATATTTTCTATCTCTATAGATTTGTATGTTCTGGACATATCATATAGAGGGAGTCATACAGTATGTGCCCTTCATGACTGGCTTCTTTCATGTAGCATAATGACTTCAAGGTTCATCCATGTCGTAGCATGTATCAATACTTCATTTCTTATTGCTCAGTAATATTCCTTTGTATGGATACAGCAATTATGTTCATCCATTAATCAGCTGGTGGACATTTGGATTGTTTCTACTTTTTGGCTAATATAAATAATGCTGTCCACAAACATTCATATATAATGTGTGTACATATGAGCTATATAATAACTTTATGCTTAATATATTTTGATATTATATTGATTATATTTGATATTATAACAATTTTGATAAATTGTTTTCTGAAGCTGCACTGTTTTACATTTTCACCAGTATGAGGGTTCTAATTTCTCCACATCCTTGCCAACATTTTTTTTTTTTAGAGACAGGGTCTTGCTCTGTCACCCAGGCTGGAGTACAGTGGTGTGATCATAGCTCACTATAACCTTGAACTCCTGTGCCTCCCACCTCAGCCTCCCAAGTAGCTAGGACTACAGGCATGTGCCACCATGCCTGGCTAATTTTTTGTAGAAGAGGTGGGATCTTGCTGTGTTGCCCAAGCTAGTCTTGAACTCCTGGCTTCAAGCGATTGTCCTACCTTGGCCTCACAAAGTGCTGGGATTACAGGCATGACCCTCTGTGCCTGACCCTTGCCAAGATTTTAAATTATCTGTCTCTTTGATTCTAGCCACCCTAGTATGGTGGAGTGGTATCTCATGGTGATTTTGATTTGCATTTCCCTAATGACTTATGATACTGAGCATTTTTTCATGTGCTTATTGACCATTGGTATCGCATACTATCTGATCAAATTATAAAATATCAGAGCTTCACAGAAAAAAGAGCTCAGATGAGGCCCAAAGAATAATGTTAAGTGACTTACCCAAGGTTATGTGCACCAGGTTATTTACTGTTAGTAGCAGTACAGGGTCTAAAATGCACCCCTGGCTCCCAAGCAGTGCTCTGTTCCTCCCACCTGCCCCTGTGCTCAGGGTGTCCCTGGATCTCCGCCCCACTGGAGGAGTGAAGCAGCTGGATTCCCCATGGATCAGGATAAGCATGTGCTCTAGTGCTGCTTAGTTTTATTTATACCTTACCTTGTCTTCTTTGGTTGGATTGATTTCATCTCTGAAAATGATTTTCTCTGGGTGCAGACTTTATACTTGAGAAAATGTTTTTTATAACTTGCATCTGCTTAAAGTTTTAAACAACTGATGGCTGAAGTCCAAGCATTAAGTAATTTGAAGCAGTTTCCTTAGCCACCTGAGTACCAGTGAGGATGGGTTTAAATTCACAGGATAAATTTAAACCTGTCTGCCTAATATTTTCACTGTGACCAGGAGCATGAAAACAAAGCTAAGAAGCATTTACAGTCCAGGGACGCATGGGGGCAGTGACAGCGGGGTGTAGGTAAGAATGTTGAGGTCTGGGGGATGTGAAGATCTGCTGATACCACCAAGCCCTCCCAGAGACATGCCTCATGTGTCCAGAGGTGAAGCTGAACAGAGAAGCCATTCTTAGTGTGAATTCTCAGGGAAGAGTCAGGGCTTCAGCCAAGAACAGAAATGAAAAGGGCGGCCCTGAGGCTTGGCCGGTGTGTAGTCAAGATTGGCCAGATTATGCTGCAGTAACGGACACCACTAGAAATCCCCATCGCTTCTCAGAATGTCATTTTATTTCTTGCTAATGCAACATTTGCCATGGCTGGATCTGCATTCCAGGCTATTTTATCCTGAGTGTGTCTGTCTGTCTTAACATGGTATTTTCAGGTTTTCCATGCAAAAGAAGAGAGCTCTAGAAGCTTTCAAACCAGCTAATAAGTGCTTCACCTCGGAAGTGACATGTGTCACATCACTTCTGCTCTCGACCAATTGCTTAGAACTAGTCACATGGCCTTGCCTAACTGTTAAGGGGCCAAGAAATGTGACCCTTCTGTGTGCTTGGAAAAAGAAAACTGGATACGGGCAAACTATCATAATGTCTGCATAGCTGGAGAAAGGGCTTCTTTTTGGACTCTGTGTCTTCTAGGGAAGCACTTGGAGGTATTTTCGTGTCTATGAGACTATCCCCATGTGGTAGGGGACAGAAGAGGTTTCTAGAATCTAGAGGTGAGGCTGGAACAAAGGGAGATTCACGCTGAAGATGATCAAATTAAATTTTTTTTTTTTTTTTTTTTTGAGACAGAGTCTTACTTTGTTGCCCAGGCTAGGGTGAGTGCTGTGGCATAAGCCTAGCTCACAGCAACCTCAAGCTCCTGGGCTCAAGCAATCCTTCTGCCTCAGCCTCCCAAGTAGCTGGGACTACAGGCATGTGCCACCATGCCCGGCTAATTTTTTCTATATATTTTTTAGTTGGCCAATTAATTTCTTTCTATTTTTAGTAGAGACGAGGTCTTGCTCTTGATCAGGCTGGTTTCGAACTCCTGACCTTGAGCTATCCACCCGCCTCGGCCTCCCAGAGTGCTAGGATTACAGGCGTGAGCCACCGCGCCCGGCCCAAATTAAATTTTATTAGCTATATCACCTGGATTCCAAGTACTTTCTGAGTTTATTATCTGTATCCCCCCAAACATTAATGAAGTCTTTGTCTTAGCTAAGATTTGGGAAACTCAGTGAGTGAGGCTCATCCTAGCCTGAGGCAGACTCTGGAGAAGGTGATATTAAGGGTGGGGGACAGCCATATGCTCCAGACAAGGTTGGCCAGTCTTAGAGAATCTATTTCTAATTTTGATGTAGATTGTTGATCTTTCCTTAAGGAACAATATGATCAACATACAGATTCTCCTATCGAAATAACCACTTTTTAAAAAGCTCTCACATCATTATATCCCACACAGCATCTAGCAGAGTACCTTGCCCTAAGAAGCACTTAGCAATGTTTATTCAATAAATTAAAGAATAAACCAGAGGAATGAGAACTATCGACTACCTACTGCATTCCCAAAGGCAGATCATCCTATAAGATTCTCTGGAGTCATCCTTAACCCCAGGGTGGGTAATAAGGACTAGGAGACTCTAGAACTGATCCAGTTACTGTAGACATGCTCAGGACAGGCCAAGAGTACTGGGATCATATTTGCTCAAACTGCTCCTGTCTTCAGATTGTCAGATCTGTCATTCATTCCAATAACTAACCATCTACCGAGGCCTGTCCTGCACTGATACTTACCTTGAACCATTTCTCAATCATGTATAAACATGATTCTAATGTCTGTCCCTTCTTTTATGTTCCGAACATCACTGGCCCTTGTGTATTGCAGCTGTGTGGGTGCCTGGGTCAGTATCATGGCAAGAAGATATTTCAAGGTCAGAGGACTGGGTTGAGATCAGTGCCATTTTAGACACACTGAGTTTAAGGAACATTCACACGGAGAGGTCTGGTAGGCAGTTGGAAGTCCAAAATAGGGGACTGGGGGAGTCAGAGATGGGAATGTACATTTGAGAATCATCAGCATCAGCTGGTATTTGTTGCTATGGACATCAAGAAAAGAGTGTGAAGATGATGCTATGTATGAAAGCACTTTGTATAATAGTGGGTTGTTGTTTTTATAATTATCATTTTTAAATGGCTCCAAGAAAGAACTTAGGGGGTGAGAAAAGGAAAAGGAGCCAGAAGCTTTCAGAGAAGGAGGACTTGAAAGACAGGAGAGCCTAGAGCAGAGAGCTGCAAGGGTGGGGCTGGGTGGCCAAGTGCTAACTGCAGCAGGAGATAAAGAGGTTAGGCAAGGCCTCTGCAGGCAGCAATTAGGCTCAGGGTTGGCCAGAGACAGGAAGACAGGTTGCACTAGGTAGACTGGCTGCCATCTTCTCCTTTATTCAAATTCACACCCAGCTTAGCGCCCCCCCGCCCCTGCTTAGCACCCTCCTGCACTGCAGCTGCCTCCACCAGCTCTCGCCACCGCGCGCCAGTGAGCTCACGGAAACCTGCTATCCCCTTAGCAGTAGACTCAGCCTTGTCCAGCTGTGGTCCAGCGACCCCTGAGGGACCTGTGACTCCTTCAGTGAGTCCATGAGGTCAAGGCCATTTTTCATAAAACCGTTAAAACATTATTTACCTTTCTCATTCTCATTCTCTCTCAAGTATACAGTTGACTTTTCCAGAAGCTATGTGACATGTAACATCACAACAGATTGAGTGCACAGGCAGATATGAGAATCTAGCTGGGTTGTACTAAGCCAGACATTGGCAAAAATTTAAAACAATGCCACTTTTCTCACTTTTTTGTTGTTGTTTTGGAAAACGATTATTTTTCATAATGCTATTTATATAATATGTATATTGTTATTTTTAATGAATTAAATATTTAATAATTTCTCAGTTTTGATTTCTAATGCTGTACTGTAATATATTTCCCACACACATAAGAGCTCTTTGGGGTCTGCAATAATTTTAAGAGTGGAAAGTGACCCTGAGACTAAAATGTTTGGTAGCCACAGCTGAGTTCCTTACCTGCTTCCAGCCTAAGCCTTTTTCTGACCCCCCCTACCTTCTCCGACCCAATTCTTCTGCTGTGTTCTGACACTCAGTCTCTCACCAGCACCCTAGTTTCCTGCACCTGCCTGAACTTTCTGCAACCCTTCATTGCCAATCCAGAAAATGCTTGTTGTTTTGCACTTCCCTGAGGGTCCCATGAGCATGGGAAGGGCTGGGGACTCCGCCTACTAACTGCTTAGCCCTCCTGCTGCCTGCCCTGGGCTGGGCCTTGCAAGCTACTTCAATCATCCCTGGCAGAACTCCTCACCCCTTATCCCTTTCCTTCAAGTGCTTATTCCAAATGTTTTCCTCTCTTCTCTTTTTAGAGACCCCTCCTCTGGTGCATTAAGCTGTGTTGACTGTGTACTCTTGGTTTCTGACACACTGATGTCATTTGTCCATGCAAGGCTCCTCTTTTGTTTATTTCTCCTCTCTCATCTACCATGCTCCATATCTCATTTCCTTCCTCCCAGAAGCATCCACTCTAGTGTATTTGTTGTTTCTCTCTGAGCTATCTTCCATAAACAGATTTTGTGTGCCCTAGAAAAAAATCTTTTGTGTTGTTTTATGTGTGGGATTCTAATTATATTAATGTTATTGGGTCTAATTTGCTCTCAACATGGCCTTTGAGCCTTATCCATGTTGCCACATGTAAATTTAGCTCATGGCTTCTGACTGCTGTAGCAGGTTCCATTTCAGGCAGAGCCCCCCTGCCTAGCCATTCCCCCAGGGATGGGCCCCCAAGTGGCCTCCAGTTAATCTGTCTCTTTGATGTTCCGTTTTCTCATTAAACAAAAAGACTGGTAGTAATAATACTCCTTTTCCAGACTTATTGTGAAGATTAGGATTTCAAAGTTTGCCAACCACTGTGATTCCAGTTCTTTGCCATCATATACGGTGCTATGAAAAACAAAACCCTTGTACATGCCCCTACACCCCCATCTTTCATATTTCAGCCTTCAAGTCTCACAGTGATTCCAAAACGGGGGTTAGTACTATTACTATTATGCAGGGAAGGCCAGAGAGCACAGGATCTGGTCAGAAGACATGCGTGTGTTCCAGCTGTGCAACCTGGGGCAAACCACGGAACCTCCTAGAGCCTCGGTTTCCTCACGGGCAGTAGGAATGATCACGGCTCCCTCAGAGAACTGCTGTGGATGAACGACAGGGCAGGAGCAAGTGCACTGTAAACTAGAAAGTGTTGCCTGGTTAGCTCTCAGGTCATTAAATATGAAATGTACAATTTTGAATCAAAGGTGTAGTTTATTGTATCTCAAACAAGAAGCAGTACAATTAATCAAAGTATGCACCTAAAGTATCGACACAGTTTCATCATCTTAATGGTAACTTGTTTACTCCAACAGCAAAGAAGCCTGGACAGCGAGTGGTGATGAAATTGCAAAAGGTGTTTTACACAGTTGTTGAGAACTGAATCTTTTTCCTTGCAAGAAGTGATCCAAAGCCTGGAAGAAGTGGTAGTCAGTTGGTGCAGGGTCTGGTGAATACAGTGGATGACAGAGAGTTCCCAAGTCCTACTTCTGTAGTTTGAGCAGTGTTGTTTTTTGTGACATGTAGTCTTGCAAGAGGCTTGGCCTGTCTCTATTGACAAATCTCAGCTGTTTAATCACAAGCATCCTCATCATTTCATCCAATTGGTTGCAGTAGACATCTGTTGTAATCGATTGACCAGGTTTCAGGAAGCTGTAGTGGATAATACCAGCACTGGACCACCAAACAGACACTATTAGCTTTCTTCAATGAATGTTCTGGTTTGGACTGTGCTTTGGCACTTCCTCTTTATCCAACCATTGTGCTGAACGCTTGCGATTGTCAAAAAGAATCCATTTTTTCACCACAGGGAACAATACAGTGTAGAAATGGTTCGCTTTTATGTCATGACACCAAAGAAAGGCAAGCTTTGAGATGATTTCTCTTCTGATGCTCGTTTAATTCATGTGGAACCCATCTATCCAGCTTCTTTACCTTGCCCATTTGTTTCCGATGGTCCAACATTGTTGGAATAGTAACCTCAAACCTGGCTGCTAATTCACGTGTAGGTTGAGAAGGATTCGCTTTCACTACAGCTTTTAGCTCATCATTATCCATCTTGGTCTCAGGTTGCCCACATGGCTCATTTTCAAGATTAAAATCACCAGAACAGAACTTCTCAGACCATCGAGGAACTGTGCATTCATTAGCCACATCCTTCCCAAACACTTCGTTGATTCGAGCTGTCTGCTCAGCACTGGTTACATGACAGAACTCATATTCAAAAATAACACGAATTTTTGACTTATCCATGGTTTCACAAAATTGCTTTAAAAAAATTTGAAAGATCAAACAGTGCTTTTAAAAGAATGAGGATGCATCTTCACAATAAAAATAAAACAAGAAGTGTCAAAGTAAAATATCAGAGATATGAACTGTCAAACTTAGTACTTAATGAAATTGGACATTTCATACTTAAGAACCTAATTTTTTTTTTTTTTTTAAGAACCTAATATTTTGGTGAGTGTGAGTGGGGCTGGAGAAGAAAGGCCAAGTCTGAGTCTCCAGGAAGGAGAGGCGCAGGCAGCAGGAGGTACCAGGGAGGGCGCTCTGGAGCGGCAGCAGCCTCCGCTCCTTGAGTGCCATGGTCACGGAGTCGGGTGCCCTGAGGTAGGAGCCCCAGCTGCAGGCCCAGCTCCACCTGTCTGTGCAGCCATGGGCAGGAGCTCCACGGCCGGCCTGATCGGCGGTGATCAACCATGCTGCACGTGAGAACCCCTCGGGGAGCATTAACAAGCACTGATGCGGGGGCCCCACGTCTCATGACACCCAACTCCCTGGATGTGGGCCCTGGGCCTCGGAATGCGCCCGCTGACAACCGCTGTTCTCCAACCTGTGCAGTTCTTGGACTTCTTTTTATGTCAGTTCCTCATACTGACCACAAGATGGTGCCCTCTTTCTGGAAATCTTTGGTGTTCACCAGACAAGCAACAATCCATTTTCTGTATTAAACAATCTTGAAAAAATGGACTTGAATTTAACCTTCTCCAGCGTCTACTCATGTAACGTGTATCTTTTCCCTTCTGCTAGAAACTGTTGGGTTGAGATGTGTCTTCTGTTTTGCATTCCTCAAGGGCTTTAATGCAAAGCAGAAAGTAGGCGTGTATTATGGATTTATGATAATCATTAGTATCAACAACAACTAATATTCATTTAATCCTTTACCAAAGTGCTTTTCACCAACTATCCTCAGAATAACTCTATGAAATGGGCATTTATAGATGATAAAAACTGAGGCTCAGAACACTACCTTGTTCAAGGTCACAAAGCAATGTTGGCAGAACTAAATTTTCCTGATTCTGAGCCCTTCCTAACGAATCATAGAGCTCAGTAGTCAACTGCTGGGAATCCGGAAAGTACAGCCCTGAGAGAGGAGCAAGAAAGACAGATGTTGTCCCGAAGCCTCACACATGGACATGTTTGAACTGAGTGACCAGCTGAGGTGACAGATGTGAGGTTTCCAGTGAGACGCTGGTCTGAGTCAGTAGACACTTGACACAAGGACAGATTTTATCATTTTAAATTTTCTGTACCAGAAAAATATACTTTTATATGCTAATGAAGAAAACTAATCTTAATTCTAACTTAATAAAAAGTTATAGACTCATCTCCAAAGAAAATCCTTTTCTAACAGCCAAGTGATGTCTTGTGAGATTAGTGGCTCTAATAAAGATAATTTACAAGGTCACCTACAGGCTTGCTGCCAGACAGATTCCCATCACTGATCAGGAACCCAAATGTCAGATACCCAGGACCCCAATCCTTTGGGATTTATTTTTTTAAATCTCAAATAAAAGGGGCTACCAAGAGTAGGTTCAAGTTACATGAACTAGGAATACTGTTTTCAGGCCAGAGGCAGTAATGGAAAGTTGGTTTTTTTGTTTGTTTGTTTTTAAAGACAGGGTCTCGCTCTGTTGCCCAGGCTGGAGTGCAATGGCACAATCATAGCTCACTGCAGCCTTGAACTCCTGGGCTCAAGCCATCTTCCTATCTCAGCCTCCTGAGTAGCTAGGACTACAGGCATGTGCCACCACACCTGGCTGTTTTTATCTTTTGTAGAGACAGGGTCTTGCTATGTTGCCCAGGCTGTCCTCAAACTCCTGGGCTCAAGTGATCTTCCTGCCTTGGTCTCCCAAAATGCTGAGATTACAGGTGTGAGCCACTGCGCCCAAGCTGAAAGTTTAATAAATTAGTGTTTTGATAATTTTATTGACTCCAATGTATATCTTAGCAATTTATTACTCTGTTTTAGCTTCCCTGTCTATAAAATGGTGATAATAGTAACTATCTCATAGGACTATTAGGATCAAAAGAGTTTATTTATAAAGCACTTAGAACCATGTGCAGGACACAGTAAGCACTATATGTTTCTTAAATAAATGGATATGAGCACATCCACTTATATATTTTACATGTGAAATTTTAATTTTTTTCAAAATTCCAACTAATTTTAAAATGTTATTTTGCATACTTATAAGTATAGGAAATATACTTTAAGAAGATTAAAGTATTGCCTTATGATTAAAATCCAAAATCCCACTGAAAATAAATAAACTTGATTAAAATGATGCTACAGTCTTTTTGGCCTCAGAACGAGGTTAAAAATTACTTAAGTCCACCATGTTTTTCATCTCATGATTACTGATATCAGCAAATAACCTCATATACTGCCTAAAGAAATACAAGAATAATGTAGTGACCAGATTTTTCTTTTTCTTTTCCTAAGGAATGTTTTCCTTTTATTTCAACTTGACATCTGCTAAGTTTGGGAACTCGGGATCACTTTGAAGGGAGTCTGTGGTATAATGCATCTTCTCCTGACTCTAAAGACTTCCTCACCTGAGTTTCTAGGTGAGTGGGAACCTTCCACAGCACTAGTCAGCTCAGACCTCCATCTCGAAGTACACATACAGCATTCCAAAACAGAGCATTTGCTCTGACAGATTTTGTGCAACCCCGGGGAGAAAGACTGGAATGCTGAGAATGTAACAGGGGCAGAACTCCGAAGACAGACACATACATGAATTGAAAGAAAAGTTGCTCTCCAATCTAGGGGTTGTTTTTCATGTTTCATTTCGGCATTACTTTTCTTTTAGTGGAGCTACCATACTGTTCCCAGGTAAGGCTATTCTTGAAGACTTTTGTTTCTTTTTCTTGTATGCTGGTTTATGAAACATACTTTGTGGATTTCCAGCCACCATGGAACACCTTTCTCCCTTCTGGATACAGATATGGAGCCTCACTCTCTGCATAAACCCTCTCCCCAAGGAGACAGCCTCTTCCCCTGCAGCCTCAGCCTCTCCCCCCAGGCCCAGGGATACAAAAGTAGACACACGCTCCGGTTACTCAGGTAGAGCCTGAACTCCAGTTTTACACTACAGAAACAATATTTTAAAAGGTGTTTAAGTTTCTTAGTACCAAAATCACAGTTGAGGGCAGCTATACCGAGAATTACATAGGCTTCTATGCATTGAACCAGGGCCCTAACATTACATTATTGTTTCTGTGGAAAAATGAAATTTTATTCCAAATACCTGACCTCAAATGAAATTTTACAGCAGAACTTGAGTGGGGGACTGTTCTACATACACCCACACACTCAGGGACAGTTCCTCTATCAATCATGTTGTCCATCTGTCTGTCTGTCCACTCATACTGTTTTTTAAATTGAGACATAGAATAATTGTCAAAGAAATGTGAAAACCAAAAAGCTAAGATTTAAAGAATAAAGTTAAACATTTTATATTTATTGAGTTCAAAGCAATTGAGTTCTGTTGTAAATTCACTTTCAATTTTACTGAGTTTTAAAAAATGAATCAATATTTAAAATTACCTCTTTTTTATAGTGAGAGTAGGAGGCAGTGTGGTATAAAATATAGTACGTGAGTTTTATAGTTTGTAAATTGTGAATCTCAGGTCAAGCTACTTAATTTTTCCAAGCCTCAGTTTCTTTATCTGTAAACAGTGATGATTATTTTCACTTTCTAGGACTATTTTTTAAACTGAGCTAATATAAATATCTAGCATTAAATTTGCCACATATTGGTTATTTCCCATCCTTTCTCCCTATTACTTAGCCTCTGGAACTCACTGTGTTTCACTTGAATAAAAATATTTTTAAACCACATTTAATTTTCAGAAGACTCAATTTAAACTTTCCTCTCTGCTTAAGTACCCATCCATCTATCTGCTTGACTTCATTAGGTTAATGTCCAAAATAGACTAATGTGGAAGAATATTAATAAATAGGTGCAAAGAGCTTACTTATGTTGATAATTGTAAGCATTGTTTGAACTCACTCATCTATACCTACCCCCCAAAATGCTTGTCACAAGACTTTATGGATTTCTTTTTTTCTTTTTTTTTTTTTA
>VBSM01000361.1:60248164-60270537 GCA_008086735.1 Cheirogaleus medius | reverse complement strand
AAAAAAAAAAAAAAAACCCAAATCACATTTATAAACCCATATTCTAAAATGTTATTCCTTTTAATTTATAATAAGATTGGAAAGATTTGTTGTGAATTGAAACATGGGATGTTCTTTGTTTTTCCCTTTTATAAAAACCACCATGCTGCCAAAGCTTGGAGATATCCAGGCGTCCCACATTTACTGTGTTTGCATATTCAAGGTTCATTCAGGTAGTTTATTGTGAAGCTAAAATGTCTGGTTCTACATTCATCTTCAGAAGTGATGATTTTAATTTTGTGGTGCAGAAAAAAGGCCAAATAAATAGGGAAGAGTAGAACTCTAAAAATGGTAAGTCTTTAACTTACTAATCCACTCCATCTTTGACAGCAATTTTAGATTAAAATGGTCCAGAGGACAAAGTGCTTAATTAATGATGAGAAAATGATTCCTTCAAGTCCCACAGTATAGTTGTCCCTGCATTAACCATTTGTCTAGAGTTTTATTCACATGAAAGTGACAGTTACTTCTTGGTTCTGTCCCCTTCATTCCAGTACTGTTCAGTCTGCATTTCTGTGAGTCGGGAAATTGTGCGGTGAAACGCGAAGACTTCCTCTTCTCCGGTAAACATGGAGAGTCCTTCTGCTGAGTCCTGGTTACCAAACAGACAAACAAACAAAAACCCGGCACCAATTAAAACCACCACAAATGAAAATTTAGAGAACTTAGTACAGGTTTTTAAAAACTTTTTATATTTACCTATTTAGACTGTAAAATCTTCTGTAAATTCTTTTTCATATACAATCTCTTAAATTAGATTAGTGAGTCAACTGATTTAAACAGACAAGCAATAAACAAAACAAATTACCAGAAAGAAAACTTAAAAGGGAAAACTTTCTCCAAAAGTATACACTGGAAATAAGTATTGGCAAAAAAAAACCAAAAAAAAAACACCAGTAGTTCTGATAAGTTGGGAAGAGGCTGATGTAGGCCTCTGAAGCTTTATAGGCGAGGGGGGCCCACGGTCCAAGGGGAGGCCTTAAGGATAAACCTCTGAAGAGCCTTTTCCAAACTGATGACTAAACAGTCCCAGTGCATCCTGGTTCCTGGAGAATGTGCCCAGGATCTTCCTTTGCAAAGGCTGGAGCTGCTTTTGGTCCTCAGCTGCCAGGACATTTGATCCACCCTATCTAGGGACAAGCCGGGGAGCCCTGTCTCTGGGAGGCCAGGAAACAGCTCAGCCTGGTGATACCAACACGAGATTGTGGCCTCAAAGTGGGCTTTGAACTTTCCTCTCTTTCCTTAGGGGTTTGCTGTTATGCTTTCTCAGAGAAAAATTCTGGACTCCTATGTCCATCTTCTCCACTGATTCATTGTGAACCTTCATGACCCTGAGGTCACATTCCCTGATTTCTTCATATATTATTGGCCTGTGTGCTGAGCTTACTTTGCCCTGATCCTAGGGGAAAAAATTTAAGAGCCAATGGTTTAAAGGACTTTAGAAACTGATTTGACGTAGCCCCTCGAGTGTATTTTTCAAATCGTCAAAGATGTAAGTACTGCTTTTGGAGAATCAACATTTCAGATAGTCCCAGCACAGAGGTTTATAAGCTGTTTATTCCTATACTGCTGTGGTCTGAATGTTTGTATCGCTCTAAAGTTCAGATATGGAAATCTTAACTCCCAAGGTGACAGTATCAGGAGGTGGAGACTTTGGGAGATGATTAGGTTTTAAGGGTGAAGCCCTCATGCATGGGGTTAATTCCCTTGTAAGAGAGGCCCCAGAGAGAGCCCTCACCCCTTCCATCATGTGGGGTTTATATTGAAAAGACAGTGGTCTATGAACCAGAAAGTGGGCCCTCACCAGACACTGAATCAGGGGCTTGATCTTAGATTTCCCAGCCTCCAGATGGTGCAAAATAAATTTCTGTTGCTTACAAGCCACCCAGTTTATGGTATTTTATTGTAACAGCCTGAACAGACTAAGATATACACATAGGCTTAAGTGATCATATTTTGAAAGTTCACTTTTTAAAGGAATATGGGCCTCATACTCCCAAATTCCTGATAATGCATAATTTCTACTCAGACCAGTAAGGAACCATTTCCTCATTCCAAATGGCCTTTTACCTTTGGCACTGATTGGAAGAACAGGGGTCCCTTCATTCCTGGGGTGAGCATTGATAGTTTAAAATTTTTGACTAATATTTTAATGGTTGATACTTGAGAATATACCATGTAATATTCTTACAGAAGGAGAAAATGCAAAGTCACTTCTGCTTGGCTTGGGGTAAATCACCAAACTCTAAGCTCCAGGAGAAATAGGCCCACATCAGTTTGTTCCCTACAGAGTGTCCCAGAGTCTGGCACCCACAGGTGCTCCATAAATGTCTGCAGAATGAAGGTTGGGCATCCAGGGCCTTACTAGGTACTCCATGGTCTTGTATTAGGCAGCCCACAGGCTAGGATACTGTATCACGCACTATACAAATCCTGCAATCGGGAAGTAGTGGAGCCAAAAAAGGCAGCATGGTATAGCAGAATGAGCCCAGAACCAGACACAGGTGCCCTGGCATCCACTCTGGCCTGCATTATTCAGCAGTGTGACTGTGAGCCCATTAGTCCACCCTCTGGGCTTTGTTTTTGTCATATGCAAAACAAAGCGTCCGACTACATGATCACAAGGTTCCTTCCACTCTAAGATTCTCTAAGATATTTAATGATATTGAGAATGATAAGCTTGCCACGCTGGCTGTAGAAGAGGCAGCAAATCAACGGTTAACTATATATTGCATTCTTCTTGAAAATGTAGCATGTATCAAACCAAAAACAATTAAGCTGTTTTATAATAAAAAGAAATTATGTTAATATCGCCTACCTGGCTCAGCCCCAAATCATCCATCAGTATTCTGCTTTGCTCCAACTCACTGTCATGATGTTGATGCAAAAATAAGCTTGATATAGGAGTTGACGCAGAGCAAATTATGCGCACCTGAAATAGAGGAAAATTAGTAAATGGTGTTACTCTTTACATTTTATAAGTTGAAGGTAAGAAAAATCTCTCACAAAATAAAAATCTGTTTGTCACATCTGGGAGCTTGGATCCTTGTTTTTTAAAATGTTCATATTTTTCCTAATAGTTTGCCTCCTTAAAGTGGTATTTTAACAGTGCATACTACTTTTCAAACTATTTCCACTCAGCTTATACCACCTTGTGAAGTAGAGAGCAAAGTTTTTATCGGGAGACTTCAGGCCTCAAGAGATCTTAGCTCATGATGTCAGCCCAAATCTTCTGGTTCCAAGTCTAATGCTCTTTCCATTATTGTTATGGTTTGAACGTTTTTGTCCCCTCCAAAATTCATGTTGAAATTTAATCCCCAATGCAACGGTATTAAGTATTAAGGTGTGGCCTTTAGGAGGTGATTGAGTCATGAGGACTGTGCCTATGAATGGGATTACATGCCCTTACAAAAGGGCTTGATGGAGGGAGTTCATCCCTTTCTGCCTTCCATTCCTTTGACCACCTAAGGACACAGCATTCATCCCCTCCGGAAGACACAGCAACAAGGTGTCATCTTGAAACAGAGAGCAGCCCTCACCAAACATCCAAACCTGCCACAGCCTTGATCTTAGACTTCCCAGCCTCTAAAAGTGTGAGAAACAAATTTCTATCACTTATAAATTACCCGGTCTGTGGTATTTTGTTATAGCACCACAAACTGATGAAGACAATTACACTCTGATGTTAACATTTATACCTGGCTGTTTGGAGTTCATCTCCGTGCATGCAAGGTGCTCCCCAGATACACTGTAAAGAGGTTTCCACTTTGCTGCACAGCTGGCTGCTGGGTTCAGTGCACTGCTACTCTAATTATATCCTAGTTTCCAGAACCTACATTTATATCAGCATCCTGCCAAGACAGTCTTCAAAAAGACTAAGCTTTACATTAATATCTCTTGATTACTTGAGTATTTGAGTGAGTGTGGATATGTGATCATATGTTGGAAACTGCTTTTAAATCTTTCATACATTTTAAGTCCACTCGTTTAAATACAAAACATATCCTTCTTGATGTTTAAAGAGTCCTGAATTTGTTTCTAGGATTCATAGCTATCCTTTTGAAATCATTATTTAAATAAACACACAAATACTTAAAAATAATGTGTTGACATTTGAGACTAGCTTTTCCATATCTAAATGGTTTCCCACTTCCTCTTATAAATTCATTTAATCACAAATGACACTTTTTTCATTATTTACATGGGAATATCCTTATTTCACAAATCTCCATGAATACATGCTAGAATAATATCTGTTTAATGCTCCCAAATTCTCTACTGAGATAATTTTGACTATACTTTAAGAAAGAGTATAACCTCTAAATGTGTGATTTAGTTAAAGCAAATGTTTGGGAGAGTGATTTGGGCATTCCATCATATTGCCAGATAGATAAATCCTTTTTTTCTTTAATTAAGAAGTGGGGATAAGGTAGGATTAGTGGGTAGGACTGAGGGATGGGGGCCATAGCTTTCTTTAAGGTATTCCTAGCTGAACTACAAAAATAATAAGACTTTCTTGATTCTCCACTCTGAGAACCGCCTACCAATGCCCCTCCACCATTTCCTTCTTGCACCCTTAGCCCTATAAAAACAGAGCGCCCCCTCCAGGCCCTCGCCCTTCATTCCAGCTGCATGGATTACCGCGGAGCAGTCTCCGCAGAAGGCAGCCCTCACAACTGATGGGCCTTGATCCCCCTGCTCCGTGTCCTCGGCCTCTGCCTCTCCGACTCCCTGATCACACATTCGTCAGCCCCCTGGGCACAAGCAGCGGATTTTGATGGCACTTATTAAGCCAGGCTTCCCTCAGCTGCTGCACCAGAGCCACACTTGCTGACTTTCACACTTGGCCCATCCCAGGGTCTTTGCTGCAAACTCCCCACCCTGGTTACCCCTTTTCACCCTGTGCTTGGAGTTCGGGCCTCACTCCTCTTAGTGTTTATGAGAAGCACGAGAACATGCAGGTTCCAGGCCCCATGCCTGGTCCTCATTTGTTGGGGTGAAGATGGGGTGGGCTCTGGAATCTGGATTTTTAAGTAGCCCAGATGGGTTCCATTGCAGGCGGTCCTCAGAGGACTTTCCACCCCACAAATCAGTGCATTCTCCTCCAGACCCTTACAGCATCATAAGTCTCCCTCTCTGTCTAAAAGGTCATCCCACAGTGGTGACTTTACACTTAGCTCTGTGGACATTTGATTCAGGTTTCTCTGATACTAGGCTGTAAGCTCTAGGAAGGCAGGCACTGTGGCTTTGCTTGCCATTGAATGTCTAGGGCTTGGCACTGTGCTTGGCATGGTAAAGTTTGTTGAATAAATGAGCAAATGAAACATTAAAATCTCACCTCTCCCTCCCAGCAGATTCTGTTACTTGCTTCCTCCCCAAGAAGTCCCTTCAATTTTAGAATCACTGCTCTACCTAATTCTATATAAGGAATAGGGAAAAATATATATCTAATCATAAAATAATATTTAAATGAACTCTAATTTGAAATTGTACTTACAGTTTTACTGTAAATATATATTTACAGATATATACTATTAATAGTGGCTCACTTTTATTGAGAGCTTACTATATGCCAGACATTCTTAGCACTTTACATATTCATTTAATCCTCACAACAATCTTATAAGTGCCATTATTATCCCCTTTCTCTAGCGAAGGTAATTGAAGCTCAGAGATAATTAAGTTGGTCTTCAGAATAGACAGCCGGCCCTAGGGCCCACTTTTTAACTGCCAGGCTGTACTGTCTTTGATGGATGGGCAGTGGCTCTGCAATTCACGCTAAAACACATGGATTAAAAAGCCAAACAACAAGATGGTATATTGCCAGTTACCAGGGATTCTTAGTCAAAGGGAGAGAGCACCCCAATATTCAGAAGGGTCCTTTAGTCATTCACTCATTTGTTCATTCATTTTTCTATCAGTCCGATCATTTATTCATGCAACAAATATTTATTGAGCATTCAGTGTAGGCAAGGCACTGAGCTGTACACCATCACAGAATCTGCCTAGTAGAATGAAGTGTCTGTGATGGGTGTTTTACTACTGCTGCAGCTACTACTAATAGTACTGACATAGCATTCAGCTTGTGCCAAATACTGTTTTAAATGCTTTACATGGGGTAGCCTTTTTAGTCCTTGCAACAACCCTCTGAAGTAAATGCTATTGTCCCTGATTTGCAGATGAGGAAACTGAGGCACAGAGAGGCAAAGTAAGTGGTAGAGCCAGGATTCCAGTCCAGGCAATCTGGCTCCAGAGTGAACTGTTTAGTTTTGAGAAAATGTACCACATCCTTACCTTGAAATCATAAAAGTTATCAATGAGGGTTATGAATCTGCGAGCTTGAGTCCTCTTTGCCAGCGTAAATTGTGGAATGTTTCGTAAAAATATGGTATCAAAATTCTTGGATATTTCCAAATAGTCACTGGCTCCAAGCGGCTATAATTGAAATGAAATAAAGAAAATGAAAAGAAACCAATTCGGGTTGTCTTTGGATTAGTTTAATTTGAAAACACCTCTCTTTCTTGTGTGATTTAGGTGGTAGCTCTGGGGTAACGTGACCAAACGGAGCAGCATTTTCAGAGTAGGCTAAGGGCACAGACAACGTACACTGTGTTCCCTTAACAATGATGTACAAAAGCGGGAAAGAAAGAAGACAAGAGTGCAGTGGGGAGTGAAAGAACATCTCTAGCCACACAGCCTCAGCTGGCACCTTTTAGGCCCCTGTTCTAAACCTGGTCTTCCATATTTTTTAATTATATGACATAACCTTAAACATGTCCTAATAAATCCTTCTTATGACTCAACTGCAAACTGTCACTATTGTTATAACAGAGCCATCTGATAATGGCATGCTAAATATGATGTCACAATTCTGAAATAAAGACTATGCTTCAGTATGAAAATCACCTGAAATTATTTTTAGTTTAAGGTGTAATTATCTAAGTGCAACACTGCTAACCTCTGTAGGAAATACCAGAGGGCTTAAATGAGCAGAAGTAGGCTGAGCCCTGCGGAATAATTTGGAGCAGCACGCTGCCTCTTTATATGAGGAGGGCACAAGACTCAAGGTCCACAGAATTATTCATACAAGTGCCACCTACAGATGCAAAGCACTTGCTTTTGAAACATGAGTTTAACTCACGAACATTACGAAGACTATCTGCAAACACGTTCTTTGGGGTTAGGAACATTCCCAGGAAATGTTACCTCTACTAATTTCAAGTTGTGTGAATGACTGTACCCTCGGAGCAGCAAACCATGAGCAGAAGTCAGGGAGGCCTTTCTAGCCCTGCTGGAGTGGGGAGAAGGCCAGAGACTGAGTGGCCCAGGAGCTCCTCTGAGGTCCCCCTGAAAGCCCCTGGATCACCATGACTGACCCCTAGGACACAGGTGGACAAGCCTCCTCAATTTCTGGCAGAATCTACCACTACTTCTCTTTCTCCAAAAATGTCTCTCTCACTTGTAGAGTCCTTTGCATAAAAACTTCTTTCAGAAGTGCTGATGTGGCCAGGTTCCTGGGAGAATCAGGGAACTGTGAGGAGGAGGAGGAGTCATTCTCACCTCAGTGTCTGCCGCTAGCCTAGTGACCAGCTGAACTCAGTTACACTCAGCAAAGAGAAATTCTCAGGGAGGCGTGGGGAGGTACGAGCAAGGCCAGAGAGTTAAGTTTTGGAGAAGTGGGTCCCTCGAGAGACAGCAGTTCAGAGAAGGATGCAACAGTTATAGGACCTAGGCAAAGGGGCACAAAACCAGGAAGAAAGAGCACAAAGAATGCCCTGACTCCTTTGGAAATGTGCTTAAAGTGTCCCTTCTTCCCATCTCCTCTCACCAATCAGATAACAAACAGGGGCCAGGAGGAGACGGCCTCTGCCTCCCCCATGTTCCTTCCCTGGTGGGAGAGCCTCTGCCTCCACCCAGTGCTGCCCTCAGCCATGTGGACGTTCCAGCGTGTCGTAAGTTTTGTTTGGTTTGGTTTGGTTTAACCCCGATTCTCATCCAAGGGAACCCTGCTGTCAAGTCCGACATGGCCCAGGAGCATCTATTAAAAGAGAAGCTAGGAACAAGAGATTTGAATCCTGTTTGTCACTTATTAACTGGGCACCTTTGGCAAGCTATAGAATCTTTCTATTCCTTAGTTTTCCCATCTGTAAAATGGGAATTTGATTCCTAGCTCACAGAATTGTGAGGATTAAACAAAACAATACACATAAAGCATTCAGCACAGTGCCTGGGGCATATATTAGTATTCAAATCCTTTTGGCTACTTTCATTTTTATTATTTGGAGTGCAAGTGATTGGGTTCAGTACAAATGAGTTGAGGATGTAAAGAAATGTTTTCTCAGCTGGTGGTTCACACCTATAATCCCAGAACTTTGGGAGGCTGAGGTAGAAGGACCATTTAAGGCCAGGAGTTCAAGACCAGCCTGAGCAAGAGCAAGACCCCTGTCTCTACAAAAAAATAGAAAAATTAGCTGGGCGTGGTGGTGCATGCCTGTAGTCCCAGCTAGTTGGGAGGCTGAGGCCAGAGGATTGCTTGAGATCAGGAGTTCAAGGGTACAGTGAGCCACTGCACTCTAGCCTGGGCAAAAGAGCGAGACCCCATCTCAAAAAAAAATAAAAAATAAAAAAAAAACCACCAAAAACAAAAACAAAAAAGAAAGAAAGAAAAAGAAAAAAAGAAATGTCTTCTCAATAGGAATCAGCTAATTTTGCTCCACCACCGACTGCATCCAAAACCCTAAATGAGCCTTTGTGCATTTGCCTGTCTTTGGAGTCACAGCAGGGACCAGATGAGACTGTGGAATCACCACACAATGAAGTCAATTCCCAAAAGGGAAAGAGGGGAAGGCAAAATATAGTGTTGTTTTCTAAAAGGGAAAACTCATACAACAGACTCTCATGAGAGTACTTTTTTGAGATCAGTTAAAATTTAATGTCTCATCTTTTGTAAACCAGGAAGTATAGGTAAAAAAATGTAAAACCTCATATTAGGTATGTAGTTATGTATAATTAAGCCCACTCTTTATGCATGGATGTGATTTCTATCAGTATAACTACATGCCCATTATCAGAAGTGCGCTGAAGTGCCTAGGGCAACTGAAAATCAGAATTTTGCTCACTCAGCTATTTTACAAATTATATACCTTTGTCAGTAGGTTCTAAATTTGCCATTTTATTAGCAACTATCCCTTGCCCTCATATGCCTAAAACAATTATATGCTTGCTCACATAAAAAAACCAAAGCGCAATATAGTTATCTATCTCTTTAAAGACAACAGTCACCGGGGGAATGTGAACTTACTGTTTAATGCGTACAGTTTGGGATGACGAAAGAAGGAGAGTGGTGGTGGTTGCACAATGTGAAGGTATTTAATGCCACTGAAATGTACTCTTGAAAATGGTTTAAATGGTTCATTTTCTGGTATGTATTCTGTATTCAAGTATGTATATGTATTCTATTTCCAGTGTGTAATTCTTACCACAATTAAAAAAATAGTCATTAAAACAAGGAAAGGTTATTTGTTGCCAAAGAAATCCCTTCTATGTTAAGCCATGAAGAGATAAAAACATCAGAAAGAACATCAGAAAGAAGAATGAAATGTATTAATCAAAGAAGGAAGTCTTTTCCCAAAAGAAATAAGCTCCAATGAGAATAAGATTAATTTAAAATAAGAAGTGTTTTTTAAATACAGTTGGCCATCTATATCTGCATTTTCACATCCACATCAATCAACTGTTGATCAAATATATTGGAAAAAATGAAACATAAAAAATAATACAATTTATAAAGTTAATACAGTATAACAACTATTTACATAGCACTTACATTGTATTAGGTATTATAAGTAACCTAGAGATGATTTAAAGTATATGGGAGGATGTGTGTATATGCAGATACTATACCATTTTATATAAGGGACTTGGGCATCCACAGATTTTGGTGGATGGGAAATCGTGGGGCTAATCTCCTGTAGATACCAAGGGAAAACTGTACTTCAAAGTACACCAGTCAAAATCCACGTCACAGCCCAGGTTGATATACACCCATTATAGTGTGTCTTAATTTTAGCAATATCCCCCATATGAGCTTGATGATTAATGTGTTGTCAGCACCCTACATGAACCTAGATTAAACTGCATACTCTCCATTTCTTTTCCTCCTTCCTTCCTCCATCTCTCCCTTCCTCCTTACCTCCCTTCCTTCTCCATGATTTATTTTGGATAGTTTTCTCTGACCTACATTTTAGTTCACTATGTTTCTCCTCAGCCATGTTTTATCTGCTCTTAAAGCCCATACAAAGTTTGGCTGAAGTCCATGAGAGGACTGACTGACTTCTGGTTCACTGATTCCTAGGTGCAGTCCTCAGGGCTCCATCCAGAGGGGGTCAGCTATCTAGGTTCCCATCCTTGGCTGGCCCTAATCTCTGACTTCTGTCCCACTAACCCTGCAAGGCTGCCAAAAGTAAGTCCAGCTCACCTTCATTTGTTTTTTTATTTAATTACTTTTCTCTGCAGTCACCTTATTTTAAAAATAAGGTGAGCTAGTGCTCACCAATATCGCAGCTTTCCTCTTTCTGGGCATACAGATAGACTACAGGATGCTGCATTTCACTGCACTTCACTTATATTGCACTTCACAGATATTGCTGTTTTGTTTTATTTTGTTTTAACAAATTGAAGGTTTGTGGCAACCCTGCATCAAGCAAATCTATCGGTGCCATTTTTCCAACAGCATGTGCTCACTTTATGTCTCTGTTTCGCATTTTGGTAATTCCCACAATATTTTAAACTCTTTCATTATTATTATGTCTGTTACAGTGATCTGTGATCAGGAATCTTTGATGTTACTATTGGAATTGTTTGGGGGCACCAGGAAGCATGCCCATAAAAGGTGAACTTAATTGATAAATGTGTGTGTTCCGACTGCTCCTCCAACCAGCAGTTCTCCCTTCTCTCTCCCTTTCCTCAGGCCTCCCTATTCCCTGAGACACAACAGTATTAAAATGATGCCAATAAATAACCCTACAATGTCCTCTAAGCGCTCAAGTGAAAGGAGGAGTCACACATCTTTCTTTCACTTTCAATCAAAAGCTAGAAATGATTAAGTTTAGTGAGGATGGAATGTCTGAAGTCGAGATAGGCTGAAAAGTAAGCCTCCTGCACCAAACAGCCAAGTTGTCAATGTAAAGGAGAAGTCTTGAAGGAAATTAAAAGTGCTACTCCAGTGAATACGTGAATGATAAGAAAATGTAACAGTCTTATTGCTGATATAGAGGAAGTTTGAGTGGTCTGGACAAAAGATCAAACCAGCCACAATAGTCCCTTAAGCCAAATCCTAACCCAGAGCAAGGCCCTAACTCTCTTCAATTCTACGAGGGCTGAGAGAAGTGAGGAAACTGCAGAAGAAAAGTCTGAAGCTAGCAGAGGTTGGTTCACAAGGTTTTAGGAGAGAAGCCATTTCCATAACATAAAAGTGCGAGGTGAAGCACAAGTTCTACCGTGTTTCCCCGAAAATAAGACAGGGTCTTATATTTATTTTTCCTCAAGAAGACACCCTAGGGCTTATTTTCAGGGGATGTGTCATTTTCCCCTCAAAGCCTCAGCTCGCAGCACGCACAGGATGGCCGGGACCTGACAGGGGGAGCCGATCTTGTTGGTGGGGCTGCCCGCACCTTTCCGGTCACCTCTGGGATAGTAGCTGTCACGATGGGGCAGATGAGAAGGGCTGCTCGTCTTCTTTACCGCTCTGTGACGAAATGCATGGGTTGTGCAGATGCGCTGCGTAGCCACACCCGTCACTAGGTCTTATTTTCAGGGTAGGGCTTATGTTGCGCAAATGCTTAGAAATCTTGCTAGGGCTTATTTTATGGGTAGGTCTTATTTGTGGGGAAACAGGGTATTGTACAAACTATAGCAAGTTATCCAGAACATCTAGCTAAGATCACTGATGAAGGTGGCTACACTAAAACACAGATTTTTCAAGGTGGACAAAACAGCCTCTAATTGGAATAAGATGCCATCTAGACTTTCGTAGCTAGAAAGAAGTCAATGCCTGACCGACTCTCTTATTAGGAGCTACCGTAATGCAGCTGGTGATTTGAAGCTGAAACCAATGCTCATTTATCATTCTGAAAATCCAAAGGTCCTTAAGAATCCTAAACCTTAAGGTCCTAAATCTACTCTATTTGTGCTCTGTAAATGAAACAACAGAGCCTGGATGACAGTATGTCTGTTTATAGGATGGTTTTAAGCCCACTATTGAGACCTACTGCTCAGAAAGAAAGATTCCTTTCAAAAGATTCCTGCTCATTGACAATGCACCTCGTCACTCAAGAACTCTGATGGAGATTTAGGAGATGAATGTTGTTTTCATGCCAATAGCACACATCCATTCTGCATCCTATGGATCAAGGAGTAATTTCAATTTTTAAGTTGTATTATTTAAAAAATACATTTTGTAAGGCTATAGCTGCCAAAGATGATGATTCCTTTGATGTATCTGGGCAAAGTTAATAAAAACCTTCTGGAAAGGATTCACTATTCTAGATACCATTAAAACATTTGTGATTCATGGGAGGAGGTCAAAATATCAACCATAACAGGAGCTTGGAAGAAGTTGATTCCAACTCTCATGGATGATGTTGAAGCATTCATTCAAGACATCAGTGGAGGAAGTAACTGCAGATGTGGCAGAAATAGCAAAATAGAAGTGGAGCCTGATGATGTGACTGAATGGCTGCAATCTCATGAACAAACTTGAACAGCTGAGTAGTTGCCTCTTATGGATGAGCAAAGAGAGTGGTTTCTTGATGTGGAATCTACTCTTGGAGAGGATGCTGTGAACATTGTTGAAATGATAACAAAGGATTTAAAATATTACATAAACTGAGTGGATAAAGCAGCAGCAGGGCTTGAGAGGACTGAGTCCAATTTTGAAAGAAGTTTTCTGCGTAAAATGCTATCAAACAGCATTGCATGCTACCGAGAAATCTTTTGTGAAAGGAAGAGTTCACCGATCAGGTAAACTTCATTATTTTAAGAAACTGTCACACTACTCCAACTTTCAGCAACTACCATCCTGATCGGTCAGCAGCCATCGACATCTAGGCAAGACCCTCTACCCAGTAAGAAGATTATGACTCACTGAAGGCTTAGATAATCGTTAGCATTTTTTAGCAATAAAGCATCTTTAAATTAAGATATGTACATTGTTCTTTAAAACATAATTGCTATTGCACACTTAATTGACTATAGTATAGTGTAAATATAACTTTTATATATACTGGGAAACCAGAACATCCTTGTGACTTGCTTTATTGTCATATTTGCTCTATTGCAGTGGTCTGGAACCGAATCAGCAACATCTGCAAGGTATGCTTCTCTGGGATTTAGGTGTGGCCGTGTCAACAAGTTCAGACCAATGGAATGGAAGAGAAAGGAATATGATCACTTCTAGGCCTGGCCCATAAAAACATCCCGCACAGAATTCACACTTCTTTTACTCATCTGATGGCTGACTAGAAGACTCTAAGGATTTAAAGGAGAAATGAAGCCTGAGTCTGTGCAGAACTGCATGGAGCTACATTTCCCTGCCAATCTACACTGGTCGGGAATACGAGCAAGAAACACATGTTTATTTGTTAAGCCTCTGATTGGTGGTTATTTGTTTCAGCAGTTAGCCTATCCTAACGCGTATTTCATCCAGCTTCCTTCATTGTCCTAACCAGGAGGCTGGTGCAATTACCAAGAAAAAGCCCACCATTACTGCTAATACAAAACTTTCTAGTTTCCTGGTGTGCGTGAGTTTTCTCATTCACACAGACGGTGACTACCAAAATTTTCTCTTTAAATTTTCTTCAGAGTATCATCACACAGTCTTAATCAGGAATAGCATCAAAACTGATTTTTTAAAAGTTACGTTTGGCTGGTCCGAAGGTGTTGAGTTATCTCAATTCACAGTCAGTTACAGATAGAACTCATTGTTCTACTCTTTCCCCCCTTCTCACGACTGCACTGGACTAGTCTTAAAAAATACATAAATAAATAATAAAAAATAAATAAGAAGTTATGTTTATGGAGGCAAACTTCTCACTATAAATTTGAAAAGATTTTATTTGAAGATTTTATTCAAATTCAGTATGTTATATTTTAAAATATCTTTGTAGATTTTTTTCATGATTATATAATGTGTAAAAATGTAATAAGTGTTTTCACACCAAGCCACAGATTAACACTGTCAAATCATCTTATACAGCCCCGTGTGCTGCACAAATGATATCATTTTTGATGTGTGACATCCTGATCAATGTGACTGATGCTAATTTAAATGTGAATGTTGCCATTCACCCCCTCTTTCCCTAGCATTCAGTATTTAAAGATGTCTGGGGGCAAATATATTAACTGAAAAATTCTCTAGAAAATTATGATAATTTAAAATCCATTGGAGAAACAAAGAATGCCCATGCGGGGGTAGTCTGATCACAGTAATGGATCCAATTGTTCTTGCCTCCTTGTCTACACCTTTGAATTGTAACTTTCCAGCTCTCCCATTAACACATGGAGTCTGTCCGCCCAACTCTTCAATCTGGGTTGGCCTTTAATTACAATGGCCAACAGAATAAGGCAAAATTGACAGTTTTCCAGTTCTAAGCTTCGGTCAGTCTCAAGAGGCTTTGCATGCTTCTGCTCTTCTGCAATGCCTAGGCTAACCTACTGGAGGAGGAGAGCTAATTGTCTGAGCTGAGAGAGCACACAGTCAGCTGGCCCACACACAGATGGGAAAACCTAGCCCAGATCAGCAAAGCTGACTGCAGATGCGTAAGTGAGCCCAAGAGCGATCAAAAGAAATTACCAGCTGACCTGTAGACTAGAGAGCAATAAATAAATGCTTACTGTTTTATGTCACTGCATTTTGAGGTGATTTATTATGCAGCAATAGCTAACTGATACACTATACTTGCCACAGAGAGATTTACTAGTGAAAGCTCATATTTAGCTAGCTCATTAGCAAATCCAGCACCTGTAGAAAAATATAATCTAACTTTTATAGAGATTAGTTTACATAATGGATAAGTATATATAAATACATATATTATCATTTATCTTATGTTAACTTATTTTTATAGTCAATTTTAGAATTTTTATGGCATAGTATAAAATTTATTTCCAGAAATAAAACTTATAATTTACTATATACAAGAACTACAAGAAAAAAAGTGAGAAAAGTACGTTGCATCCTTATAGAATGCAAGAAGACATGGACCCAGTCAAATAAAAGCAGAGAGCAACAGGGAGAGTACAAGTTGATATGAAAAAGGAATTAGGTGATATAAGGACTGACTACAATAAAACTAAAATTATAAAAACATTCCAACAGAAAAATGGATACAAAATTTGAACAGACAATTCACAGAACAAGAAATATAAAAAGTATGAAAAGCTAATAAGAAATGAAAAATGTAGTCAAGCTTAGTAGTAACCAAAGAAATACAAAATAAGAATGTCATATCATTTTCAAAGAAAATAAATTGTGCTATTCAGTGCTGGCATGTACATAATGAGGCATCCATTGCTGCTGGAAGAGTAGATTAGTTCAGTTGATCCAGAAAACAATTTGTTGGGTTATATTAAGAGCCCTAAAAAAAGTCATAAACTTGACCCAGTCATTCCACTTCTAGAAATCAATCCAAAACCTATACATAAAGATATTTATAACTATGTAACTGAAAAGCAACTTTAATATCTAATAGAATTGTTCAATAAATTGTTCAGTTATTGATATGTTACCAACAAAAAATGGTGTTCATGAAAAATAATTACATATGATAAAAAGCTAAGTGAAAAAAGTATAGTGCAAATTTGTAATTGTATTAAGATATCTGTTTTGCTCAAAAAATATATGTAGAAAAAAGGCATAAGTGAATATATTGAAAATGTCAATTGCTATCTCTAAATGGTCTGAGACTTAGAGATATGTTTAATGACCTTTATTTTTTAGATTTTTCTGTATTTTCCAAAGGAGCAAAACATATGACAAAAAAGGGTAAAAACAGAATAATGATGTAGAGAAACAATGTTGAATATCTTTACTAATTCTAAATAAAGTGTAATCTTTATGAGTTTTTATTTTTCAGCTATTTAATTCTCTGTATCTTCTCTAATACTATAATACAGCAGGAATGTGTAAAACATTCAACACAATGACTATAGTAAAGAGCTTGAGGAGCTACAAATCTACTTAAACTTACCGTTGCCACCCTCATTTACTTCACTGTGCAATACAGGGTGTCCCAGAAGGGTCAGTATTCTCTTACTCACCTCAGTGTCCCTAGCACCTAGCCCAAACCAGAGAATAGAGTCTTGCATGATACATCATTAGTGAATACATGAATACACTATCACCAAGTCTTCTTTGAAATCAATTATAACTACTGAATGCTTAACATATTTATTAATTGAGGTATTCTTCTAAATCCTACAAGAACTTTGAAAAACACAAGGAAAACACTCTTGACCACACTTACAAATAAAAATTACATGCACATTATATCTATGACAGTTGCAAATATTTATACTTTTGTCTTGCATTAGTTGATCCTCCTATGTAAGTAAGCCATAGCATAAAACACTTTTCAAAGCCATAATTAGTATTGTGAATTCATGCATTGTGCCCTATGAATAATTAAAGCATATGATTACTTTTGAGTACTAAATGGCACTTCAGTTAGTAGCATCCTTGAGTATGTTATTCTAGCTCAAAATTCAAGTAGCATTATCTAATGCAGATTTTCTTATGATAGATAATGATGACATTCTCTATCTTTCTACCTGAGCAATTAAAAAGTTTAATAGTCTTTGATGTGGCTGGTTATATGAATAATTTTCTTAACAGGAACAATTAAAATCCACTTATTCGATGGTTTGTGCATTCCCAACTATTGTTTCAAACTCTTTGTTTCTGTGGAAACCTGATGAAAACTTAAAGAACTTTAAATCTATAATGAGTTTGCAAAGAGCATTTGTTTTCCTTAATTATGGGGAATATACAGCTGGATTATATGTAGCACAGTTTCTCTCACGAACTTTTAGTAATAAAGAGCTTGCTTGCTGTCTTTTTTCTCTTGTACGAGAAATGGCCCAGTTGTCTTCTTCGGTGTTGACCCTGGTGCCAGGGGGACTGTATCAATGCCACACCAATGTGAAATGCACAAACGTTGTCACTAGACTGCCTTCTGCCCTGCGATGAGCAGTGGATCCACTTCAGCATATATGAATAAGCTGTCAGTTTGAGTTCTTTTTTCTCTGCCTGGCTAATGCTGTTCTGCCACCATTATTTCAGCTTAAGTAGGATGATTATTATTTCAAGCTCTATCTACATTATACTGTTCTAAGGGTTACTCTTTATCTGTATAGACTCTTTATAAATTCCTTGCAGAAGTACCCTGATAACTCCTTATTAAACAAGTATGTGTGGCATCTTACTTTGTTTACATAGAATCACAATACCTCATATCTTAAAGAGAAGTACCTTTTAATAGAAAACAATGCTTGAATGGAATTAGGATGAATGTGTCCTTTTCCAAACAAACTGAAAATACCGTATGAATTGCTGGTAAAAAATTTTATATGTGCCAAATTCCAAATTAATAAATAATTAGAAAAAACAGAACACTGACATGGGTGTATTTGCAGAGTGAATAATTTCCCAAGAATCATATGGCACCTTAATATGAGAAATGTCATTAATATGAAGTTCATAGCACCCAGCTGGGAAATATCTCACCGTTCCTGAAAATACCACCAACTCTTACACACTCTACTTCAAAAGGTGTTCTTTGGCATGCTGAGGAAAATACTTGACTTACATAGTCTCAATGGCAGGAAGCTAGCTCTACCTAAATCTGCCAGATCTTTGCTAAACTCTCTAATCCCTTTTAATGGATAATATAGTATTCTTTTGTGGGCCGTGGGGGTGTCATAATACAGATAAACTAAAAACTTAGCCTGAATAAAGCACCTAGGCAGGACTTTCTAACTCTAGAAATAACTGGGAGGTCTTTCTGAGTGGTGGGCTCTGAGCTACACTGACTCATTCACCATTTTTAATTTTGTTGGTGTGGGATATGGCTGAACCCAGTTTATCCCATTTCCAAAAGGAGCAACTCTCAACTTCCTGTAAACTTTAGATATCTATCAAACAACTGGATATTCCATCCTATTCAGATGCCAACTAATTGTTTAACAAGTTATAGTCTGGTTTATTCAATCCCAAGTGGTTAGTATTTGCCATTCCACTAATATTTGCCATCTCATTTTATCATCTCATTTCCATTTTTATGTATTTCCTTGGAGTTGTATTGATGCTTACATTTAGTGATGCTCATTAATAATGATGATGCTGGCCGGGCGCGGTGGCTCACGCCTGTAATCCTAGCTCTCTGGGAGGCCGAGGTGGGCGGATCATTTGAGCTCAGGAGTTCGAAACCAGCCTGAGCAAGAGCGAGACCCCATCTCTACTAAAAAAATAGAAAGAAATTAATTGGCCAACTAAAATATAGAAGAAAAAAAAATAGCCGGGCATGGTGGCGCATGCCTGTAGTCCCAGCTACTCGGGAGGCTGAGGCAGAAGGATCGCCAGAGCCCAGGAGTTTGAGGTTGCTGTGAGCAAGGCTGATGCCACGGCACTCTAGCCGGGGCAACAGAGTGAGACTCTGTCTCAAAAAAAAAAAAAATAATGATGATGCTAATGATTTCCTACTTCTTCATATTCTTCTGATATTGTATGTGAGAGACAGTCAGAAGGCAGCCTAGAGTCTACAAAAAACAGGGCTGTTTCTTTGGTGTGTAAGGCTTGGTCGGGGAAGTGGGCCTTCACAGACGTTGGCTCCTCACATCCTGGAAGCTATCTTCACAAGATTATTTAGCCTGGCTAGACTGTCCTACTAGTTTTTGTAGTATGTACAGTTTCTGAATTAAGGTAATAAGAGGTTTAAACTTTAGATTTGATTAGAAGCCATGGGAACACTTCGGATTACTAGATTTTGTTTCTCATGGCTTCTTTGCTAAAATTTTTTTAGCTTCAGGCCAATCCTAAGCAAACCAGATTCTAGAAAAATGGGAACACCACAAGCGAGTTCAATAGTACATTACACTGAGTATTTAGCCTCAGTGCAGTGGCTCATGCTTGTAATCTAGCACTTTGGGAGGCCAAGGTGGGAGGATTACTTGAGGCCAAGAGTTCGAGACCAGCCTGGGCAACATAAGGAGACCTCATTGCTACAAAAAAAACAGAAAAAATTAGCCAGGCATGGTGGCATGTGCTGGTAGTCCCAGCTACTCCAAGGAGGATCACTTGAGCCCAGGAGTCTGAGGTTGCAGTGAGCTCTGATGATGTCACTACACTCTAGCCTGGGCAACAGAGAAAGACCCTGTCTCAAAAAACAAACAAGGCCGGGCATGGTGGCTTATGCCAATAAAGCTGGACGTGGTGGTTCATACCTGTAATTCTAGCATTCTGGGAAGTCAAGGTGGAAGGATCTCTTGAACTCAGGAGCTCGAGACCAGCCTGAGCCCTGAGCCAGAGCAAGGTCCTGTCTTTACTAAAAATAGAAAAATTTAGCCGGGCATGGTGGCGCATGCCTGTAGTCTTAACTACTCGAGAGGCTGAGCAGGAGGATCGCTTGAGCCCAGGAGTTTGAGGTTGCTGTGAGATAGGCTGACACTGTGGCATTCTAGCCCAGGCGACAAAGCAAGATTCTGTTTCAAAACAAACAAAAAATAGCAACAACAAAAGAACCCATATCCTCCATATTCAGGAACAAAGATAACATTTTTCAAAAACATACCATATAAAAATGTATGTGTGTATAATTATTCATTGGTTAGTTTAATATATCTTTAAGGAGTTTTTGATCGGAAGGCATTTAGTTTAACATGATTAGTGTTAGACATGTATTCACCCTTTAAAATCATAAAGAATGAAAAAAAATTATTATAGCTGTGCAAACAGCTTAGTTCTTTGAAATTACTAATCTGGATATTAGCAATCTAGCAGATACTGGAAAAAATATCAGCAAAGGCACAAAAAATAGTCCACTGCTATTGCTACTGCTAGAATTATTTCACAAACTCATTTTTTAAAATAATGCTATAATAACCCTTCTAATTTCCTATTGTAAAAGTTATTTCCTTGGGTATTTTTAATTTCAAAGTATTAAGGAGGGATAAATGTTTTTTTGTTACATGGGTACCTTGTATAATGAATGCTTAAGTCAGGGATTTTGGTGTGTCTGTCACCAAAATAGTGTTCATTGTACTCCATGGAAAAGATATTTTCTTAGCTCATTCAAAACAATGGAAATTTAAACATTATCATTAATGCCTCAGACACAGTTCTATGCTATCTGATTGTACAGACTACAGAAGGTACTAAGTGTACGGTGTGTGGCCAAGGCTGAAATATGTTTCTACCTTTTTTGTGTTATATTTTTGAACATAGTGATTTTAATAAAAATGTATACAATACTGATGAAGTAATTAGTAACAGCATTATTCTACCAAAATCATTGAATCAGTACCTGAAGATTAACACTGGATCATTAATATAATAGAGCCATTCTGAGGATCCTCTCAGTAGAGGGCAGTATTTGCTACATCTCTGTGGGAGGAAAGACAGTAGTAAATTTGTCTGGCTTTGATATCTATCCAGAAGAAATCTGAAAGACTACCCCATATGGTGTAAGATCAGGTTCTAGACCCTCTGATACTGGTCTTGCATGTGCATGTGAATTGAAAGGTGAACCAGTGGTAACAGTTTCCTTTGGAAATCAGAGCTAAGTAGCACAAAGAGTGACATTCAGGAGTCTAAAATGAAAAAAGGCTTTAGAATGACCAAGAACTTATTTTAAATTTGAGAATTATAACTTCTGAACATGTTAAAGTCTTGTAAATGCAGAGATTTTATTACTTTTGTTTTGGTTTTTGCTGTTGTTGTTTTTGTTTGTTTTGCTCTCGTTGTGAGAGTCTATTGGAAAGAAAACAGAATCCTCTTATGCTTGGATATTTGAAAAGCCTAATCAGAGTTGGAAAAGAAATGGAGATCAAAGAGTTATTATTCTTTCTCCCACTCTTCTGCTTTCCAGATCATGGAAATACTCGGTAAAAAAAAATGCAAATTCATATTCTAAAGATATTAAAAAGTGAATCAGAGCAAGGCTGAATGCCTCTCTGTGCTATTGGATACACAAAGGGCCAAACCTTCAAACTACGAATAAAGACCAATAGAATTATTCACTTCATCTTCTTGCCAGAAAGACAACCTTGAATTATCTGCTGCCCAAATTTTATTAAAAGTAAAACATTCATGAAAGGACTGAACGACATGAATCATTTAAAACTACTTTTCTGGATCAAGCCAAATAATAAAGAGAAAAGCTTGGCTGTAAAGCACTTTTTAAACCTGATAGCATTAGTTTGAACTTTACTTTGTCATTATGCCCCCAGCTTGGATATAAGAATCTGCACAATACAAACTTGTGTTGGCAGCAGGAATGATGCTGAGGAAATTGTCCACTGGCATCTTTCAGAAGTCCCTTTATGAAAGGTCCAAGTACCAAAAAAAAAAAAATCTTCATTTCTTCTGAGTAGTTGATATACTTCTATCTTCTAACTTACTGAATATCTTTTCCCCTCTTTGGCTTACAGGAAGCTAAAAGTTGATTTAAATTTTCAATTTTAAGAACTGTGTAGAAGTTTATGACACGGATTTGTACATAGTAACTTTTTATGTGTTTCCGCTTAACTATTTGCTATTTCCCCCTTTGTCCTAATTTTTAAAAATCTATTTGTGTATGTGTACACACATATAAAATACTTTTGGAATCAGACAAACATAAATACATGCTAAAATTATTCTTTTTCTATTTCCTTTTAAAGCTTATTTAGTTACTTAGTTATTTAGTTTGCTTTTAGTTAAATAGGAGGCAAAAGAGAATCAAGGAAATAAGACATCAATAAGGACTTCAGATAATAAGCAGGGGTGCCTCTTCTAATTTTGTTGTTAACAAGGATGTACTAAGCATCCATTAGTTACATAGTACTAAAAGCACAGAGAGATATTCTTAGAGAAGGTAAAATTTCAACAGAGAGGGAAATAGCCCAGTGTAGTGCAGTAGAAATCTATTTTATGATTTTAAGAACATGGAATTGAATGGAATTTAGTATAAAGGAAGAATCAGGTTGGGCGCGGTGGCTCACGCTTGTAATCCTAGCATGAGGACTCTGGAGGCCGAGGTGGGTGGATCGCTCAAGGTCAGGAGTTCAAAACCAGCCTGAGT
>VBSM01000361.1:60212252-60242831 GCA_008086735.1 Cheirogaleus medius | reverse complement strand
AAAAAAAAAAAAAAAAGAAAGAAAGAACTCCAAAGAGTACACTATGGAAGAGAGGAAAAGAGTACCTTGAGGGTGGAAAAACATGACAAATGCTATCTCAGAAAAGTGTGATGAAGGTTAACATCAATAACATCAATGGTGATAAGTCATGTTGACAATACAGACCCTTGATATGATATGATGTGATGAAAATGCTCTTGACCTTTGTGACCTGCTCCCAGAAGCCTGTCATTTCAGTCTAACCATGAGAAAAACATCAGGCAAATCCTAATCCTTTATTCCTTCTGATCCCTCTCTACCCCCTTTCACCATGGGAATAATCACAACTATTGCAAGCAGCTGCAGTTTTCAAATTTCTAATACAGCCCCTTTTATGGGCATTTCTTTTTTCTTTTAAAATAGTAAAGCACAAAAAAATATGCCAACAACTCATAATCCAATATATAGTGATTTCCTTGGAAGATACAGATCAATCAACAGTTAGTAAAAATGCATCCTTCAGTTCAACCTCCAATCTTACAGAGAATTCTCTTTTCCTTTTACATACGACTTTTCATAACACAATAAACTCAGGTAAGAAGTTACCTGTATACTTCTTACCTTTTTAAATCAAATTATGGGAGAGGTCAGTTATGGGATATGATATGATGTGATGAAAATGCTCTTGACCTCTGTGGCCTGTTCCCAAGAGCCTGTCATTTCAGTCTCATCATGAGAAAAACATCAGGCAAATCCTAATTGAGAGACATTCTATGAAATACCTGACTAGTACTCCTCAAAACTGTCAAGGGCATCAAAAACAAGAAAGGTCTGAGAAACTGTCACAGCCAAGAGCCTAAGGAGGCAACTAAAGGTAACTAAAGGTAATGGATCCTGGATGGGGTTCTGGGGCAGAAAGAGGACATTAGATCAAAATGAAGGAAATCTGAATGAAGTATAGACTTTAGGTAATACTAGTGTATCAATATGGGTTCATTAATTGTAACAAATGTACTCTCCTAATGTAAGACATTAACAATAGGGGAAACTAAGTTAGGGAGTATATGGAAACTCTCTGTATCATCTTCTCAGTTTTTCTAAACTGTTCTTAAAAATAGAGCCTATTAATTTTTTAAAGCCTATGATTTTTTTAAACTGACAAGAGGTAGTTTTTAAAATGTTAGTTGCAATGTAGAATATGAAACAGTATCAGTATACTTTTTGAATTGTTATATTGAAATCCATTAGTCTTTCTTGCACTTTAAATGGATCTTTTGTCATGTATGATTTTGTAAGAGCATGCATTGGTTATTGGAAAATATTGATTCAATTAGTTATGCAGATCTTCCAAATGTTGACACATTTAATTATACAACAATTAAAACATTGCATTTGTTAATATCATCATCAGTCTCATCAGAAAAAATATTTAAGCATTGGGAAGCTGTCAAGCTCATGATGGTGGAAACAAGTTTTCCAAAATTCTAATTTTCACTTGTTTGCTCAAATTTTTTCATTGGCACCAAATATTGTCAGTTGTTTTTCTTGAAATGACAGTCTTACTTCATTTATTTTCAAGAAAATGTCTGTCAAACATTGTGAGAAAATGTCTGCCAAATCTGAATAACTATAGTTTGTCTGTCACTCAGTCTTCCAAGTAAAAATGGTATTCATGAAAAAAGTGGCTAGTTCAGCTTGAAACTCAAACAACTACACAAGTGCTTTTCCTCAGGACAACCATAATATTTGGTATATAGTAGAAGTATTTTATTATGTGTACTTCCCATTTCATTGCAAGGAATATTAAAAGACATGTTCTCAAAGTTTTTGAGATTTAACAAAATAACTTTTACTGCTTCTTCAAGGATATTCTTAAACGAAACTAGGTTTATTGTTTGATTTTTACTGTGAGTGCATGGGCAGTGAAGTATACAATATAGTTTGGTGCAACTGCCTTGATTCTGCCAAGATGCCAGCAGTTTCACCTATCATTGCTTTTGTGCCATTACTGTAAATACAATCAGAGTGAAAGGCAAAAAGTGTCCAAGTATTATTATTATTATAGAGAGTTTGATGCCAGGACGACACTTTGAGAAACACTGACTTAAGTAACCATATTTCTGACATCTCCATGACTCTCTGATAAAGCCAAGTAATAACTGTATCAAGGGAAGCCCATGACACATCCACAGAGATGAATCTTCATTTTTCTTTGCCACAGCTCTGATATGGAGGGAATGGCAAGGAACTAAGACCAAACATATTATCCTTTGCTTTCCCACAGTTCTCTAAGGCAGCACTTCCCAACCTTTCTCATAGGATGACAGGGAGAGAAAACAGTAATAATTTTACTAAGGAGTAAAGAGATGAGGCTGCCTAAGGCTTGAGGCCCTTGGCATGGAGGTAAAGGACCTACACAGCCTTCAGGAGGATGGAGGGGTCAGTACCTGTACCCATTCTCAGTGGATCTGCCAAGGCACATGAGTTGGACAGCTCTGCACTAAAGTTTTTAACACAGTGGGAGGCTCTCAGGACTGGAGGATATCGGTTACCCAGCCAGTTTCATGCTCCATAAGAGTCTCAAAGCTTAGCTCAGATGTGGGAATACACAAAGTATTTGTGCTTCATGGTAGCATCTGAATTATGTTAAAGATTTGAGGCAAAGGCCAGATGTGGTGGCTCACACCTGTAATTCTAGGACTCTGGGAGGCAGGGGTGGGAGGATTGCTTGAGGCCAGGAATTCGAGAACAACCTGAGCAAGAGCAAGACCCCATCTCTACAAAAAATAGAAAAATTAGCCAGGCATAGTGGTGTGCACCTGTGGTCTCAGCTACTCGGGAGGCTGAGGCAGGAGGATCACTTGAGCCCAAGAGTTAGAGATTGCAGTGAGTTATGATGATGCCACTGCATTCTAGCCCAGATGACAGAGCAAGATTCTGTCTCAAAAAGAAAAAGGAAAAAAAAAAAAAAAAAAGATTTGAGGCAGAACTTGTCCAGAGCATTTTCAGATATACTATAGTGATTAAAAGCACAGAATCTGGCTCCCAAACTACCAAAGAGTTCAAGCCCTGGCTATGCCACTTACTAGCTGTGTGATCTCTGGAAAGTAACTTAACATCTCAGTGTCACAATATCTGCACCTATAAAATAGGGACAATAATATTGTAAGTATCAAATGAGTTAATATAAATTTCTTAGAATGATGCCTGCTACATGACTATATTAGTTATTATTATTATTATGCCTGTGCTATAGGGTATCCTAATTGAGACTGCTTCTCTGAGCACGGCAGTGTTGAATTATAGATTTACAAAGAAAGAGAATCCCAGAGATACCAACAGGCTAGATGTTATCTTGCAGAATTCCAGAGCTGAGGATCTGTGCTTGTAACAGAGAGGGAAGACACATGCAAAGAGCAGAATACCTGGGCCTTTTTCATTTTACTTAAGGCATGTGTCAAAGGCTTCCAGTCAAAACCTTCTTTTACCTTATCAAAACACTATAATAGAGTAGTTTCCAAATTATATTTTTCCTTGGAAGGGGCCATAGTTCACAAATAATCATTACAGACTGTAAACCCATCCACCACACCTTGTCAAAGATTTTTTTCAGGATGGTGTCAGTCATGGTGGTCAAGTGAGTCCTGGGCTTTGAGAGCCTCCCAGAAAACTAGGATATGCGATCCAAAGCTGGGACCATTCCAGACATACCGGATGTCTGCTTCTGCACCTTGAGTTGTATGTGTTTTTTCTTTACTAGACAGCTTTTGGCAACTACTTAGCCTGGCTCAGAAGATCGTTATAACTTAATTAAGAGTTTTAAGCTACGTCTGAAGTTGAATGATTTCAATGGTTCTCTTCATGCAAGTATTCAATATCTGGATTGCCACAGTTATAAAGTTGCAAAGAAATGCAAAATCATCATAACAAGAAAATAGTCACAAATGAACCCACCACTTAAAAAGTTAGCCCTTCCTCAAATATCCCTCACAGCTTAATATCAGGACCTAACCCTACCCATCATGTCAATGTCTTTTGTCCATCATTCAGTGCTTGTCCGATGTGATAAACATCCACAATTACAGTGTAGAAAAAGGGCAAACCTATTCATGCAAAGGCACTAACAAGTGAGGATATGGCCAATCTGAAGAAGAAAAATCAACAAGGATGACAGCACAAAAACTTCAAAATAAAATAATTGACATTTTCATAAATTTAAAAAGGTTTTAAAAAACTGATAAATTCTTAAATATTTTTGTAAAAATGATTTCCTATATGATTAAATAAGGATTTTGTAAAAACAGGTTATGTCAAAAATAAATAGAAATTTGTTCATTATTTATTCTAAGAGTTTAGCTTATAGTTGCTACTATAATCCATATTTTTGTCAAATAAGATAAAAATGACTTATTTTTATAAGTGTTATTTTAATTTTTCAATATAAAGTCCCAATCAACCTTCTTCCCCATCATCCTCATACAGTAAAAAGATTGAAGATATTGGTCCCAGATAGGTGCCTTTTCCTTGTCATTTGCTCTGAAAATAATGAGCATGTAAAAGAATACAGATAAATACTCAGTATCTGCTCCAAGAAACCATCTTTGCCTTCCTCCCCCAAGATTCAACAGGCCTGTCTTCTCCCCTCGCCCCCTGAGTTCTCTTCTGTAGAAGGTGGAGGAGCTTCATCCTTTGGATATACAATATTATTCTTCTCAAGTTTATTTCTCTGGCAAAATAAGTAAAATTTAAATGGATACCTTAATAGAATGTTGTCTGGAGATATTAGATTATCCTAAACTCTAGTGGTTCTGAAGCACTAAACACTTACAAATTGGATTCATCTCTCTGGCTTAAAAATTACAAATTGACCCTGGTTAGAAGTAATTAAGACACTAGCTTTTAAGAAAAGCACTCATAAAATGGCTGTGTGTATACATCAAGACTTTCTCTTTTCTCTTACTCTTCTAAAGAGTAAGAGAAGAAACTAAAGAAACAAAGAAACAACTAAAGAACTAAAGAAACAACTCTTCTTTAGTTACTTACAAAGTCAAGATAAACCAGAGACCAGCTGGAATGATTATTTATACATTTCGATTTAGGGAGGAATTATGTTTAAAGTGATGTCTGATTTGAATTCGTTTTCCTCAAGATTTACAATCAATAAATAAAATATATTGACTATCCATTGAGTGCTGAGAATTTTAGAGCTTTTAAAAGACAGAATTCCTATTTATAATGAATCTGCAATCAAGGTCTTTCTCACTTACATGAATGTGTGTGTATACAGGTATATATTTTTTTCCTCTGTTGAATATATTATTTATAATACAGATGTCACAATTATAGAAATTCATTTTCTTTGACCCTGACCCAAATAAGTCAGATATTATGGTATTAACAGATGAGCAAAGAGTATAAAGAATGGAAATTCTTTTATGTCATGCTTCCTCAGATCATGGTAGCATTACTTCATCTTCCTTTTTCCCACATACTAACCTCACCTCAAAATTTTTCTAAAAGTGTCTTTTGTTTGACTTTTACAAAACAGCCTTAAAACTGATTTTATTTTTGCTTCTAGCAACAGTTGACAGTTCTCTCTGAATTCCTAATTTTGCTTCAGAGCCCCCCTAAGTGCAAATTTTGTGCCAATATCTATAAAAAGCACATGGCAAATATAGATGAGTATTTCCCTTAATGAGACTTTTAAATCAGTTCTGACTCTGTGAATAGTATTTTAAAATCTGAAACAGGCAGAGAGGAAAACATGAAGTATTTTAACATGTGAAAAGGCCAATGAGTCTGGACGTGCCTGGATACTCACTCTCTCACACAGCTCTTCAAATGTGCAGTCGGCAACGGTTCCACAGGCTTTATTCAGCCGCAGCTCTCTGCCTTGCACTTTTAGAATCCTTGGTCTAGTTACTATGGGAACATGAACAAAGACTCAATCTTGTCTGGATAATTACTATAAAATTCATCTCTTACAGATAGGAAATGCATAGCTTGATGAATAATAGCACATGATTCAACACATAAATTAGACAAAATGCTGATACAATGACTGCCACTTGAGCGTGGCATCAACCCATATACAGCAATGGAACTTATTAATTGGTCAGTGGAGATTGGGCATTGTGTTCTAAATGTATTCTCTTTCAAGAGAAATTAACTTACGTACAATCATTTTGTTTCTGAGCCAGCTCATCAAACAACTTATCCATGACAGCCTCCACATCAGCTTCACTTGTGCTACAGTGAAAAGAATAATAGAATATGAAATTAATAACACTTGAAGCCAACATCAAACAGCTGCCTGAGCCTGCTTAGCTTTTTGCCCATAAAAAAAAGAACAGGATGTTATGCTCTAAATACAAACATTAGATTTAGAATACACTTAAAAGCAGAGAATATTAACTCTCAGGTAGATGATTCTGCCTTATTTGCATACACTGAAAGACTTCTGTGCTTCTAGCTGTTTCCAGTAATGAGACGATACAGGCAGAGTAAATCCATTAATACTATGTGTACACAATGAGAAGAAAGCTTCTGGCTCTCTCTTGCATGCAAAACAAGAGCAAATAGACAAGGCAGTCAAGCATCCAGCAAAGTATCCTTTGAAATCTCTACTGAGAGGGTACATGTGAAATTAAATATTGAAGCTGCTTTTAAAAAAATCAAGTCAAGCCACTGACTGAGAGGATCAAACATCCAGAATTAAATTACTACCTTCGAAATACCAACTTGATCTGCACATCAATAACTTTATCAGACTTTTAGTATAAAGACAATTATAGACCACACAGTTGCTCTCAGAAGTGTCCCTGTTGAAAATTCAAAAAAACTCTTTCCTTCTGTAATGCCCACCATTACAGCTACTATGAAGTTAGCCTCATCACAGAATCTTTTGTATTCTAATTAGAAATCACCATATGGTTTAGAGAACTCACATATATAAATGTGATAATGCTATGGCCTTTTTTCCTCTCACTTTTTTTTTAAAGAGGGGTTGATAAATTAACAGTCAATAAAATAAAATAACTGGCAGAAGAAATAAACACTGTTAAAAAGAGCTTCAGATAAAAATGTAAGTTTACTTCAACTCTACATAACAAACTTTTTCAGGATGACCTTCCAATATGCTTAATTTTGACACATGAATCACTCTTATCTAGTTGTGGAAGCAATTAAATTAAATTCTGGACATTCATCTTAATAAAAGCTTCATTGAAAATTTATACATCCATGTTGAAAAGCCAGCAGGAAAAAAAAAAAAGAAATTGATGTGACAAATCATCTTTTCTTTAAGCTTAAACTGAACAATTTCTCCCTTGAGGTAATTATCAGGTGGTATGCATTTAACACACAAGCACTTAATTCATGAACTGTTCCAGAGCAAATGCCTTTTTTTTTTTTTTTGAGATAGGGTCTTGCTCTGTTTGCCCAGGCTAGAGTGCAATAGTGTCATCATAGCTCACTGCAATCTCAAACTCCTGGATTCAAACAGTTCTCCTGCCTCAGCCTCCCAAGTAGCTTGGACTACAGGTATACGCCACAATGCCTGGCTTATTTTTCTATTTTTTGTAGAGACAGGATCTTACTATGTTGCCCAGGCTGGTCTCGAACTCCTGGCCTCAAGCACTCCTCCCACCTCAGCCTCCGAAAGTACAGGTATGAACCACTGAACCAGCCACAAATGCCTTTACAATGCAACAAAGCACATAGTCATTATGAAGGCTTTGGAATTGCCATATTCCAAGTAATAACCACTCCGCCCCAAAGGATCTTAAAAATATCATTTGCAATGGTTAACTTTGTGGGGGAAATGCTATTTGACTTTCATAAAGCCTTGTATGACATTTTAATAGAGCCATATTAAAATAATAAAATGACACTATAGAAAGAGTGATTATAGAGATAAAAAACAATTTTAAAGAAATAAAGAAATCACACAAACCAATGTAAATGTCAATGCCCATGCCAAAGATAGGTATGTTTAGACATCATTCTTGAAAATTCATTTGAAACCAACTCTGCCTTCAGTGTACACAAGCAAAACTGTTGGAGAAGTGAGCTATTTTCAAGGGATTCAGAAGAAGAGAGCAACGCTAGCCATCCAGGATGTTTGCTGGCTTTTAGAAAGTTAACTTCTCCTTAGGATACGCATGTTACTCAACGTTCTACTCAACGTAGAACTGAATTATGAAAAATAACTAAGTCAGAAGACAGGTCTCCAAAAACATATTTAGTAAACAAACAAATGTTACAAACTTCCTCAGTGGTGATTTCTTTTTTGCTCTGTGCTCTAGTATACCATATCATTAAAATGTGACTCATTAGCCTTCAATCAGGCCTTATCTTCTGAGTCACTTGTGAAATTATATGAAATCACAAAATTATTTTTATTATAACAGTATTTATAAGAATTCTATTATATTATTACGAAGTTACTCAGAAGTTACAAAGGCAAAACAAAAATTTTTATTGGTGCTAAGTGGTTTAAAAATAAAAGTAGTTCACAAAAGCAAGCAGTTTATGTAACTTGCAACTGTTACCCATCTAAGCCAACTTGCACTTGACCTCAGGGATTAAGGGGGGGACAGGAACCTCATTTTCATATTGTTTTAAAAGCAGGAGAGGCTAGTATGTGCTTTTGGGTTTTTTAGACTATCTTCATGGATATGAAATAAATAAGGATACCAAGACAGGAATCCTTATCGGAAATGAATATGTTCATGATCCCTTACAAGCAAAAACTTGTAAGAAAATACTAGTCTTTTCATGCTCCACTCAGACTTTAGGTTTTCTGACTTAAGAGAATGCATCAATCAGACTTTGTTAAATTTTTTAAGGAAGAGAATTAGAAAAGTAAACGCAGAAATTAAACTTGCCTGTCTATACTAGCCTAAAAGATTAAGAGTTCTATTTACTATCCATTTCCATATGCAGTTTAAACATCTTTGAATATGTTTTGCAATTGTAGTAAAAATGTTAGACAATTCTGAACTATTTCAATGTGTCACACAGAGAATAACAAAAGTTATCATTTGTTGAACAACTATAATGTAGCAGTTTATTTACTTATATCACCCCCACCTTACTTTGTAGGTTATGTTATTATCCCATTTTTACAGAAGAGAAAACTAAGACTCAGAGAATTAAGCCACCTATCTAATATAAATATATAAAAAGTAACTTTTCTGTATAACATAAAATATTATAAATAAAATAAATATGGCAATTTCAAAGTGGGAACACAGTGGCAATGTTTATGGCATATGATTAATATTATCAATGTATAAAAAATTCCAACAGTTAAAAAAGGTCCAACAGTAAAAAAAAATTCTGGCTAGGTAGAGTGGTTCACACTTGTAATCCTAGCACTTTGGGAGGCTGAGATGGGAGAATTGCTTGATGCCAGGCGTTCAAGACCAGTCTGAGCAATAGCAAGACCCCATCTCTACAAAAAATAGAAAAATTAGCTGGGCATGGTGGCACGTGCATGTAGTCCCAGCTACTATGGAGGCCAAGGCAGGAGGATCACTTGAGCCCAGGAGTTTGAGGTTGCAGTGAGCTGTGATGGTGCCACTGAACTCTAGCTGGGGTAACAGAGTGAGGCCCTGTCTCAAAAAAAGAAAACAAAATTCCAACAGTAGAAAATACCCCAATAGGAAAACTGTCAAAAAACTCAAACAGGCAAATTACATTAAAAGATAGCTCAGTGGGCAAGAAGTATATGTAACATCATTTTTTCTTACTAGTAATAACAAATACAAAGTAAAATCATAAGATGCCTTTCCTCTCTCCAAACTGGCAGAGATGAGAAAAAAGATAAAATACCCCAAGCAAGCGTAGGTATGAGGAAAAAGGACACTCTTATGTACTGCTGGGAAGAGTGTAGAACTGGTACAAGATTTTCAGGCAACCAGATAATATGTAAGAAAAGCACTAAAAACAAGCATTTCATAATACCCAGCTAGTCCACTCATAGGAATTTCACCCATGAAAATATTAACTACTACAAGGATGTTCACTGTGACACTGCTTCTAGCATCACAAAAGTGAAGAAGAACTTAAATGTCCAGTGATGAGGAACTTGGTTAAGTACATTTTGATACATCCCATACAATGGAACAATATGCTGTTTTTGAGCACAATTTTTCCTTCATCCTAGAATTGAAATTAAGGCACAAAGTTGATGGCTAGAGTGCTAAGTATCTCTAACTTTCTAAAGAGAACTACCAATGAGCCAATAACTGGCCCAGGCCCTATCCCCATGGCTACAAGCAGGAAAACCAGCTTCCCTTGGATTGCCGCCCCTCCTCCACCATCCCCTCCTCTTCCCCACACCATAGTGTCTCTAGAAGGAGAGGGACAGGGACCAGAAGTCATTGGCCTTTGGGTCCAGTATTTGTGATAGAGCTTTTTCCCTCCCCCCTTGGGAGAGAGGAGGATGATTTACCCTCCCCAAAGACAAGTGATGAGGGGAAGAGTTTTCTACGAGAATCACCTGGAAAGATGAGGGGAGCCTCGAAGAAGGAAAACCTGGCATTGCTTCCCTTACTTGGATGAGCAGAACCTTAATAGAGTGAGAAGGCAGAAAGTGAAAGGTGGGGTGCTGAGCTAAAAGGAAGAAAGCCAGTCTTCACCAAAGACTCGTGCAAAGGCTTGGCACTATCAGGTACATGCGAATGTACAGGTGAGGGGTCAGGCTGGAAACAGGGACATTGCTTGAAAATAAGACAAAAGCAGTTCCTTAGATTCCCTCCCTCTAGTTGGACTGCTAGATTCTGCCACTTCTCCACTCCAGCAAAAACTGGTATGTTTACCAGCTGGGGCAGTTTTAACAATGAAGGAAGGAGGAGGAGATACCATACTGAAATCCTGCATATTAAGCAGTGAAACCAACAGCCCCTACCTTTTCAGCATCCAGAACCCTACCAGCAAAGCTTCTATCTCAGGAAGTAGACAGAAAGACTTCACCTCTGGAGGAAACTGAACAGCCAAAAGAAAGAATTGCAGATATTGACATTTGGGGTTCTCCAATGAAAAACCTGACCAGCCACCTTACTATCCTCCAAAGCCCACTAATCAATAAAACCCTGTTTATGCACATAGAGCTTCTAATCAGCTTTTTAATGCCTCATTCTTAAGTGTGAATGGACAACCTAGTACTTTCAGGGATTTAAGGAAAGCCTCTAGGATAAAAGACAAAAACCAAAAAAAAAAAAAAAATAGAAAAAAGATCTTAGAAGCAAAGAAAAAATACAGAGAGCAGGGGAAGAATACACTCTAATATGCTCAGAGAAAAGACAATATTGCATCCATAAAACAAAGAAGGATGCTGCAAACATCAAAAGAAGAACAAAGGCCTAAGAAAGAGCTATAAATATGACTGCTAAGTCAAAAATTTGGGGAAATAATTGGAAGAAAAACTTGAGGCAATATTTCAGAAAATAGAGCAAAAAAGATGGAAAATAGAAAATTAAAAGATCGATCCACAAGGTTCAATATCTAACCAAGAGGAGTTCCAAAGAATATGAGGGGGGAAAAAAGAAGAAAAGAATCAAAGAAAAAATAAAATAAAATTTCCTAGAACTGCAGGACATGACTTTCTAAGTTGACAGGCTTCAATAAATACCCAGCACGAAGAATGGGAAAAAAGCTCTATTCCAAGGCACATCATCATGCTATTTCAGGAAACCAGGAACAAAGGGAGAATATTCTAAAAACTTCAAGAGGAAAAAAACAGGTCAAATATAAAAGGTCAAGAAACTAAATCATGTCAAACTTTGTAACAGCAATAACAGAGGCTTGAAGATAATGATACAGTATCTAAAACAGTCCAAGGGAATATTATTGTCAGACTATCCAGGGCAGTCAAACTACAACTCAAGTAAAATAAAGACATTTTCAGACATCTGAGGCCTCAAAAAAATATATTTCCTGGGTACCCTTCTCAAGACAATACTCGAGGGTGTGCTCTACCAGAACAAGGGAGAAGAGTTCTGCATCTATAAGAGCAAGTAAGGGTTGCTTCAGCCAACCCTCCTGCTGACAACACCTGTAAACTCTGGACAAAATGTAAAAACAGGTCCCTGAAGGCATTGGACAGTGAACAGAAATGGGCAGATGGTGGAGGGGAGCTGATACCTGGGAGAAGGGAAAAATATGGGGTTAGTTGCCCACTTTGACACCTTTCAGACTAAGGACAGTGCAGTCAGTACTGCTCAGGTCAACGAAAACTCCAATAGAAAACCCTTCTTGCATGAAGAACCAGAGGAGAGCTGAAAAGGCAGGGGAATCTCAGAAAGTGTTCCCAAATTCCCAATATATCATAATCTTGAAAATTCTTTAAAAGCTCTGTGTGCATAAGTTATTCTGTATTTATCACAACACTTTATGTATTTTCAAACAATAATGCAATAAAAATAAACAATGAAAACAAAATAAACAATGAATCATTTTTCTACCATAGGGTTATACTAAAAGTTTCAACCGTTTTCTGTGTAACAACAAAATAATAATAAACACATGGCTTATCACTATTATAAATTGATATACTGTGACAAGATTATATATTTCAAAAACATGTAAAAGTGATGGACAGCTGATATAGACATCGAAGTAAAAAACATAAGAAGGAACATTAACACAAAATAAATGCTAAATACAATTATTTTAAAACTTAAGTACCTCAAATATTTAATATGTGAAAGTTATCATTTTTAAAATTAAAAATTCCTAAAACACAAAAATTCCTAAAAATTCCTAAATTACCCTGATAGTCCTGATCTTTGCTGGTTGACAAATATTCCAGATGTATGAAAAGGTCTTTCATTTTGCATTGACATTGGGTCAAATCATTAAAAGCATGACTTAAATTGATTTCAAGATGGGTGTAAGGTACATGTTGCTTCACATAAGCTCATTTCCTTGTTAACATGTGTCTGGCTTCTTTCACTCAATGTTATGTTTGTGCGATTCATGTATATTGATGTGTATAGAAGTTGTTTATTTTTGTTGCTGTACTGTATTTTATTGCATGAAAATACCACAATTTATTATCATTTTACTATTGACGAGTGTATTCATCTGCTTGGGCTGCCATAACAAAATACTACAGACTCGGTGGCTTAAACAGCAGAATTTTTTTTCTTGCAGTTCTGGAGGCTGGAAGTCCAAGATCAAGGTGTCATTGGGGGTAGATTTTAGTCAGGGCTCTCTTCCTGGCTTGCAGATGGCTGCCTTCTCACTGTGTCCTCACATGTCCTCTCCCTTTTCATAAGAACACCAGTCCTATTGGATTAGGGTCCTACTCTTATGCCTTCATTTAACCTTAATTACCTCCTTAAAGGCCCTATCTCCAAATATAGTTATATTGAGGCTTAGGGCTTCAACCTGTGAATTTTGGGGGGACATAATTCAGTTTATAACACTGAGCATTTGTGTAGTTATCTGTTTAGGGATATTATGAATAGTGCTACTGTGAATAATCCAGTTTATGTCTTTTGGTAAACTTATATATACATGTCTGCTGGGTATATACCGGTAGGTAGGAGTAGAATTGCTGCTCATGGGGTATACCTATGTTCAGCTTACTAGACGCTGCCAAACGGTTTTGCCAAAGTGGTTGTTATCAATTTATATTCCCACCAGTGATGTACAAAAAGTTCCACTTGCCCCACCTCCTTGCCAACACTTGGCATTTTCCATCTTTTCCATTTTAGTGATTATGGTGAACATATTGTAAACGATGTCAATGTAAGTTGCCTCAAATTATTTTTGGACATGGGTGGGACACACACACACACACACACACACACAAAAAATACAAATATAATTTAATCAATAAAATAGTTAATCCAGAAACATTTTCTTAATAAAATGTCATTAAGATATGTATACACTTTTAAATCTATGCTTCAAAATGCCTAAGATCTCTTGATTTTTCTAAGTAGGAAATTTCAAGAATATAACTTTATTATAAACACTTCATACAGAATGCCTTTAACTTCAAAACAGAGGAGAAAAGGGGGAATGGCATTTATAATGGAGAAAAGCTGGAGTAGCAGCAGCAATGAGTCTATGCCTCCAGGGCCCTCTTCTTAGTTTGAAGCAAAACCATTTAAAAAGATAGTAACATTACCTTATACTAAAAAAAAATCTATATTTAGAAATATAGTCATTCCTGTGAAGCTCTAAAGAAGAACAAGGATCAGCTAGTTTTTAAAAAGTCAAGTATGTGGGACACAAGACCTAACTAAGGTGGGAAATAGGCCTATTCAGAAAACAAATGAACAAAAAATACACAAGGATATAGATTATAAAATTATAAAGATTTAAATTAAGCTCAAATTACAAACATAATTGAAAGATATTCCATCCTAACCAGTAAAATTTGAGGAAGTGGAGACACCTGGTAACCAACAGTAACTGTATGGAAAGGCCACAGCGTGAAGACGGCACTAAATATAACATGATGTTTTTCCGTGTAAAAGAGGAGCTAAATTCAGAGTTTTCTTTTGTGGCTACAAGAACATAATGTCACGTAGCATAGAAGAAAATATCCTGTTCCGCTTTGTGCAGTTCCATTTGAACCAAAAAGAGGAATATCTTAAGGAAGAGTGACTTGAGTAGCATCACAAAGTGATCAGGAGAGAATAAAGGAATTAAGCTCGGATGCTATGAATCGTGTCCCCTTTTCCTCTCCTGAGGACAGACAGAAACTGAGTAGGGATAAATAATTTAAGTGACTTCCTTTAATTCCTGTGAAACAGCTCGACTCTGAGAAACTGCCCCATCAGTGGGATGCTACTATTAAAGTCAGCCTTTGTGCAGATAAAATGCAAAAAAAGAAAGTCTGCCCAGAGACAATCAAACACAGTAAGAGAATTAAAGTCATTTCTGATGAGGAAGCAGAGTCGCTCTTTTCAAATGCTTTTTTTCGGGGTGATGGGGGGACAGGGCAGGAGGCGAGTAAGCCAGAGCAGACTGTGGACTCCTTTTCTTGAGGAGATAAAACCCTGATAAAACCTACCCATTTCACTGCTGCTCTCACCTTTTGTTAAGCTCAGAAACTGCAGTGGAGGGGCAGGTTTCTATTTTCTTTTGAGCAGTACCACTGTGTCTTTAAGTCAGAAAAGCCCTGGAATCAACCACTGTTTAGTTGCCAGGAAATTTGGCATCAACTCCTACAGGAATCCTGTGAGTACAGTACCCTAGATTAAAAGGCTGAGTGCTTTGGGAGTATGAGAATCGTGATTTATTTTTCCATATTAAATTAGTAAACAGAGAAGAAAGTAATCAGTCATTTCCATTTTGAAAAAAAATTTCTATAGCTAAAATCAGGCATTCTATATAAAACTTAGACCCAAAGAAATAGAACATGTCAAAAAAGACCTTATTATTGCTGGATCATTTGAAATTCTCAACAAAAATTCCAAAACACTTGGAGGTTTCTGGAAGAGGGTCACACATGAATTTAAATGGAAATTAATTTCTTCAAGAACCTCCCACTTCATTAGGATTGACTCAAGGGAACAGAATGCTACCCACACTTTGCTCCTTTATCCCCTTTCAAAAATCAACAGCTTGTTAAGGTATCAACAAGTAGAATAGGGTTGGCTTTCCTTAGTCCCTCTCTCTCCATGTTCTCTATTCCAGAGAGCCAAAGTTGATTTGACAGAGAAATTTCCCCTTCCTCTTAGAGTTCTTTGCCAAACTCCCCTGGCAGTGAGCCTTCTCATTCTACTGATTGCTTGTGCATTCATGCTGTACGGCTCTTTGTCCTCATACCAAACATAATCTGGGGCTGGAGGCAGGTCTAAAATTAAGTTGGTTTATACTTGCCTTAATATAAAACAGACTTGGTTGCATTTCAAACCCTGTAGGTTTGTTTTACATAACGGAATCACTTGTTAGAATGGATTTTGCCCTAGTATTTATCTTCTCAATCACTCAAAGGCTTAATTGACTGTTCAGAGATCCATTTCAGTCTCTAAATTTCCCACCCTTCTCACTCACCTGGAGAGTAACTTACCTGGTTCCATTAATCTTGACCTGTGTATAATGCAGAAAGTGGGATCTAGCACCTTTAGCTCTCAAATTCCAGACCTTCACTTTCTCAGCCATAAACTCCATATAAAATTTCTATCAAATCTATATATTGTATTTTCCCCCAAATAAATCAGTGGCACAACATGTAGAATTATAACTTAATAAATCCAAAAATATCCTTTTTATGAAATTTCAGAAAGATTTAAAAATGAATAATAAAGATGAAAGAGTAAAAGGCTTTAATCCCTCTTCAGGAGAAAAAGATGGTCACATTCACCTGGGAAAGAGAGGCCAGAGAGTTTTAATAGCTAAAAAAGGTTCATAGCAAATAATTAAAGATGATTTTCTTATGCTGGAGATTGACCTAGAGTTATAACTGTGATTTATTTGAAGATGAAATAACAAGGAGATGAGACTTCTAAGGAAATCTAAAAACTTTTCTTCTGTATTTTTATATGTATAAATATGCATACTATCTACTCACATACATATTGGATAGATACACAACACAGGCAGTCCCTGGGTTACGGACAATCTGACTTATAGCATTCTGTACCTGTGAACGGGCTCCCAAGGCTCCCCATAAGGATAATTTATAATTAAATTAACAATTCTGGAACCAGTTTCTTCTGTGTGTATAAACAAATCCACATGGTGTAAATAGTTCCTCGGTGCAGCATCTTTACACTAGCGGCTAGTCTCATAGATAGCTGGAGAAGCAGCTGGTAGAAACGCAAGATTCAGAAGATCCGAAGCCAAGAAAGTTTACGACAAAAGAATTAGCTGAAGCCTTTCATCTCATTAAAGCAGGATTTGCTAAGCTTAAGGAGAAAGATCCTAACATGGAGCGGTTTGCAAAGGTTTACCGTGCAGTTAGTGAGAACATCAGCTGCTACAAGGTCATTTGTGATGAAAAAAAGAAAAAGGCTGTGCAAACAACCCTAGACAACTTTTTCAAGAAACCAACTTCAGTGGTCAGCTCCCCTCCTCCAGCCACAGAATCAAATCCTGATTCTCCAGCACGCACTCCATCCTCTCCAGCACCATCTCCATCGTCATCTTCTGGTTAATGTCAGCTGCCTTCTTGCCTCACAAACACCCCTTCCTAAGACACTGATGCAACATTAGGTGAGTGTTAGCCTTTAATATTCTTTTTTGAAATTTCTCCTATCTCCTACCTAAACTTTTTGTATGAGTTTGTTTTTATGTTCTGCTTGTTTCAATTAAAAGAAAGAGCACAATAGTTTCTGTAACTTATCACAGTACAGGGGTATTATTATTACAGTATTATACTGTATTATTATTACTACATAGGAGTCATTATAGTAGTAGTATTATTACCATATGTGCGCTATTAGTCAGGGATATGAAATACATACAAATCTGACCTAAAGTCATTCTCAGAAACATATCTGATGCATAACCTGGGGACCGCCTATATTAGTTACATTTATTTATACTTCACTAAATGAGTGCAGCCATACAATTGAGTACTTTTTCAATGTGTTTAGCTGGATATGATTGGCCAGATCTATTCCGGTCCCATCTAGCCTGCTGGAAAACAAACACTGTGATCTGCTATTGTCAAATTACAGTTCCATAAAGCAACAGAAGATAAAAGGGGTACTGAACTGACTGATGGAACCCTACAGCAACGTCAATACAAGATGAACTTCCTATGCTGCTGTACCACTTTCTAGGTGGTGTTTCAAATAGATAGTAAAATTAATTTTTAATTCAGTAGTCTGTGAGTTAATGCAAGATTAATAAATATGTAGATGTACATTTAAATTATGTCAAATAGGACAATTTTGTGATTTTAGTAGACATAAAAATGTCAAAAATAGCCTACCTGATTATGCCATATGGGCTATAAAGCAGAAAGTTGTGATTGTTTTATTGTAGTTGTTTAAAATATACAGCTATAAATTTGCAACAGGGCCTCACTCATTCATAAAATATCAATAGGAGTTCTTATGACAAAGATACTACTGTGCATCTACTTTTGAGAACCAACTATATTTCCTCACCATAGAGCCCTTTCCTTTCCCAGGTGACCTTTGAGTACAAATTCATTACCATTATTGATCCTTCACTTATCAAAACATACAGCAACATATAATGCTTCCTTTTGATTTTTTTTCCTTTTCTAAGCACTGAAGAATGCTTCATTTTGAATTTGAGACATTTCAGTTTGAATGATACTTTATATTTCTCATAGAGATAAATAGTTCTTCACTAAGAAAAAAACAAAAAATACAATTTTGAAAATCACTGCAAAAATTAAAGTGTTACTTTAAAAAATCACTTAATGTAAAAGAAAGCATAAAGGAAGAATAGAGGAATAAAAAAAAGATATGAAACATAAAGAAAACAAAAAAAAGCAGATGTAAATCCAACTATATCAATAATAACATAATTTGTGAATGGACTAAACAATTTGATCACAAAGCAAAGACTGTCAGACTGCATATAAAAGCACAATTTCCTATAATCCCAGCACTTTGGGAGGCCAAAGCAGGAGGACTGCTTGAGCCCAGGAGTTCAAGACCAGCATGGGACATAGCAAGAACATGTCTCTACAAAAAATTAAAAAAACTAGCTGGGCATGGTGGTGTGCACCTGTAGTCTCAGCTATTTGGGAGGCTGAGGTGGGAGGATCATTTGAGCACAGGAGACTGAGGTTGCTGTGAGCTATGATGATGCCACTGCAGTCCAGCCTGGGCAACAGAGCAAGACTCTGTCTCTGAAAAAAAAATAGAAATAACAAAAACAATCCAATATATGCTCTCTACAGGAGACATGCTTTAGATTCAAAGATACAAATAGCTTAAAAGTAAAAGGATGAATAAAAGATATATCATGCAAACAGAAACCAATACTAGTAACAGACAAAATAGCTTTAAAACAAAATATGTGATTAGTGATTAAAAGGGACAGTTTATAATCATAAAAGGGTCAATTCATCAGGAAGAAATAACAATTACAAACATATATGAACCTAACAACAGAATTCCAAAATATATGAAGCAAAACCTGACATAATTGAAGGGAAAAATACACAATATAACAATAATGATTAGAGAATTCAACATCTAACTTTCAATAATGGATAGAACAACTAGGGAGAAGATCAGGAAATATAAGATTTGAACTGGCTGGGTATGGTGGCTCACGCCTGTAATCCTAGCACTCTGGGAGGCTGAGGCAGGCGGATCGTTTGAGCTCAGGAGTTCAAGACCAGCCTGAGCAAGAGTGAGACTCTGTCTCTACTAAAAAAACATAGAAATTAGCTGGACAACTAAAGATATATAGAAAAAAATTAGCCAGGCATGGTGGCACATGCCTGTAGTCCAAGTTACTTGGGAGGCTGAGGCAGGAGGATCACTTGAGCCCAGGAGTTTGAGGTTGCTGTGAGCTAGGCTGATAACACAGCACTAGCCCAGGCAACAGAGTGAGACTCTGTCTCAAAAAGAAAAAAAAAAAGATTTGACCTACACTACACACAAACTAGATCTAATAGACAACTATATAAACACTCTACCCAACAACAGCAGAATAGATACTATTCTTAAGTGTACATGAAACATTCTTAAGGAAAGATCATATCCTAGCCCATAAAATAGGGCATAATACATTAAAAAAGGATTGAAATTGTACAAAGTGTGTTCTCTGATAACAATGAAGTGATTAGAAATTAATAACAAAAAGATATTTGAGAAATTCCCAAATAACGTGGAAATTAAACAACACACACCTAAGTAATAGGTCAGGGGGAAAAAATCAAAGGAGAAATTAGAAAATACTTTGAGAAAACAAAAATGAAGGTACAATATACCAAAACTTATGGGATACACTAACATAGTCCTTACAAGGGAAGTTACAGACATAAATAACTACATTAAAAAAAAAAGAAAACTATCAAACCAACAATATAATTTCTCTCCAGAAGACTGGACAAAGAAAACTAAACCTTAAACAAGTGAAAGGCTAGAAATAATAAGGATTAGCAGAAATTAATGAAATAGAAATATAAAAACAATACAGAAAAGCAACAAAATCAAAGCTGGTTATTTGAAAAGGTCAACAAAATTAACAAAACTTTAGCTACATGGACCAAGAAAACACTAAAATTACTAAAATCAGGGATGAAAGAGGAGACATTATTACAAACCTTTAGAAATAAAAATGATTATAAGGGAATATTATGAACAGCTATATACCAACACATTAGATAACCTAGATGAAATGAACAAATTTCTAGAAAGTTACAAACTACTGAAACTGACAAGTCAGGGGGAAAAAAATAAAAAGAGAAATTAGAAAATAATTTGAGAAAACAAAAATAAAGGCACAATATACCATGCCAAATTTATGGAATACACTAACATAGAATATCTAAATAGAAGAGAAAGGAACATTTCCAAACTCACTCCACGAGGCCAGTATGATCCTATTAGCAAAACCAAAGACATTACCAGAAAACTATTGAAAAATATCTCTTATAAATATAAACACAGAAATCCTCAACAAAATACCAGCAAGCCAAATCCAGCAATATATAAAAAGGATTATATACTATGACCAAGTGGTATTTATCCCAGAAATGCAAAGTTTATTTAAAATATGAAAATCAATTAACAAAATACACTGTATCAATAGAATACTGGATAAAAACCCCATGATCATCTCAATAGAGATAGAAATTTTGACAAAATCCAACATTGCTTCATGATAAAAAAACACTCAACAAGCCAGGAATAGAAGGGAATGTCCTTAACCTGATAAAAGGCATCTATTTTAAAAATCCAGAGATAACATCATAATTAATGATGAAGAACTGAAGTCTTTCCTTCTAGGATCAGAAATAAGACAAGAGTGTCCACTCTTACCACTTCTATTCAACAATGTACTGGATATTCTAGACAGGGAAATTAGGCAAGAAAAGTAAATAAAAGGGATCCATATTGAAAGAAAGAAGCAAACTATATTTGCAGATGACATTATCTTATATTTAGAAAATCCTAAGGAATCAATTAAGAAACTAATAAACAAGTTCAGTAAGGTTATAAGATCAATATGCAATAATTAATTGTATTTCTATATAGGAGCAATGAAGAAACCAAAAATGAAATTAAAAAAATAATTCCACTTATACTAGCATCTAAAAGAATAAAATACTTATGAATAAATTTAACAAAAGAATTATAAAATGTGTACTTTGAAAATATAAAACATTGTTGAAAGAAATTAAAGAAGACCAAAATAAGTGGAAAGACATTTATTATGGGTTGAATTGTGCCCTCCAAAAAAATATGTTGACCTCCTAACCCCTGGTACCTGTGAATGTGACCTTATTTTGAAATAGGGTATTTGCAGATATAATCAAGTTAAGATGAGTTCATACTAGATTAGAGTGCTCTCTAATCCAATGACCAGGGTCCTTATATGAAGAGGAAGTTTAGATACAGAGACACACAGAGAGAACATTATGTGGCAGTAAAGGCAAAGATTGGAGTGATGCATCTGTAAGCCAAGGAATGCCAAGAATTGCCAGCAACCACCAAAAACTAGGAGAAAGGCATAGAACAGGTTCTACTTCAGAATGCCCAGAAGGAACCAACCTGCCAACACTTTGATTTCAGACTTAATAAAGCTGTAAAAATAAACTTTAAAAATAAGAATAATATCTTTATCACATCTAACAAAGTTAACAATTCTCTCATGTCACAAATATCCAGTACTGTTTGAATTTCTCTGATTGTCCCACGGTTTTTTGTTTTGTTTTGTTTTTGGTTTTATATTAATAGTTTGATTCAGGATCCACGTAAGGTCCATACATTGCAATTGCTTGATAAATCTCCTTTAACTATAGATTCCCTCTTCATCTTTTTCTTTTTTTCTTATTTATTTGTTGAAGAAGCAATTTATTTATGTCACTAAAAAAATCAACAGCCTACATTTTGATTAATGTACTTGTATGATGTTATTTAACATGTTGCCTTGCCCCTATATTTCCTATAAACTGATAAAATTCAGGTTCCATGTAGCAATTATTAGAGAATTTATGATTGCTAATTAGAGCCATTAAATTACGAGAGTTTTGTAAAATGGTGATATTCTAATTCTACTCTAATTCTCTCCTTTTTTTTGATTCTTACCTAGAAAACTCCTATAAAGAGAAACTAACTTCCCCTCATCAGTTGTTAAACTATACTACTGTGTTATACTAAGGATCAGTTCTTTTAAAATAGGCAGGAAAAACACTTGATTCTTTCCCTTTATTTACCAATTTTTCAGAATAGTGGGTTAGAAACTTCTACTTCTGGTCATGATGGAGGAACGGGGCCCGAGCTACCCTCCTACCTTGAACAACTGTTAATAGCAACAGTCTAAAATGTATGAAATAATAGTTTTCAGACACTGGATAAGAAAAAGCATAGGATAGTGATCCCCAGGGGAGGGAAACAAATTACTTGAGCCCCAACTTACTGCCTGGTGATCTCCAAGGCTTCAGGAGGGGTAACGCGAACAGAGCCGAATGGTCTGTGTGAGTTGAGAAATCAGCATTTGAGGAGGCCAGAGCAGCTAGAATTTGCAAGGTAGAGTACTGAAAAGAGAGATACACAAGGACAGAGGTCCAGTGACCCACAAAGGGCTCCCCTCGAGCTTTAGCTGAGTACTGACCTGTGCATGCGTAAGAAGAAACTACTTGACCACTTGCCGGATCCCCAATGAATGTTACTTCCATATGTGCACACAAGTGTTGATTAATTAGTACCAATCTGATGGTGAGCACATGTGGTGCTTGTTTTTCCGTTCTTGTGATACTTCACTTAGTAGAATGGGCTCTAACTTCATCCAGGATAATACAAGCACACTTCTAGCTCTGACTTGGGTGGTACAAATGCAATAGATGTAACCCAAATGTTTGTACCCCTGTAAAAATTTTGAAAGAAAAAAAAAAGAAAGAAGGGGGAAAAAAAAAAGAAGAAACTAGTTGAAACTAAGGTGGAGGCTACCCACTGGATTCACGAAGCATTACCCCAGAGCTCATAAATGGCCAGGACTAGTCCACATTCCCTCCAGTCAGAGTAGAAAGCTCTACTATTAATAATACATAAGCTACCAGGTAGATTTCTCAGAAGGGTATTGCTTCAGGAATAATTAGCCCCAGAATAAAGACACTCTCGTCCTACTTTATAAAACCTAGCTTCAAAAGGATAAAATTGTTTGCAACTAACTTAACTGTGTCCCAGAACAAAGCCCTAAAATGCTTAAAGGAATAAAAAGAAAAAACTTTAGTACCTAACAATATAAAATTCACAATATCTGAAATCCAATAAAAACAGAAGCTTGAAAGGCAGGAAAATACAACTCATACAGAGGATAAAAATAAATCAATAGAAACATAGAAACAGACCCAGAAATGACATAGATGATAGAACTAGTAGACAAATACATTAAAGCAGTGATATAAATATACTCCATATGCTCAGGAAGGCAGAGGGAGGCATGTATATAAGAGCAGACAAAGAAGATATTTTAAAAAATAAACCCCCCTGGATGTGGCGACACACATTTATAGTCCCAGCTATTCGCAAGGCTGAGGCAAGTGGATCGCTTGAGCCCAGAAGTTCAAGACCAGCCTGGGCAACATAGTGAGACCCTGTCTCTTAAAATAGAAAACTAAAAGAGCCCAGGTGCAGTGGCTCATACCTGTAATCTCAGCACTTTGGGAGGCCAAGGTGGGAGCATCGCTTGAGGCCGGGAGTTTGAGACCAGCCTGGACAACACGATGAGACCCCATTTCTACAATAAATTTAAAAAAATAGCCAGACATAGTGATACACACCTGTAGTCCTAGCTATGGGGGAGACTGAGGTGGGAGGATCTCTTAAGCCCAAGAATTTGAGGCTGCAGTGAACTATGGTTGCGCCACTGCACTCCAGCCTGGGTAATAGAGCAAGACTCTGCCTGCCCACTCCCCTGAAAAAACCAAAGAAAGAAACCGAAGGTCGGCTTCTAGGAAGGAAAACTCCACATCTAAGATAAACAACACACTGCATTATAATTAATAACACATTAGACACTGCAAAAGAAACTGTCAAAAATGAAACACAGGAATAAAAAAGACTGAAAAAATGAACAGACCATCAGTGAGCTGTGGGGCAACATAAAAAGGTCCAACATAGGTGCAACTGTAATCCCAGAAATTAGAGAGGAGGGGGTGATGGGGGAAAATGTGAAATAATAAGAGGAAAAAATTCTCCAAATTAGATGAAAATAATAAACCTTCAGATCCAAGAAGCACAACCAACTACAAACAAAAAAACATGAAGAAAACCACACGAAGGCACATCATAATCAAATTGCTTAAAACCAATGACAAAAAGAAAATTTCAGAAGCAGCCAGTGATAAAACTTGTGTCCATTGCCTATAATCCCAGGGCTTTGGGAGGCCAAGGTGGGAGGATCATTTGAGGCCAGGAGTTAGAGGCTGCAGTGAGCTATCATTGTACCGCTGCAGTCCAGCCTGGGTGACAGCCTTTCCTCCCTCCTCCCCCAAAAGACTTATGTCCTCATGTAGAGAAGGACAAAGAATGACAGTAGATTTCTCATCAGAAACAATACAAGTCAGAAGATAAGCAACAGCATTAGAAGGAAGGAAAGGAAGGAAGGGAAGGATGGAGGGAGGGAGGGAGGAAAGGAAGGAAGCAAGGGAAGGAAGACCTGTCAGCCTAGAATTCTCTAGCCAGCAAAACCCTTTCAGAAATAAAAGCAAAACAAATACTTTTTGAGACATAAAATATGAGAAAATTCATCACTAGCAGACTACCACTACAAGAAATGTTAAACAAAGTCCTTCAGGAAAACGGAAAATGAACCAGATGGAAATTTCATTCTATACAACAGAATTACGAGTACAAGAAATAGTAAACATGCAGATAAATATAAGACCTTTTTCTTATTTTAAAAATCTCTTTAAAGGATTATTGACTGTTTAGGCAAAAGTAATGGCAATGTATTATGGGGCTTATAACAAAATAATAAAGTAATACATATAATAATATTATACAATAAAAAACACAGTTACATAATAAAATGACATAACAAAAATGACAACAATAACACAAAGGCCAGGATAGTATTAATATAAATGGAAGTAAAAGGCTTTTATATTATATGTCAAGTAGTGTAATATTACTTGAAGGCAGACTATGATAAGTTAAAGATGCTTACTCTAAACCCTAAAGTATAATAACTACTAAAAGAAAAAAAATCAAGGAGGTATAGCTAATAAGAGGTAAAATGGAACCTTAAAAAGTAATTAATACAAAGTCAGAAAAAGAGAAAAATGGGAATGAAGAACAGATGGAATAGAAAACAAATAGCAAATAACATGGATTAACTTTGAAAACATTATGCTAAATAAAAGAAACCAGGCACAAAAGACCATATTTTATATATTTATATACAGTCATATATTGCTTAACAATAGGGATAGTTTCTGAGAGATGTGTCATTAGGTGATTTTGTCACTGTGCAAACATCATAGAGTGTACTTACACAAACCTAGATAGTATAGCCTCCCACACACTGAGGCTATATGGTACAGCCTATTGTTCTTAGCTACAAACCTGTACAGCATGTTATTGTACGAATACTATAGGTAAGTGTAACACAATGATAAGTATTTGTGTATCTAAACATATCTACACATACAAAAGGTATAGTAAAAATACAGTATTATAATCTTATGGGACCACTGTCATATATGTGGTCCATTACTGGCCAAACTGTCATTATGCAGCACATGACTATATTATGTCTTACATGACTCCATTTATATGAAATGTAAAAAGTAGGCAAAATCCACAGAGCCAGAAGGCAGATTGTCAGGGGTTAGGGGTGGAAGGAATTGGGCAGGGTAACTGCTAATGGGTATGTGTTTTTTTCTGGAATGATGTAAAATGTTCTTAAATTAGATCGTGGTGATGATTGCACAACTCTGAATATACTAGAAAACCACTGAGTTGTACACTTTAAAGGTGAATTTTGTGATATGTGAATTATATCTCAATAAATTTTCTAAAAAGAAAACAAATAGCAAGATGATATATTTAAACCCAACCATATCAATAATCACATTAAGTATAAATGGTTTATATACCCATAATTAAAAGAAATTGTCAGATTGCATTAAAAAAAAACAAATACATGGTGCAGACAAGAAACTCATCTTAAATATAAAGACAAAGATACGTTGAAAGTATAATAAAAAGATGAGAAAAGATATATCTTGCAAATGCTAATTTAAAAAAAGCTAAAGTGGATAAATTAATATTAAGCATAGATTTCAGAGTAAGGAATATAACCAGGAATAATGAAGTTCACTTCATAATGATGAAGAGGTCAATTCATCAAGAGCACATATCAATCCTAAATATGTATGTACCTAATAATACAGCTTCAAAAATATATGAAACAGAACTGTAAGAATAAATAGACAAGTCCCTAATTATTGTTGGAAATTTTAATACCTCTCTTTCAATAATTGATAGAAGAAGTAGACAAAAATATCAGTAAGTATATAGGAGACTTGAACAACATTGTCAACCAACTTGACCCAAATGGCATTTAAAATACACTCTACCAACAATAGCAGAGTACATTCTCAAGTGCACAAGAAACTTGTTCCAAGAAACTTCATATTCTGGGCCATAAAATAAGTCTCAAGAAATTTAGAAGGCTTCAAATCATACAATATAGGTTCTCTAACCAAATGAGTTAAATTTGGGAATCAGTAACAGAAAGATGTATAGAAAAATCACCAAATGTTTGGAAACTAAACAACACACTTATGGATAACCCATGGGTCAACAAGTACATCACAAGGGAAAACATGACATATTAAAATGCGTGAAGTGCAGTTAAAGTAGTACTTAGAGGAAAATGTTTAGCTTTAAAATGCTCATATAAGAGCAGAAAGGTTTAAAATCAACTTCAACTTGGCATATGCTATATTATCTTTTGTTTTTTACAACTGTCTCCATATGGATACATTTCTTTATATTTAACTGCTAAATACATTTTATATTCTTAAACTGTGTGGCATTTCCCTATCAATACCATCATTATTCCATTGTGACAGCATGCAAACTACTGTCAGAAGTAGGAATGATATTAATATAATAGACTTTAAAAGACACAGGAGAGAATTCAGGGAACTGAAGGGGAAGGAGTATAGCTGGCCCATATTTGAGTAAGACCATAAAAACTTTGTTGTAGATGATGAGAGATAAATTGTTTCAATGGAGTATGCACCCTGCCTGCTACAGGGACTCTGGGCAGTCTAGTACAAGGTACTGAAACAAATTACAGTCTAAAAGGAAGAAGGCCTGACTTAACAATTTTCACGTTGCTTTTTTTTTTTTTTTTTTTTTTGAGACAGTCTCACTCTGTTGCCCGGGCTAGAGTGCCATGGCGTCAGCCTAGCTCACAGCAACCTCAAACTCCTGGGCTCAAGCAATCCTCCAGCCTCAGCCTCCCGGATAGCTGGGACTACAGGCATGTGCCACCATGCCCAGCTAATTTTTTTTCTATGTATTTTTAGTTGGCCAATTGATTTCTTTCTATTTTCAGTAGAGACAGGGGTCTTGCTTTTGCTCAGGCTGGTTTCAAACTTCTAACCTTGAGCGATCCACCCACCTCAGCCTCCCAGTGTGCTAGGATTACAGGCATGAGCCACAGCGCCCGGCCTTCACGTTGCTTCCATTGGCAGATGTTTCAATAGTTCTTCAGTGGGAATTGAATAGGGAAATGCCTGGGCTGGTTGTCTAACTGGTGAGAAAAACTGAGACTGAAACTGCAAATTCCAGTGTCTAGGACAGAAACACCTGGCATGTTAATGATGAGGAATGGAGAGGAGGTCCCAAGATGTCCTGGACACCCTGCTGAACCAGAAGGTGGCAACCTTCCAGGTAGAAGCTAGATCTCTGCCAAAGTTTTAGGTATGGGAAGATGGGACAATTAAGCTAAGAAATGTTTTTAATTTTCATTGATCTGGTTTTTTTAGTTGAGGGTAGAGGACCATTTGTTAGTAATATCACAGGCAAGAAACATGAATTTTTTAATTGTAGGGAAATATGTTTTAATGTGTAGAAGCTCTAGTCTTGGTTTTCACAGATCTTTCTTCTAAGAGCTATAACCTTGAAGCTCTGTGGTTTCTTTTGCCAGCTGTTGTATTTCTTTTAAATGGTGTTCAAAGATATATTCTCCAAAATGATTTTCTATTTGGAATAGATGTTTCCCAAGTGGAAAACTAAGAGTATTTGAGACATGAAACTTCCATTAGTAAAAGCATTTAAAAAGAAACTTTTTTTGAAATCTGTTCAAAAGATGGAAGAGTATATGTATTGTATCAGCCAAGTAAAATATGTGAATATTTGGGCTGTGTCTAAAAAGTTGTAAATTATATTTCTCACCATTTTCAGGATGATCCATAATCCCTATATATTTGAAATTAAAATAGTCTTGAGACAATTTAATTAAAGTACTAAATAACTGAACAATGTGCTTCAGAGGTAATTTTGTTGAAGTGGCGGATGGCTTCAGTGGACAGGAGCCAACTGAAACAAAGGGAGGAAGCCTGGTTTCTTTAAAGTCTGAAGTCTGGCAAATGCCCCGGATTGGGAGAGACACTCCCCCATGGGTCTTTCCTTTTCCTACACATCTTGCTGAATGTGCCAAGAATGCAATGCCTGGACCATTTCTCAAGGTTGTGTTTGTAGTGAGCAACCTTGAGAGATGAGACAGTGTCTCTCGAGACAAAAATCAGACTTGTTTACTTCTGGCTATAAAATGATAGATTCTGTAAGCTCAGAGCTTCTCTGGTGTAACACAACTCGTTGCCTATGCAGGAATCATCTGGGCCCTCAGCAAACTCCCTCCCCTCCACCCCATGAGTCTAAGAAGCAAGAAGAGAAATGATACAACATGCTAATGCTCATGCAGCTACCTGCACCAAAACTCATAAGACCCTTTGTCTCTGACCGAGATCCCTTGTGTCTTCTGTCAGCATACATGAAATGTTAATAAGAGACCTATTAGCTCATCAGTAGGGTAAAATAAAATCCTAGGCCCAATGCCTGCTCCTACCCCTTTTAGTTCAGTTTAAAACCTTCCCTTGAGGCCATGGCATCTGTGCTGGGGGTGGGGGACATTGTGTGTGTGTGAGTATGGCGGAGATGTGGTGTTTGAATAGGAAACCCTCCCCCTCCACATCCTTCAACAGACTTAATAGAGAAAAGAACCTATACTACTCAGCTCTGGAATGAAAAAGAGAGAGCAAAGGTTGAGTGAGTTCAAAGTAACTCCTCTCCCCAGGAAACCAGTAACCCCCTTCACAAAAGTGACAGTAAAATGTTCTGGGGCAGCATACATGGACCCCTCAGCAGCAGTGTTCCCGGTTTGAAAAGACATGCTTATTCTATATATAAAATGATAACTTCTGGTATCATCAGCCCCCAAGCAGAGAGCTAATCTGGAGCAGTTAAATTCTCTGTAAGCATAAAATGGGGCCACCTCGACAAACACTAGGTGGTTCAAAATAAATAACCAGTCCAAGATCCCATCCAGATGCAAATAGGATGCCTAATGCTTAATTGATCTGTTTAGATTCGGGCAAACCATATTCCACACATGGGATATATTGAGCCCTATCCACCAAGCAACCAGGAAGAAACTGTGCTCATCTCTGGTGTGATCATACATTTAGCACAGAATGAAAAATTGGACAAGGCTGGGGTGTTTTAATCTATGTAAAAGTTTGGGTATTTATACTCAAGATTTTTGTTTATAACTTGCTAAATTTAAATTCTGTGAGTTTGTTGTATATGAGATTAAAAACTTCTTGGGATGAGCCGAAAATATCTGGAACTTACTTAAAAGGTACTTTAGGATTTCTATATTTAATGTGATATAAAACCACAACTGAAATAGATTACATACAAACATGCAATGACTTTTATGAATTAGTTCTTATGGAATCCGTACAATATTAGGAATTCTATAAATTGTTCCATGTCAATCTTTTGGGTAGTTTTTAAAATCTCTGGTAATTCCTAATATTATTTAGATTGTATTCTTTGGACATTTTAGTTTTGGAAAGTTAGACTAATAAAATACAAAGTTAATGAATATTTCTATTTAGTTAAAGATCATTTGTGGGATTCTACTTATATGAAATTCTAAGATAGGGCTTGGTATTCCCCCAAAGGGAAGCTAGAATTTTGTTTTTCTTTTCAGGCCTCCGTGAAATTGACAGGAGGGCAGTCTGGACTTGTATATTCAAGAAGCAATTCCAGATGTCTGACCAGAGGATAATCAAGAGGAACAGGTTTTAACAGGGCAATATATAGCATAGAACATTAAAGTCTGTTATAGGAGAAAATTAATGTTTTTATATAAGAGTGAGACAAAAAGAATCCTAATTAAATCGAATATTAACATGACCTTGGGAGATTTTTTTTTTTTTTTTAC
>VBSM01000361.1:60184685-60212152 GCA_008086735.1 Cheirogaleus medius | reverse complement strand
GGATCACTTGAGCCCAGGAGTTTGAGGTTGCTATGAGCTATGATGACACCACTGCATTCCAGCCCAGGTGACAGAGTAAGACTCTGTGTCAAAAAAAAAAAAGTTTCATGATATCCTTTGTAGATTCTTGTTTCCTGGACTCTGGCACATTGTTAGAGTCTGTTTTCCTCCTATACATGTTGCAAGATGAAAACCTTATTGCATTGGATTAGAATTGTATTACTTTTATCAGGAAGAGGAAGGAGTAACAGAGGATAAGTCAGAGGTAGAAAGTAGCTATGCTCCAAGCAAAAGCAGCCTTTTCACCTGCAGTAAATTTGAGAACCTTTTTGGCATTAGGAAACAAATTTCATGATTTAGAATCAGACTACCATCTTTATTTAAGGAACTTCCCATTAGGAAACTGTTTTAATTCTTCCACATCTGGATACACCTTGTGAAAAAACAGGGAACAAGAATTACCTCCTTTAAAAAAGGACAAAGAGAATAATAAATTCATTTATTGGTACCACCCATCTGGAATATCAGGAAATAGATACCAAAAAAATCAGTGAAATGTTGCAAATATCAGAAAAATAAAATAACCAATATACACAAACATAAAAGAAACTGGGAAGAAAAAGTCCAAGTTAAGGCAGAAAAATGTACTGTAAGAATTTTTTTAAATTAGAAAGTACTTTAAAGACAAAGTACTTAAAGATAGATGAAGAACCTCCTATAATAATCATCAGAATATGAATAATAAACTAAAATAGTCCCCTTGGTACACTGTAAAGTATGCAATTTTAATTATGTGATTTTTTCTAGCTAATTTCTGCTTCAAAAACAGTAAAGTACTTCTGCTTACAAGGTGGCAGAGACAAGAACTTTTCTCAACCTCTCATATGCACGTTGTCATCAAAATTTAAATTACCAGAAACATGCCTTTTAGTTAAATTACAATTAGCCCTTAGGCAGATCTGTTTACTGAGAGCCCACTATGTGCCAAACATTTACTAAACAACAGTTTGCTTTTGTAAAGCACTTTTTCCTTTTCAGGTTCTCACAAAGGACATTTTAAAGCAAACTATATTTGTTTTTCAGAACTAACTGCACGTGCTTAACATATCTATTATTATTAATTGCTCCTACTCAGGAGAATCTTAGCTTTTAAAAGACAAAAATATATCCAGTTGTATTTGTGTATATATATTTAACATCAGTTATGTATGGAAGTCAATCAACAGTGATAAATATAAACAGATTGTCTGACGGAATAAAACAACAATTTTTGGAGAATGAAAATGGAACACTTGTCAGAAGATGTCCACAAATAATTAATTACTTTAGCACATTAAAGATATTCTCTTAATAGTAGAGGCTCTTAGAAGAAGATACTCATTACATCCTAACCATCTGTCATCACTCCTCCTCAAAAAACTAATTAGGGTTTCATCCAGTCACATATTACAAATGATACAAATATGAATGATAAAAACACAGTTTAAAGAAGCTAACATTGTAACATTTTGTAGTTTAAAAATCACAATCTTCAGAACTAGCCTTTCACATTCTAATAATTAAACTGATTATTTTTCTCTTTTCCTGATTATTAGATATTGAACTTTAAAAATTAAAATAAAAACAAACAAAAACTTACAGGTAGTAGAGTTTTCCTGCAGCAGGGAGTTCTCTTTTCCGGTAATCTATCCCAGAATCTAGCTGGACCGTATTACAATATTCCTACAATCCAAACATATAAAATGTCTTTTTAAACGAGTAGTAGCTCAGAATTATAATCTTTCTGCTATACTGTGGTTTCTTAATTTTTGAAATTTTTCCTCAATGGAACAATATGAGATTAGGGAGGAAAAAAAAAACTCATGCAAGATTCATAAAACTGAACTTGAAATATTAAACATCTATCAAGCCAATAAAATACCAGCTTAAAAATTAAGATTTGCATCATGCTTTCTTAAAACTTTGCCAAAATAGTGCTGTCAGCAAATTCCTCAAATAGAGCATTAATTTTTTGTTTGTTTGTGTTTTGAATAGCCCAGTTTCTACTACCCCCGAATGAGAAGGTAGAGGCTACCAGGAAGAATAATTCATGGATCTTAAGTGATATAATAGGAGAGAGGCAACCTACGAGCTGGGCCAGAAAACTAGTATCCACATTTTAAATCAAATGACCAGACTAAAATGATGCTATAGATATACCTGTCCTTCACTTCTAAAGGGCTGCAACTGCCCTTCTCCCTTAATTTCCCTCCAGCCATAGAAGTCTTCAGTGTCCTTTCTTCCTGTGGATGCCTCCTTTCAGCCTGAGTCATTCTGTGACACTAAAGTCTTTCTCTTCTCCCAATTACTCCTTTCTTTCCATCCCCTCAGGGTGCATATGTTCATGCAAACACCCCTCCCCCCCCAAAAAAAACCTCTTACTATGAGAGCAAATGAAACTTTGCTGTATCTATCTTGGTCAGTTGAATGGGGAGGAGGAAGGAATATATATCTACATGTAGATGTATATATATACCTACATAGATACAGGCATACCTCATTTTATTTTGCTTCACTTTATTGCGCTTTGCAGGTACTGCAGTTTGTTTACAAATTGAAGGTTTTTGCAATCCTGTGTTCAGCCAGTCTATTGGTGCCATTTTTCCAACAGCATTTGCTCATAGCATATCTCTGTGTCACATTTTGGTAATTCCCACAATATTTCAAATTTTTTCATTATTATTGTACCTGTTATGGTGATCTTTGATCAATGATGATCTTTGATGTTACTATTGTAAACGTTCTGGAGTGCCATGAACCACACCCATATAAAATGGAGAATGTAATCAATAAATGTTGTGTGTGTTCTGACTGTTCCACCTATCAGCCATTCCCCATCTCTCTCCTTCTCTTCAGGCCTCCCTATTCCCTAAGACACAACAATGTTGAAATTAGACCAATTAATAATTCCACAATGAGCCGGGCACAGTGGCTCATGCCTGTAATCCTAGCACTCTGGGAGGCCAAGGCAGGAGAATTGCTTGAGCTCAGGAGTTTGAGACCAGCCTGAGCAAGAGCAAGACCTCATCTCTACTATAAATAGAAAGATCCAAACAACTAAAAATAGAAAAAATTAGCTGGGCATGGTGGCACATGCCTGTAGTCCCAGCTACCCGGGAGGCTGAGGCTGGAGGATTGCTTGAGCCCAGGAGTTTGAGGTTGCTGTGAGCTAGGCTGACACCACAGCACTCTAGCCCAGGCAACAGAGTGAGACTCTGTCTCAAAAAAAAAAAAAAAAAATTCTACAATGGCCTCTTAAGTGTTCAAGTGAAAAAGTCACACATCTCTCACTTTCAATCAAAATCTAGAAAAGATTAAGCTTAGTGAGGAAGGTATGTTAAAAGCTAAGATAGGTGGGAAGCTAGGCCTCTTGTGCCAGACACTTAACCAAGGTGTGATTGCAAAGGAAAGGGTCTTAAAGCAAATTAGAAGTGCTACTCTAGTGAACACATGAATGATAAGAAAGCAAATCAGCTTTATTGCTGATGTGGAGAAAGTTTGAGTAGTCTGGATACATCAAACCAGCCACAACATTTCCTTAAGCCTAATGCTAACCCAAAGCAAAGCCCTAACTCTCTTCAATTCTATGAAGGTTGAAAGAGGTGAGGATGTTGCAAAAGAAAAGTTTGAAGCCAGTAGAAGTTGGTTCACAAGGTTTAAGGAAAGAAGCCATTTCCGTAACATAAAAGTACAAGGTGATGCAGCAAGTGCAGATGGAGAAACTATAGCAAGTTATCCAGAACATCTAGCTAAGATCACTGATGAAGGTAGCTACACTAAACAGATTTTCAATGTAGACAAAACAGCCTTCTCTTGGAAGAAGGTACCATCTAGGATGTTCATAGCTAGAGAGAAGTTAAAACCTGGCTTCAATGCTTAAAGGACAGGCTGACTCTCTTGTTACAAACTAGTGCAACTGGTGACTTGCAGCTGAAGCCAATGTTCATTTACCATTCTGCAAATTCTAGGGCCCTTAAGAATTATTCTAAATCTACTCTGCCTGTGCTCTGTAAAGGAAACAACAAAGCCTGGATGACAGCATGTCTGTTGCAGGCATCCTCAAACTACAGCCCGCAGGCCACATGCCGCCCGCCTAGGACATTTATCTGGCCCGCTGAGTGTTTTTGCTGTTGTTGCCTGTCCTGCTTAGCAGCCGACTCATCCTGGGCCCACAGTGCACACTCTCCAATGGTCTGAGGGACAGTAACTGGCCCCCTGTTTAAAAAGTTTGAGGACTCCTGGTTTATAGGATCCTTTACTGAATACTTTAAGCCCACTATTGAGACCTACTGCTCAGAGAGAAAGATTCCTTTCAAATGATTCCTGCTCATTGACAATGCACCTGGTCTCTCAAGAGCTCTGATGGAGATGTAGAAGGAGATGAATGTTGTTTTCATGCCTGCTAACACACATCCATTATGCATCCCATGGATCAAGGAGTAATTTCAATTTTCAAGTTTCATTATTTAAAAAATACATTTTGTAAGGCTATAGCTGCCAAAGAGAATGATTCCTTTGATGTATCTAGACAAAGTAAATAAAACACCTTCTGGAAAGGATTCACCATGCCAGATACCATTAAGAACATTTGTGATTCATGGGAGGAGGTCAAAATATCAACCATAATACGAGCTTGGAAGAAGCTGATTCCAACCCTTATGGATGACGTTGAAGCGTTTAAGACATCAGTGGAGAAAATAACTGCAGATGTGGTAGAAATAGCAAAATGGAAGTGGAGCCTGGTGATGTGACTGAATTGCTGTAATCTCGTGATCAAACTTGAACAGAATAGGAGTTGCTTCTTATGGATGAGCAAAGAAAGTGGTTTCTTGAGGTGGAATTTATTCCTGGTGAAGATGCATGAATACTGTTGAAATGACAAGAAAGTATTTATAATATTACATAAACTGAGTGGATAAAGCAGCAGAAGGGTTTGAGAGGACTGAGTCCAATTTTGAAAGAAGTTCTACTATGGGTAAAATGCTATCAAACAGCAATGCAAGCTACCAAGAAATCTTTTGTGAAAGGAAGAGTACATTGATGCAGCAAACTTGATTGTTGTCTTATTTTGAGAAATGGCCACAGACACCCCAACGTTCAGCAACCTTGATCAGTCAGCAACCATCAAGGCAAGACCCTCCACCAACCAAAAGATTATGACTCACTGAAGGTTAAGATGATTGTTAGCATTTTTCAAGAATAAAGCATTTTTAATTAAGATGTGTACTTTTTTCAGACATGCTATTACACACTTAATAGACTACAATATAGTATAAACATAACTTTTACATGCACTGGGCAACCAAAAAATTTGTGTGAATTGCTTTATGGTGATATTTGCAATAAAGCAGTGGCCTAGAACCAAACCCACAATATCTCCAAAGTATGCCTGTGTAGATATAGATGGATAGATATCTAGACAGGCAGACAAACAGATACTCATGCCACTAGAACAATGGTGACCAAGAGTTTTCAGGACAAGTCGAGAAACATTTACACACTGACCTTTTTGTTTGCATTCAAAATGAAAATGGCTTTATGAAAATTCATGAGGAAAAAATTATATTTTAACGTCATTATTTTATTAATAAAAACTGCATTTCTCAAAACTTTGGATCCAAGGTAATTGTGGCGGATGTATTTTCCTAAGATAGTTGAAATAATCTCTCCAACCCAACATATCTTCTTGCAATGCGATGTTGATATTCCAAACATCAAGAAGTGGGGGTCTAGTCCTGCCCCTTGAAAGATGTTACGCAGTAATATATCCTATTGACATCTGAGGCAGCTCTTACCGGTTAGCTGGAATGCTTGCTCTGGAACCCTGAAGTGCTAGGTTAACATAAACTGCCTGGAGGCCACTGTGCTGTGAGAAAGCTTAAACTAGCCCAAACAGAGATAGGCCCTGGAGAGGCCCTGAGATGACATGAAGACAAAGGTATTGACCAGTCCCCAGATGTTCCAGCTGTAGCCACTATCTTACTGAGGGAGCCAGAACTGCCAGCTGAGCCTTTCCCAAACCTCTGGCCCACAGAAACCAGGAGAGATAATAAAGCGATATTGTTTTAAGCCTCTAAACTTTGCAGTCACTTGTTACAAGGCAATAGATGATGAGAACAGCAATATCTGGGCAGGCTTGAGAAGCAGGAACATTCTTCCTCCCTGAAATTGCATCCTGTTATGCAAGGGCTCTTGCAACTACTATGCAAGGGCTGAGGGCTGTTCATCATCTGCACTCAGGGCAGAGACAGCACACAGCCGCAGTGAGAATGCATTTCCCCTCGTCCCATGCTGCAGCCACTAAGGGGCTCAGAGAAGTGAAACAGGGTGACCAACCATCCCCCTGGGACTGAGGGGTTTCCCTAAGTCTGACGGGTTTTTCTGGATACAGCACTTTCAGCGTTAACACTAAGACAGTCCTGGACAATCTAGGATGGTTGGCCGCCCTAAGAGTGAAGCCCAGAAAACTGGGTTGGGAGGCTGGTGTAGGCACAGCACTGTGATATATGTATTAGCAATTGTGAACTTGATTAGCATAAAATAACACCCAAGAAGCTGGTCCTCTGGGGAGGCCTACAAAGCTAAGCTTTTAAACTATACATTTGAAGAACAACCCCTGAACCAAAGTCATGGCTCCCTATATATAATGCTTGCCCTGAGCAGCCAGTTGGCATCTCCAGACATCCCTAGATCATCATTCCAAGTCACTCAAACCCACTCCCCGGGCCCTTCTTTCAGGGCGCGGGCCCTGTAACCCATCCCACCAGAAGGAAATACTGCATTGCCAAATACATGCATTTTGCTCTCTCCTTGCTTCAGGTGACCTGAGTTTTAAAAAATATAGCCATATAACTCTCTTAACTTTGAGTAATATAGTAAACTTGGAAAAAGAAATATTTCTCTCGCTTGCCGCTGCTATAATTGTGGGAGTTTAGCCACCCAGTACAAACAAAGAAGGAAATGTTCTGGGTGACTGGTACACAAGAGTGCAAAAAAAAAGGAAAGAAAAGAAGAGAAAAAAGAAGGAAATGTACTTGTTTAGCATGTCTTACTCTATCTCTCTGAGAAAAACCTGCCCTGGTATGGTAACCAGGGGCCAATTATTCACAAGCTACCTATACTACAGACATACAATACACAGTGCAGCAATATATTCATATAAATATATTTTTTCCAGATTCTCTGTTTCTTTTAAACTATAATTTATCTTGTATTACTTAATATTCCTAATTTAGTCAAAAATTTTCCTTATTTTTTTGCTGTTAAAAAAATAAGATTAAGGCTGGGCACGGTGGCTCACACCTGTAATCCCAGTACTTTGGGAGGCCAAGGCAGGAGGATTGCTTGAGCTTAGGAGTTTGAGAACAGCCTGAGCAAGAGCAAGACCCCATCTCTACTAAAAACAGAAAAATCTGCTGGGCCTCGTGGAACACACCTGTAGTCCCAGCTACTTGGGAGGCTGAGGCAGGAGGATCACTTGAGCCCAGGAGTTTGAGGTTGCAGTGAGCTATGATGATGCCACCATGCTCAAGCCTGGGCAACTGAGAGAGACTGTCTCAAAAAAAAATTAAAAAATGAAACAAGCAAAAAAAAAAAAAAAAAAAAGATTAATGGAAGTTATACAAGCTTCAATTTCTCTTTCTGGGTAACTAACTTCTCTATCATATGAGTGATTAAGCCCTACCAAATGATTGCATTTGTACATTCACTAATCACCACTGAGAAATACCTAATCAGCAGCAAAAGAACTATAACCAAAGCTTGTGGATGTTAGCTCTTAATTGTCTGAAAAATACCAACATTTGGTTTATACATTTATAAAAAAACCCTCAAATTTTCAGATTTCATTCACTTACACTAGATACTTCAAAGCACTGGGTGAAGAAGGACAAAAACCTAAGCTGAAGTTGACAGTAAATCTGGTCAAAAGGGCATGATCTCTAAGAAATTTCCTAATTTCCAGTGATATTTATAAGACCTGTGACCTCTTAGCACTACCAATGCTATGTATAACACCAATCAGCCACCAAACAAAATTTATTTTAAAATACTCTGTATATTTATGTATACGAAGGACAAATACAAATACACAATCCAAAAATGCAGTTAGAAAATTGGAGGAGAAAAGGGAGGGAGGTTAACATACCCTTGTGAGCATAGTCATGACTCAGAGGCCTCCGACTTTGCAAAGAAAAATGTATGACTAAAAGAACAGTATTACAGCAGTTTACATTGTTCTTAAGATCTATTGTGTGTATTTTTAGCAATCCTGAATATTATTAGAAGAATAGACATATCATAAAAAAAACTTTATATAGCCTCTATTCCATTCCCAGTTGGAACAAAAGAATAATAATATTGTGGAGAAAATCCTTTAAAACCACAACATATTAATCTCTTAAGCAAAGATTGAAATAATAAATAAAGATTTGCCTACCTTAATATTTTTTATTATAAAAGTAATATTGCTTCATATAGAAAATTTGGAACAGGAGAAAAAAACCCACCCACATAAATTAAACTTTTATGCCTTACCTAAGTGATTATATTAAATAGAAATTTAAAGGATCAAAATTATTAAAGTTTTTCTTGATAATATTCAACTGATTGGTTTTATTCATTTTTTGTAAGTAAGCAATAAAAAGAAAAAATGGTTGAGACTTTTTCTTGTTCCAGGAAATAAAATTTTAAATAACTAAGATATTTCTTTTAACTTAGTTTTTTAAATGTATCTTTTGGAACTAAAAATGTGATCCATGCTCTTTGTAAAAATTTCAAACAATATTAAGCATATAAAAGTAGAAATGAAAATTCTCTTTTCAGAAAAAAGTTTGCATGTAGCTTATATGTTTCAAGTTTTTCCTATGCATATAGAGATGATAGAGACAGACAGATATCATGTTATATACAGAGTTCTAAGCTTAATTCTTTTCGATATCTTAAAAGTTCTATGAGAGAAAATAACTATACACTTAAATACAGGAAAGCTATATTGCATACTGTACTACTTTGTTAAGAATACAATTTCATAAGTAAATGACAAGTAAGAGTACAAAAAATATATTGAACCACCCTCAAAAAAGGTGGGAGACTGAGTGGAGGGTGTCTTTTTATTTTTATTTTTTTTGAGGCAGCTCTGCATTCTAAGGTAACTAAGTGTCATTTGAAATAATCATGTATGACTACTTCAAGTTTAAGGAGTGACATATAAAATGTAATACATAAACTTCTACCTATTTTAACCTTTTTATAATTTAAGTATAACATAAATACAGAAAAGTATACAAATCTTAAATGTTCAGCTCAGTTAAGAAACAGAACATCACCAGCACCCCCAAAGCCCCCCAATATCACATTCTTCCTCCCTAACCACTATCCTGATTCTAGTACCACAGAATTTTGCCTGTTTTTAGAGCTTTATATAAGTGAAATCCTACAGTATGCATTATTTTGTGATAGGGTTCTCTCATGTTAGCCAGATTCCTCCACCCACATGTTGTGAATAGCTGTAGTTTATTGATTGTTGTATCATGTTCTTTGTGTGAATATGCCACAATTTATGGATTCATTCTACTGTTGATGGACATCTGGGTTGTTTCTAGTTATTTGCTCTTACAAATAATTCAGCCACAAAAATTCATGCACATGATTTCTGGTGCAGACATGCATGTGCTCTTGTTGGATATATACCTAGAAGAGGAACTGTTTGACCATAGAATAAGAATATGTTCAGCTTTAGCAGATACTGCATGTTTTTCAAGGTGGTTCTATCAATCTACACTCCCAACAGCAGTAAGTGAACATTCCTAAGTATTATATAGAAATACAATTGGTTTTTAAATTCTGACTTTGTATTCTTGGAAAATCTTATTAATGTATTTACGTTATTAAGTATGAAATGTCCAATTTCCTTAAGTACTAAGTTTGGCAGTTGATATCTCTGACATTTCACTTTGACACCTCTTATTTTATTTTTATTGTAAGGGTACATCCTCAGTCTTCAAAACATGCGTTTGGTTTGTGATTATCTTTCAAATTTTTTTAGAGCAATTTTTATGAAATCATGGATAAGTAAAAAATTCGTGTTATTTTCAAATGTGAGTTCCATCATGGAACCAATGCAGTGCAGACAGCTCAAAATATCAACGAAGTGTTTGGGAAGGATGTGGCTAATGAACACACAGTACATTGATGGTTTGAGAAGTTCCATTCTGGTGATTTTAATCTTGAAAATGAGCCATGTGGGCGACCTGAGGCCAAGGTGGATAATGATGAACTGAAAGTTGCAGTGGAAGCGAATCCATCTCAACCTACACGTGAATTAGCAGCAAGGTTTGGCGTTACTATTCCAACAATATTGGACTGTTGGAAACAAATGGGCAAGGTAAAGAAGCTGGATAGGTGAGTACCACATGAATTAAACAAGCATCAGAAGAGAAATTGTCTCGAAGCTTGTCTTTCTTTCCTGCCACAGCATAAAGGCAAACCATTTCTACACTGTATTGTTCCCTGTGATGAAAAATGGATTTCTTTTGACAATCACTAAAAATAAAAAAAAAATTAGCCAGGAGTGGTGGTTCGTTCCTGTAGTTCCAGCTACTCGGCCAGCTGAGGCAGGAGGATCTTTTGAGCCCAGGAGTTTGAGCTGCAGAGAGCTATGATGACACCACTGCACTCCACCCTGGGTGACCAAGCAAGACCCTGGCTATAAGAAGAGAAAAATTTTTAAATATTTTTAAAAAGTCATTTGAAAATATACACGTGAACAACGACTATTTGCAAGATGTACCTATAACATATGCTCTGTTATAGCCTATAGGTCCAAATCTCAACATCTAAGGGTAAGATCAGGAAATATCTTCATTTGTACCACAGCAAGTGCTCAATAAAATCTCTTTAAGGAAAAGGATGCATGGGATCAGCAGCTTGCAAGAAGTAACCCCACAACATTGTGCTCTAAAGACTACTTACTAATAAGATTAAAAAGATTCACCTAGCAATGAATTTCTGTAACAATGTCATTCACCAAAATCATCTGTTAACTTACAAATTGTAGCATACAATAGAATGTGTCAAAATGAAGATGGAAAATATAAAAGGTGCTTGGATCAACAAGGAATCTAGAAAAAATGAAAGTCAGAAAATTAAGAATGCTCCTTGCATACTGCTCAAGGAGAGATCCCCTACTCAGTGGATAGAATATTTCTATCAATATCTACCAAGGCAAATTTAGCCCCTTACTGAAGGAAGATCAGGCTGGGCTACTACAGTGTGATGTATATATCCTTAAGAATATCTGGCTCCTTTGTTCTAAAACTGAAAGATCATTGAGAAATCTCTCTTAACTAAGTTGATGGTGGCACCTTCATAACTGGAAAGAGGCATTGCTTCCCATTCAATCTCTTGAGGGGTGTTGTTATTTTGAATCAGTCTCCTCAGACATCATTGATTCTTTGCTTGTTTATTTACTGAGACATTCAACAACTATTTGTTGCATGCCTACTATGAGCATGGCCCTGTGTAAAGGACTAGGGATATGATGGTAGATAAGACAGGTTTCATCAATTCTTTCATGGTTTCCTGTTGGATTGTGAGACCTAAACTTTCAAGTATTATCTTGACATTTTAAAGCCTCATAGAGCCACCCCCTGCTCTTGCCAGGTATGCCCAGTGGCTCCCACACCAGACATAAAGGCTCCCTATGTGGTTAGTGTCCCTACCAGCCAGACCAGCTGTACCCCACCCTCCTGTTACTACAAAGCCCGCCTCCCATGGTTCCTTCTGGGTCACAAGCCTTATGTGTACGGTGTCCTCCTCCCCCCAGTGGTGAGTACATGTGACTAATATACTACTGCCAATCTCTGTCCAGTGTTGGGCATCTTGTGCTTGGCCATTTCATACTATTTAGGGGTGGAATCCCTCCTTTACCAGCAGGGTAAACAGGAGGTGACCAGAACATCTGTCTAGCAAGGAAGACAGATAATTAAGAATCAGCACAGGGTGCTATAAAACACTGAACAGCAACAATTAACCCAAAGGAAGTGGCAATTAACCTGAGCTAGTTAGGTGAGGGAGAAGAGGTAGGGAAGAATGTTTTAAACTCAGGAAATAATACCTATGAATATACAGATGCAAGAAAAAGCTTGGTTCACTTGGATCTAAAATTATTTCACTATAGCAAAAATGCAGAGTACAAGAGTTAGGATGCTTTCAGCTGCATGTACTCCAAGAGTAGACAAAAATGGGGCCATGGGCCAGGTGCAGTGGTATACATCTGTAGTCCTAGCTATTCCAGGAGGCTGAGGCAAGAGGATCACTTGAGCACAGGAGTTCAAGTCCAGCCTTGGCAACATAATGAAACCCCCATCTCAAAAAAGAAAAAAAAAATGGGGATATAGAAGCTGGCAAGAGCTCATGTTTGTAGGCTACGTTAAGTGGTATGGATTATATCCTAAATCCATAAAATGGAAATAATTTAAAGATTTAGGCAGAGAAGTGACAAGCACAGATGTGAATTTTTTAAAACATCACTGATCCAGTGTGGGGAAGAGGCTGGGGGAGGAAAAAACTGAATAAATGTTGACTAGTTGGCAGATGTTGGAAAAATCCAGGAAAGATGTGAAAGTGGCCTAGAAAAGCAATAGAGTAAGGATAGGCAGAAGTGAGTAGATCAAAGAGATATTTCAGGAGTTGTCAACAGAGTTTGATTGCTTTAGGGTAAAGAATGAGGGAAAAGAAGTCATGAAAACTGCCAGGTTTTTGGCTTAGGCAACCACGTGGTTATAACATGCCATCCTCAAAGAGCTGGAGGAAGAGCACATGGGCTGGAGGATCGTTCGGTTTGGTGGCATGCTGAATTTGAGGATCTCGGGGTTCTCCAAGTGCAGGTGTCAGTGTAGATACTAGGCTTGGAGCTCTAGGACTTGGAGTCAAGACAAAGTTTCTGAGTTAGGAGCTACCAGCATAGAGTGTATTAGTGTTTTAGTCACATGTATCAGAAGATCAATTAGATAATAAAGTGGATTTATTAGCTGAAAAGTCCAAGGGTAAAGAATAGTTTAACAGGGCCCAGTTCTTTTCTCTTCAAATCTGTCAGTTCTACCCTCCTTCAAGTAAGAGTTTCATTCCCAGAAGGGTTCCCTCATGATAAAGAGATGGGACTGAGAACATTTCCACATCCATAAAACAAAAGTCTTGAACTACCCTGATTGTGTTGATTGTAACCACCACAACCGATTTCTGTAGCCTGGGGAATGGCACAAGCTAACAGGTTTAGATTTGAGTTTCCTGCACCAATGCAAGTAGCAAGAAAAATGGTAGACCAGTGGTTCCCAACATTTGCTGCACATTCGTTTCACCTGGTACATATTTAGAAAATACTGGCTGGGCACGATGGCTCACACCTGTAATCCTAGCACTCTGGGAGGCCGAGGTGGGAGGATAGCTTGAGCTCAGGAGTTTGAGACCAGCCTGAGCAAGAGCGAGACCTTGTCTCTACTATAAATAGAAAAAATTAGCCAGCCATGGTGGCACATGCCTCTAGTCCCAGCTACCTGGGAGGCTGAGGTAGGAGGATTGCTTGAGCCCAGGAGTTTGAGGTTGCTGTGAGCTAGGCTGACACCACAGCACTCACCCAGGCAGGAGTGAGACTGTGTCAAAAGAAAGAAAGAAAGGAAAGAAAGGAAAGAAAGGAAAGGAAGGAAGGAAGGAAGGAAGGAAGAAAGAAAATACAAATGGCCAGGTCCTATTCCCAGATACTTTGCAGAGGAGGGTTTGGTTAGCTGATTTTTCTTTTTCTTTTTTTTTTTTCTGTTTTGTTTCAAGCTCCATAGGTGATTCTAAGGGGCCAGAGTTGAGAAACCACTGACTTGGCCTAATCAGGCCTCACCTCTGATCAATTCCTTCCAAATCAAATGGTTACTATACAATAGCAGAGAGGCAGAATGGATTTTGGAGAAATAACCACAATGTCCACTATGAGTGACAACTAAAGCCCTAGGACTACCCAGGGTTAGTGTTTATGATCCTACAATGACAGAGGCAGGAATTGGTGGCATTGACTTCCCTCTGGTCAATGTTTGGATAAAATAAAATAAAATGAAAAGAAAAGAAACCCACCATTACTGCAATAGGAATAAAGGTCATAAGAGTACATGAGTTGTTAAAAACTATTTGAATAAACAAAGGAGAAGAGTAGAGTACTGTGAAAACAAAGGACTGATAAAGCTGGAGAAATGTTCTAAAGCTGTAGTCATTTGATTAGATTAAGAAGCCTTGGGAAAGAGAGAACTATAAGAATGCACAAAAGGGGCAGAAGAAGACCTGGGTGATGAGATACTACAGATTGTCCAGTGAGAAATTTCCACGTCTCAAACTGGATGACCCTAAGTTTATAGAATTAGGCTCTCAATTCGCATCTACTATTGCAAATCAGGTTACATAGTTATCTTTTTTGAGCACCATGTGATTTGGAATATCCCAATCTTTCTCCCCAAAAAAAAAAGAATTTCTGGATATGTCACTAAAAATATTTTCAACGTAACTAGATCCAAAATAATAAATAAATTAAATAAGGCAAAAGAGCCAGCATCTGATGGCATACCTGATCAAACTGTAAGTGTAGCTCTGAAGCCCAGCACAAACAGCTGTAGGGTCTGCCTGTCAGTGTTTGGATCTCTAAGGGGGACCATAGTGCTTCAAAGACGCCAGCACTCTCACCATCTATGAAAAGAAAGGTGAAGCATCTGATTGTGGCAACTGTTGCTGTTTACCCAGAGACCTTGTTCAGAATGCCGATGACTTACATTCTCTTTCTTATTCTCTATCTTAGACATACTGATTTCTAAAAAAATCAGTTAGACTCTTATAAAGTATATTTATCATCTTTAGAATATCAGTAAGAAATCGTGGAGAATAAGAATCTATACCAACTTTGTCAATTTGGTCAAGACCTTGGGTGCCATTAGCATATCAGTTTCCTGATAAGACTTAGTTAATTTGGATGATCTCAGATGGTAGTTTGCATCTTAAATAGCTATATGCCAGGATGATGAGCAAGTAAAAAATGATGAAGTCTTGTCTTAATACTATTCAAATTATTAATATTTTGGCATAGGGGTAGAAAGCAAAAAAAAATAATCCTAATGTGAGAATGAAGAGTTGTTTCAGTTCATCAAAAACAATCCATAAAGTGTAAAAATTTGAGCTAAGGGAAACTACATAGAGCCTATGTGTTTTTATTTGTTATACAACAAATGCTCTGCTGCCATTTAAGTATTTTTTTTTTTTTTTTGAGTCTCACTTTGTTGCCTGTGCTAGAGTGCTGTGGCGTCAACCTAGCTCACAGCAACCTCAAACTCCTGGGCTCAAGTGATCCTTCTGCCTCAGCCTCCCGAGTAGCTGGGACTACAGGCACGCACCACCGTGCCCGGCTAATTTTTTTTCTATATATTTTTAGCTGTCCAAGTAATTTCTTTCAATTTTTAGACGAGATCGGGCGCGTTCAGGCTGGTATGGCCGTAGACTCTTTCTATTTTTAGTAGAGACGGGGTCTCCCTCCTGCTCTGAGCTCAAACGATCCACCCGCCACGGCCTCCCAGAGTGCTAGGATTACAGGCATGAGCCACCGAGCCCGGCCCCCCTGCTGCCATTTAAACCAAAAGATAAACATTTAGTCATAGTTATCTTTATAACACTGTCACAGAAGAATAAAAATAACATGAATAATCATTTATTGTACAGTTAATTCTACAATTTTAAAGACAGGATCATTGGCCTCAATTTACCAATACAGTATCTGAGGTTCAAAAAGATCAAATATTTTGATCTCAAAGCAGCAGCTGAACTCAGGTCTGCAATCTATGTGCTCTGAACTGCCACACCTATCTCCCATGTTCAGAATAAGGCATAGAATAAAAGTTCAAAAATTCCACCACCCTTAAATATTTGGTAATTATAGTTCTGCAATAGCCTGTTACTAACTCAATATGTACAAATAACATCCAATAAAATTCCCAGAGCATCATTCCTCAACTCCATATAATATCTTGTCATTCATTTATATATCCTATGTTCTAGAAGGGTTAATCTGGCTTCTTAAAAAATAACATTTTAACTATCTGTAAATTTAATTTAACAATTTAATTGTTAATATTAGCTAATACACAAGCAAGGAGCAATTTGATAAAAACCTAACAAAACTTTTATTGTATAGAACCTTTGACCTAGTAGAAATTCCATTTCTAGGAATCTAACTTACAGAAATATTGACTCATAGGCACTAAAAGCACATTTGTAAGCATGTTTTTTAAAGTATTACTTGAGAAGTAGTATAAACTAAAATAGAATAATCCTAAGTATACAAAAATAGCAGATTAGTTTTAACACACTGACTGCCATGCTAGAAAAAAATTTTTTTTCTTGGGGCCAAGTGTTTTATTACAAAAATAGAATAAAAACTTTGAAATGGTCCTTTCTAATTTAATGAAAAGTTTGTTATTTTTTTTTTGTTTTCTGTGTTTGAGTTATATGCAACTTACAAAACAGTTGACACAGCTCCCAAGGTGAAGAGATGTGAGTTACATATGCTTCATGAGGCCCTGGGCTCAAAACAGCGTGAGTAAATACAACTCATGTGGCAGTTAAAATAATAGTACAGCCATTTTAAAAAATGAGATTGAGTTATATCTGATATCAAAAAATCTCCAGGATATCTCCAAGGGATTAAAGCATAACTCAGATTAAGACATATCTATTGCTTCATTAATTTACAGCAAAACAAAACTATATGTTTGGGCATATATACAAACATGTATACATATAAATGTACAGAAAAATGCTTGAAAAGATACAAACAAAATTTTTAATAGTGGAGGGAAGTAGGAATGAGATGGAATAGAAGGTGGAGAGAAATGTGGAGAGAGAAGAGTGGTGAAGGGGGAGTTTTCAATATTTAGTATATCTGTATTTATGTGATGTGTGGAGTTTTTAGCCCAACTTGCATTCATTTATCTCATGAAATTTTACAAAAGGAAAGATCTCAGAGAACTCCATGTATTGTCCCAAAAGAGTAGTGCTTGGAAAAAGCTGATAGCTGCCTTATTGAAATCACAACCATTCTGTCATAACAAACAGAATCTTAATTAATATTCCATTCTTCTCCTACTGTTTACTTTAGCCAAGAAAACTAGAGTCCTCATTCCTGAGAGAAAAGAAGAAAAATATAAGAGTAGCATAACAAATGCTGGAAAGAAGTTGATGGATACATATACATTTTGAGAATCTTTTTTATAACCATGCTATCAAATACACAATGACAGCTCCTTTCATTTTCTCCCACAGAAAGGAATTGTGCAATACATCTTCAGGCTCATAGGAAGTTCCCACTTTATATGCAGACTTGCAAAATCTAGTTTTTCAACATCAAGTAAATTTGCCCACAGGATTTTTCCTTATTCCATACAAATAATCATAGGTGGTAAGCAATAACTTTTCTATCTAAAATATTTTTATATATATAAAAAACTGGGCTATAAATACACAAAGCCCATAATGCATAGGATTCATTTACACTATAATCACAACTCTGGAATAATGAAGAAAAGCTAAATCCCAATAAAATATTTAGTTTAAAAAATGACCTCTGTCTATTTTCAGAGACTTCATTATTAAGAATTTCAGTATTGAGGATAGCATTTATGAACATTCTAAACTCTGGTTCTGCTCTTTCCTCATTTTATTTGCTCAACTTTTTGTCATTTCACTGTTCATTAGCACTTTTATCTCAAGATGAAAAGGAGACAAATTCAGTCAATTTTACAACTTATTCTTATCTCTGATAAAAGATCTAAAGAGTAAATTTTAAGTTATTAGCTAAAAACAAGACTTGGATATCACTATATTTATCATTGTGTACAACTAAAGCTAGATTAATAAGATTATACTTTTATAAAAGAAAATAAAGAGTTCTTTATTGATAAAAAGCAACTGAGAATATAATTAATTCTACACCAAAGACAATGAGATATGAAATATGTAAATATAATGAATATATGTGTATGTATGTACATGTATATATACATGTAAATACACATACATGCACAGACACACACGTTGTACAACATGGTTTGGTGGAAAGAACTCTCAATAAAAAGCAGGATATCTGGGTTCTAGACCTCACTTTGCCACTTGCTGGGCAATCTTAGGTAAGATAATTTCAGACATTAGCTTCAATTGTCTCCACTGTATAATAAGGTGGTAGGATAAGTGTTTCTAAGGTCCTTTCAAACTCTGACACCCTGTGAGTATACACACACACACATACACACACACACACACACACTCTTAGTGACAGACAAGACTGGTACTCACTAGCATACACCAGTATGGTGCCACTGATCACAATCCAGCATTTGTTATGATTAGTCTGTCAATGCTTCACCAGTTATTAAAGTTTGAATTGTTGTCCTATTTACAGGCACTCTCCAAATCATAAAATGCCTATCATGTGTGGCCCTCTGCTTGCACTCTGCCTTCCTCACACAATAAGGACACTCCAGAAGTTAAGCAGGCTCTCTTAACCTCCGGTTACAACCTGGAGTACTGTCCCTCTCCTGCTGCCCCCCTGAAGAAGAGTTTCTACATATGCCTTGCTCTGTATTTCTCAGTGCTTACTATCCATACCTTATTTCATTCCATGTCAGGTAGCGTCTACATACACTGAAACCATTTTTAGCTTTCTTCCTCTGCCCTCCCCTTCTCCCTTCTGAGCCTTATCCAGTTTTCTTAGGAAAATCTCCACTTCGTTCCAACTGGAGTAAAAACAAAATCATAAACATGACTATTAAACCAAGAGTGATGGCAGTGATACATCCATATAAAGATAACAAAAGACATGACAAAGCTCCAGTTTCATCAACCTCTGAAATCTGTAAACACATACAGGAGTCCATTCAGAATTCACACAAATTTCCATTCATTCATTCATTCTCCACAATCGCCAGCATCACAGAAGGTATGGAAAACTTATTTAAAATGTGTGGTTTTAATTTAATTTATTTTATTGCTATTTTATATAAGTACTAGGATTGTAACCTCCCTACACACAGTTAATCCCTTCTCCTCACTCTATATTATATATATAAAAAATTGTATATCTCTAATATTATAGTATAATATTTTCCTATATTATATTATAATTATTTGTCTATTGCCCCTACTAAAACATCCTAATTTCCTTGATGGCAGATTCAACTCAGTAACATATTCATCATTGTATTCCCAGTGACTAAGCACTTCATAAAGACATGTTGAAATCTAAATGTTGCTTTCTTGTACTTTATTTTACAATGGTATAATATTTGAGCAATTAAGCTTTTGTAGACTAGCTAGCCTAAGACTCTAACACCACATTTTGGAACACCGTTTGGGGGAAAAAACATCATAGTTCAAAAGAAATAATTTACAAGTAAAATTCTCAAACTTAATCTTCTTGAAATTCATAGCATCATAAGGGCCTCAGCAATCTTGTAATCCAATCCCATCATTTACAGATGAAAAAAATGTAAGCTCAAACAGATTTAAGAGGCTTGCCCAAAGTCAGTGACAGAGCCAGACTCACAAAGATTGTCTTCTTAACCCATTGTTTTTTTTCTGCTACATCATGGAAACCACACACACACAAAAAATGTGAGATATGATTGTCTTGTTTATGTATACATATACACATACATATATACATGTACATATACATATATATATTCCACATTCTTCTAATTTCAGTTAAGAACTTTAAAGATTTCAGTTATTTTGATATTATGTCACAGTTTATGCAGTTAATCAACTTCAACTATATTTTATAATACATGAATTCTATCAATCATTACTGGCTCAGGAATATACTATAAACACTGGCACATATCTTTAGAGACAAATTATAAAGTTCACATTTAATAAAAACAAAAACAATCTGAACTTTACTGATAGTAAAAGTATAGTCTGCTTATACATTAAAAACTCCTTTCTATGTATTTTAACTTTAGTGCCAAAATACATTTTGTTCTTATTGATTTTATATGCTTGTGTATATATTCAGAGATGACTGTCTCAATAACCTATGTATACTATTTAGTACCAACTTAAAAATGGGAAGTGTAGATACAGTCAATAGTAAATGAATGTACAAAGTATTTTGGACCAAGTACCCCTAATATACTATAATTTTGATAGAGAAAAGCTGAATTTACTATAGCAAAAAAAGATTTATTAGATATCTTGAAGCCTTAAAAACTTGGCCAAACTATTGTTCAATGTGCACACAGTTTGTGTCTTCATGCTCAGATGTTGTTGAAACAGCAGACTTAAAAGAAATAATGTCAATGAATCCTACCAAGCACTATACATGACCTCTGGGGTAATTAGCAATCATTCAAAAGCAACAAGACTAAAATGTTCTATTCTTTATTACTGTCAGCTCTTATCTTGATCAGCATTTTAATAAAGATGGTTCGTTTCTAAGACAGTTTCATGAATCAGTCATAATTACATTCTGACATGCAGTGAATAGTAAAGCAAAACTAAATATCACTTCATCAACCTTTCTAACCTTTATGCAAGTATTAACTGTAAATAATTTTTACACAATCCTACAACAGAAAATCTGCATATTTCTTAGCTTTGTACATACTTTACCCCAAATGAATTTCCTGTGACCTATACCTGAAAAACACAATCAGCCATAATTATCCAGTTTTGTGAGATGTTCAGGTGTTGCCTTTCAGAGTTCAAATCAACTTCAAGTATAAAAGGCTACTTTATTCTACAAATGGCACAATATGCAAAATGGGTTAAGTAGCCAAAAGCATCTCAGAGCATTGTGGCTTGAAAGAAGTCTATCCAGAATCAAAACGTCATAATAAAACTACTCTAAAGCAGAGCAACACTTATAAAAATAGATTCATAGATTACACATTGAGGAATGGATCACTGATGACTACTGCAGAAAGTCTTATAATTAAAATATGTTAAAAGAAGAATATTAATTAGAAGGAAATCTGAGCACTTAAGTATCCGAAGGATAGATTTTTTAAATGTAATTCCAAAACAGCTGATGGGAGAGGTTGAAAATGTATCAGAAAAATAAAACTTACTTAGAGGTACTATTTTGATATTAAGGATAAAGTGAAAATTGTTTCAGTGCCCTCCTCTCCCAGCAAAACACTTGATTTACTTTAGAGTTTTGAAATAGCTAATTTCTCTTTTTGCTGAGAACTAATTATTTAAAATATTTTAGATAGACAAAGCAAACATAATTCAACTATCAGAACAAACTGATACTGCATTTTAGGTGATTTATTGTTTCAGTTCTCTCAGAAAAGTTCAAAATAAATGTACTGTTTTCTCAAGAATAATTTCTTGACTTTCCTATAGTGGACATAGGGTAAATAGACAATTTTGGACACAGAGTTAGGTTCTCAAACCTATATTTCCAACTATGCCTTTCAAATAAATAAAGCTTACAATAAATCTACTGTGTAATATTTTTAACCAAACTGATTTTCATTGAAAACTTAAATACTGTGAAATACTGACATACGTATATTTTAGTTTTTGTAATTTCAATTTGAAAATAAGTTCTTTCCAAAAACCAATCTAAAATTATTCCCTATTTGTTTTTTTATACATTTTATTATAAAACAACCTTACTAGGATGTTACTGATTTGAAGGCAAAAAGGAATTCAGCAAGCATCTTTTTCATATGGGATTAAAAACACAAAAAATGCATAGGTCTTTTATGTGATAATTTTTGTTTAACTTTTCTATTTAGCTTTCTTGAGCATTATTCCTTTCTCTTATTGGAGGTGCAAGGAAAGAAGGGAAAAGAAGTGTTGATTTAAGAAAACAGATTTCCCAGAAAGAAAAAAACTGTGATTAAGATTTAAACAAAAGCTAAAGATGGCTTCCTCTGAGCCCTGATGAGGTCCGCTACCTCATTACGAACAACTGAAAACTTGTGATGCATTTTGTTTCAAGAGAATCCAAAAGTCCTTGGTATAAAGCAGACAGGGGGGTGCAGGGGCCATTCACTCTTTCTGTATCACAACCATTATGTAAAAAGTATAAAACACTGCCTTTATGCTGCCAAGCCACAATGACTCTTCCTACATCAAAGGATTTGCACCACTAGGGTTTTTTCTTCAAAATTTATTCAAGCTAAGGGCAGAGAGACAACGATTCATACACGCTAATTACGCCTAATTATCTATTCCCTTTTCTGACCAGCTTCGGCCAGTGTTATTTGCTATCTGGATTTCTCACAACCTCCCTTTGCCCTGTCCATCCAGCCCAACAGTGAAGGCTTTGAAGAAAACAGTTGTGGCTTTTTAGAGTTTCCTCAATATAGAGTTCAAGCAAATTAAATAATGATTCTGTTAGTTTTGACACATTTATGCGTTCAATATGAGGACCTCTTGGTTAATTTGGCAAATTCCTCACATCTCTTCATGGTTGGAATCATAGTAACACCCTCTCTTATAGGAGCTTCTCCTCATGCTTTCTTTTCATGATCTAAATGAAATGTTTATTGGATTAAAGTTCTTCTCTGCAGACCTCCATGGTGGCCTATGACAAAGAGCTTAAAAGTTCTATTAATTGGCTTGAGTTTTCAGGGAGGGGAAAGGGAGAATTTTATTTCACATTACATCACTAGCCAAGAAAATTGCCACGTGTAATTAAACTAATTTATCTCATGATTCAAAAAACTAATTCATATTTAAGACACACTTCCTTTAAACCATTTTTGTCATCAAAGAATTGATATCTTGTAATTTAACCAAAAATAACTACTTATTATTCTGCGAGAAGAGAATTCAAGTCCTAAACAGTATATATATTTTATATGCAAGCAATAGCTTGTTGTATTCCAGTTAAATATAAATATATAATTTATATATTTTATGAGAAATCTTTATTTTTATTTTATATAAGATAATTAGAGAAAATGTTTTAAAAGGCATATACCCAAAATTACTTTGCCATAGGTAGGCTCTGACTAACACGAGGTCTATAGTCTGTTACGAAGATGGACAAGAATTACACTTTAAATCCACATCACAATAATTTTTATCCTAGATACTTATTAATTTCAAGAACACAGCACAAAAATACCATTACAAATAAAGTTTAGGGCCTGTTACTCTAACCAATTTTCTTAAATATATTTTCTCAAACACACATGAAATAGGTTAATTTATGAAAATATCTTCAGTAGAATTCCTTAATTTTTTAGCCTAAAATTTGATATTTATAGAAATATTTTATAATCAAACGGTCATTTTGTATTGTAAAATATTAAAAACCAGACTTCAAATTCACACTTTAATAATTTGTAGGGGAAAGCCACAACTCTTTAATTCAGGAGTTCAGTCTGCTACTTTTGTTCTGCCTTTTGTTTTTTTTTCAATCTTAAGTATTAAAAAGCCAACTCATAAGTAAAGACATTATCACACTAACAAAGGGTTAATCCCTGCAAGGCTGACTCAGGTACCAACACAGGGGAGGTCAGTGAGGCTGACACTGACCTCAAAGGCTGATTCTGATTATTTAGCACTCTGAAAGCTCTAGTATTGAAAGTTATAATGAACAAACTGACAAATCAATTTCACCAATGAAATGAAAATTGTGGCAGGAAAAAATGGCAAATATACATTTATTTAGGGAGTCTATAAATCCTAGTTCAGGTGGCTAAACGAAGGCTGAACAATGATACATTTCATCTAAGGGTTATAAACAATTTTTCTAAAGTTTATAACTGGAGATCACACCATGGAAATATTCTCAAGGAGTTCACTATCACAATAAGAATCCTTAGAAAAAACAAAACAAAAACATAAGGGCTAGTATATAGCTAAATTTTTTTTCAAAGTTTTAAAGGATGCACAACAGTCAAGAAACATTAATAATCAAGTAGAAGATATAAAGTCATTGCCTGAACATTAAACAAATATTACAAAAATTGAAGTAATAACAAAACTGTTACTACCTTAGATTATGAAGTATCTTTATGATAATGTTGCATATTTAAACCCAAAACAAAAGTTAAATCAGATTAAGATGCTTTCCAAATGGACAACTCTTTATCAAGAAAAGGAAAATTCATATTTATAATAGTTAATACTATCATCTTATTTGTCTCTAATTTCATTATCTAACTGAAATTCATCAAAGAGAAAATTATATTGTAGAATGTCTGTTGGTTATTTTTTACCAGCCTACAGTTATTATTTCAGTAATATACTAATCACCTAACATTTAATTTTAAGAAGACATTTAAGAAAGAAGCTTGCTAAACTGTCATTGTGAATGAGAATCAAAGTGTTAAATTACTGATATTAGAATCTATCACCATGTGGCAAAAACACTACACAAAATCTTGCACAGGGATATTTCCAATGAGGGGATTATTTTAGATTTGTTCACATTGTTAAACTGATTAAGAAAATCATAAAAAGAAAGTTAATGAAATTCACATTGAAAATTTTTTTAACTTTAAAACTTATGAATAGCATTTATCTTTTAGGGTTCATTATGGGATGAACCAAACAAAATGGTTTATGGAAGTGTGTGTTATTGATGCAAGTGAACAGATTTTTACCCAAACATAAAACACCTGTCTAAAATATCGTGAATTGCTGGAACTTGATCAAATGAGAATAGCAATGCTTGCCAGCCAATCTAATCTTCAAGAAGGCCAATAATAGTTGTCTAATTGAAATTAACCTAAGAAACTATTCTGATCAAAATATCAGCTAGTACTCTTTTCCTTTTAAGCACAATAATTTTAAATGTTCGCAATGCAATGAGATCATATTTAATAAATATTATTCAATGAATGTATATTTAAGGCATGTCATTCTTTTTAAATTTATGAAATTGAAGACATTTCTTAGAAAGCTGACATTTTTTCTCAAGTTACTAAATTATTTGAAATTGATACTGGACCACCCTCTTGGCTTTTGGTTCACCAAGCTTTCTCCCTTCAATCAACCATTTATCCAGCAAGCTCTTGAAATGTCATTTCTCCAAAACCTACTAATGAATCTATGCTGACACATGATTTCTACCACATAAAACAAGTCATAATTTATAGGAAAACATGTGCTATTTACATACATCATTTTAAACAGTTGTTTGTCCTTTGTATATTGTATAGATCAAGGGTCAGCAAACTTTCTGGAAAGGGTCAGACAGTGAATATTTTAGGCTTTGAAGACTGTCGGTGCTGCAGCTACTTGACTCTGCCGCTACACTGTGGACAGCCATAGACAAAACACAAACAAATGAGAAGTTAAGTTTTAAATAAATCTCCAAGCTTCAAGTAAACAGAATAGCGACAGTATTTTATAGAAATCTCAATAAACTGATTACTAATCACACAATTTTTAATTTACAATTCTCATGCTTCTGTGTCTTTTCCATGTGCTTATTCCTCCATGACAAATGCCCTTTCCCACTTGGCCAGATAACTTACTTGTCTTCTAAGTCTCCGTCTGAGCACCATCTGCTCTTTGGAAATACTCCTCCCAAAATGTGCCACCTCCTCCACTTAAACTGCTAGTGTGAGTTGGGGACCCTTGTCTATACTTTTTAGCATCCTGTAGTTAACTCAGTTATAGACATTCTCACATGATATGATAAAAAATTTTATTGTCTGACTTAATATACCAGAATAAGACAGTGTTTAATCAGATTCAATGACCACCAATCTTTTCTTACCACAATATCTCCATTTATAGGTTATTAATTTTGACTGGTGGCATAAACTCTTAAAGGAGTTTGTTCAGGAAGCTTCATGAGGCCTATAATTCCTAAATGATCATATATCCAAAAATATGTAACTGTGGACTTAGATGTACATGATAGCCTAGCTGAACAGATGTCATATTTTTTAAAAAAATTGAATATAGTAAAAACTATTTTATTCTATTCTACTATAGTATCTACTTGTAGTAGACAAATCTCACACCAACTTGATTCCTTTCCCCATTGATTTTTTTTCTATGTGATTGTAAGATTCTTTTTTTATCCTTGAAGTTCAGTTATGCTTCAGAAAAAAATGTATTATTCTTGATGAGGTTTGGAAAACATGCAATAAGCATTTTTAATCTAGACTTTCAATCCAATGTTACTTCAGGAAAGTTTTCTTCTGTTTCATCTTTTTTTTTTTTTTCCCGAGACAGAGTCCCACTCTGTTGCCTGGGCTAGAGTGCTGTGGCGTCATCATAGCTCACAGCAACCTTAAACTCCTCGGCTCAAGCAATACTCCTGCCTCAGCCTCCCGAGTAGCTGGGACTACAGGCATGTGCCACCATGCCTAGCTAATTTTTTCTATATATATTTTTAGTTGTCCAGCTAATTTCTTTCTATTTTGTTAGTAGAGATGAGGTCTTGCTCTTGCTCAGGCTGGTCTCGAATTCCTGAGCTCAAACTATCTGCGGGCCTCAGCCTCCCAGAGTGCTAGGGTTACAGGCGAGAACCACCGCGCCTGGCCCTGTTTCATCTTTGTGTTCTCTTTTTAAAACATATGAATTATGTGAATATAAGATCTCTACTGTGTGCTTTCCAGCATCTTCTCTGTAATAGTTTTGTTTTGTTTTGTTTTGTTGAGATACAGTCTCACTCTGTTGCCCAGCTATAGTGCAGTGGTATCATCCTAGCTCAATGCAACCTCAAACTCCTGGGCTCAAGTGACCCTCCTGCCTCAGCCTCCTGAGTAGCTGGGACTACAGGTGCATGTCACCACACCCAGCTAATTTTTCTATTTTTTTGTAGAGACAAGGTCTTGCTCTTGCTCAGGCTGGTCTTGAACTCCTGAGCTCAAGTGATCCTCCCGCCTTGTCTTCCCACAGTACTAGGATTACAGATGTGGGCCACTGCACCTGGCTTGTAATAGTTTTCATCTCTGATTATTCCAGCCTCATTTTGTGTGACCTTTCATAAATTTTGTTTCTTCATCACTGATTTTATTTTTAGCAGTATTGATTCTATAATTTGCTTTTTCTAAGATGCTTTTTATTTTTTTAATGGGTCCACCCTCAGTCTATTTTCTTGGTTCTGCCAGCTTACTTTTCATCTAATCTTACAGTTATTTCATCTCTGATCTATTATTTCATCAGTACTATGACTTCTTTAATTTTTCTTAAAATACATAAAAGTTTTATCTGAAAAATTCTCCCATTTCCTGAGGTAGTTCTTCCAAAGTATATTCGGCATATGCTTTTACTTGTCAGTTCATCTTGGCCTCTCCTCCTTGTTCCTGCTGCTTCCTTCCTATGCCTGCCATTTAATTTCTTTTTATAATGGCCTCTACAGATAGGACCCATCTTCAATCCATTTTTCTTTTTGCTGATTTCTCAACTTGTTTTTTTTTTTA
>VBSM01000361.1:60173548-60184585 GCA_008086735.1 Cheirogaleus medius | reverse complement strand
TGAGGTTGCTGTGAGCTAGGCTGACGCCATGGCACTCTAGCCAGGGCAACAGAGGGAGACTCTGTCTCAAAAAAAACAAAAACCAAACAAACAAACAAAAAAGTACAAGGCTGCAATGAGGAATCCCAATACCGCTTACCAGGGTGACGTCAGAAGGAGAGGTAGGAGTTGGAACTTTCACCCCAGCCAGCCTGACAGTAATGAGCATCCTCCTCCCCATATGACATCAGTGGAGATCACATGGGGAGCTGGAACTCCCAGGTCAGCAGTTACAGGTCACAAGGAGCACGCCCCACTTCCCACCTCAGGTGTCAATAAAGGCCAAATAGGGAACCTGGATTGGTACCTATATCTAGGAGTACAGAGAAGCAGTGCCTCCCCTTCTCCTACCAGAATAATGTCCAAAAAAAGCCACCTAAAACAGAAAGCTTAAATAAGATCCACAAAGAAGATAAACAGATTGCAAATAAGCACATGAAAAGATGCTCAACATCACTAATCATTTGGGAAATGCAAATCAAAACCACAATGAGACACCACTTCACACCCATTAGGATGGCTATTATCGAAAAAAAAAGGGGGGGTAAAAGAAAATAAGCGTTGGTAAGGATGTGGAGAAATTAGAACCCTTGTTTATTGCTGATGAGAATGTATAATGGTGCTGCAGCTATGGAAAACCCCATGGCAGTTCCTCAAAAAATTAAACATACAATTACTATTGGAGCCAGCAATTCCAATTCTGGGTCTATATTCACAAGATTTGAAAGCAGGGTCTCCAAAATATATTTGAAAACACATGTTCATGGCAACAATATTCATAATAGCAGAAAGGTGGAAACAACCCAAATGTCCATTGATGGATGAATGGATAAACAAAACGTGGCATATACATACAATGGAATATTGTTATGCCATAAAAAGGAATGGAATTATGACACATGTTACAACATGGATAAAAGTTGAAGACATTATGCTAATTCATGATGTTGTACGACCATCACCACTATCAATTTCCGGAACTTCTTCATCATCTCGAACAGAAACTCTGAACCCATTAACTCCCCATTCTTCCTTCCTCTCAACCCTGGTAACCCTGATTCTACCGTCTGTCTCTATGAACTTGTCTTTTCTAGGTACCTCATATAAGTGGATCATATAGTATTTGTCCTTTTGTGCCTGGCTTATTTCACTTAGTATAATGTTTTCAAGGTTCATCCATATTACAGCATGTATTAGAATTTCATTCTGTTTTAAGGCAGTATAATATTCTATTGTAGGATATTCAACATTTTATTTATTCATGTGTTGATGGACCATGGCTTTGAATAGCATATTAGTACTTCTCATCATTCCTGCTATCTTAGGAAAATATCATTGTTTATTAAAAGATTATATAAGATTATTTTGTTATTTTTAAATACCCCAAGCAACAAATTACAAGCTTCTGTGGTGAATTACAAACTTGTTCATTTGGTTTATAGAGAACAACATAAAGGAAAAAATGGATTTTTACAATGTACATTTTCCTCAGTAAATTTCTATCTTGTTCATAATAATCTCTTTTTAGAGAGATTTAGAGATTCTCTATTTGTTTTAAACTTCTCCTATACATCTCTCTCAGTTGGACCAAAATATAGAGTAACACTAGCATCTGTGTATAGGCAAAACATCATTTAAGTTAATAGGAAACAACCTGGGCCAGACACATTGGTTCACGCCTGTAATCCAGTGCTTTGTGAGGCCAAGGCAAAAAGGATCTCTTGAGGCCAGGAGTCTGAGACCAGCCTGGGCAACATAGTGAGACCTTGTCTGTATAAAATAATTTTTAAAAATACAAAATATAAAAAAAAAACAAAATTAGCCGGGTGTATAGTGGCATACACCTATAGTCTTAGCTACTTGGGAGGTTAAGGTAGGAGGATTGCTTGAGCCCAGGAGTTCAAGGCTGCAATGAGGTATGATCGGGCCACTGTGCTCCTGCCTGCGCAACAGAGCAAGACTCTCAAAAAGAAAAAAAGAAAAAGAAACAACCTTTCCTTACGAGGGAAATTTCATATGCCCAACAGAAAAGCTCCAGGAAAACCAACTCTAGTTTTCATTTCATTGAGCTGATGTTTTGTTACATGTGAAAACTCTCTCAAATAAATTAGACATTTTAGATCTTTTCTCATCCAATCCGGTTTTCAGTTTCCTGGGAATTTCAGTTTTTGTTCAATTTCAAAATTGTATATTATTCTTTCAGTTCATGTTCAATTTCAAATTCTATATTATCTCTGGTTTTTCTTCCCCTTCAAAAAAAATTAAGAGTGCAAAAGAGAAAGGAAATTAAATTCAATCTGGCCAATTTAGTTGCCTATTAGGAGTGCTATTAATATTATATATCAAAATATGATAAATTACTCGCCAAAAAACAAAAAAAAAGTTTTGGGGAAAAAAAAGAAGTACAGCTCAAAGTTCTCTGAGAACCTCTTAACTTGTTTCATTCTATGAGCCTTCTCTTCTTATGTTTTGTGAATTTATGCTATATGAAGTCGCTATTTTTAGCATCTATTTTTCTTAGCTACCCTGTTTATATTTTGGTATCTACGTACACCATATTACTTTGGATTCCTAGCGTGTAGAAAACACGGCAAACCTACCTTCTCCCCAAATGCAAAACATAAATATAAAGGGAAGAAAATTACTAGCAGCATAAATCTTCCAAAAGTACATTTTCCTACATCTATAAATAGCTCAGAGAAATTAAAACCCTTTGGGAACCTAAAATTGGTCAAGGAAACAGATGTTTGAATTCTCTTAAGTATAGCATAGGGAATAAAGTTTGGCACTAACAATAATTCCAACTAAAGTATTATACATGTCTAAAAGATTGTCTGACTACGTCTTTAGAATATCTGAAGATAAAATATTTTAACTCCTCCTTCTTGGTAAGAATTTTTGAAGTTCTGTTTTAAAGAAAAAAAACTTTATCCTTTCTTCAGATATGTTGATAGAGACTAGAATAAATTATATACCAAATATATGGAAATTATATTTTGGAACATAATTATGTTTCTTTTTGGTACTTACTATATATTTTGCTTTCTGTTATAAGTGTTTGTATACATTTTACATCCTCAACTAGATTATAAATGACTTGCAAGCAAGAAACAGGTTATTTCATAATTACATTATCCATTATGCCTAATGTGGCACTTTACACATAGTAGGTTCTCAATAAATATTGGTAGAATATGGAATTATTAAATAATCACATAAAAAATTACTTAAAATTAATAGTAAAAAAGGAGGCTATTTTATTCTTAATCATATTGTAATGAAGACTATTTTAAACTCTATGCAGTGATGACACACACAAATATTTAAACTATTTATGTGCCTCAACTTGACATAATTTCATGATAACTTGATGGCAATCACATTTAAATATATTAGAATATTTTTGTAATAATGCTATTCTAGAATAGCAACTTTAATAGCTGGGAAAACATGTTAATAATGGCCATTAACCTGAAGGAAACAGGAAACATTAAAGATTTTTTTTCAGAAATAAATGTATAAGTTTAAATATTCCACTATAATATTTATGAGCAATTTGTCAAATGCAAACTATCAAATGTTTCAGTTAAAGAATAATTTAGACTGTATTTTATAATTTTTCCAGTATACACATGGATGAATTATATAAAAAAGATTCTTTTTTCCTTTAGTGTATTTGACTATTACTATCTAAAAATCAAAATTAATTCTGCCTGAAGTCCTTCATTATCAATCAATATGATCTTAGTGAACACAAGTAAGTGATTTTTTTTTACCTTCAGGACAGCTATGAATGGTACAAAGTTGGCTCTTTGGAGTCCATTTTTATAGAGATCTGAAAGAAAAAGTTGGTATTAGCTTTTTACTTAGCCTACATCATAATGTTAGTTTTTGATTCATCCTGGCAAATAAAGCTTTCTACTGATTAAAAAAAAAAAGATATAAGAATAACAACCAAAAAAAGGCCAAAAGTGTTTTTATTCAGATATTACCAAAATTCATTATAATTTTAATAAAAGAAAAAAATAATAGTCACAGAAAGAAGATCAAAGACATTCCATCAAATTAGCTTTAAACTGTAAGAAGAAGCAATAATAGAATTTTGAAGATATCACTTCCAAAATCCTAAATCAATAACTGAAAATAAGAAGGTTACATATTTTTAAAGTACTTAATACTTAAATATATAGGATTCTACTAAGAAAGAAAACATAGTCTCCTTTTCTCAGTCCATAATAAAAGTTCTCAGTAAAGAATTAAAAGTTATGTAATAAGATTAACCTTTTAGAAAACACATCAATAGAATTGTTCGTGTATATATTCCAAGATTATATATTTGATATCAAGGTAAAGAAATGATACTTTAAATGAAATTGTCTAAAAATTAAAATTCTATTCTTAATAAATTATAAATATAATATTATTATATCATAAACAGGTAGCATTTATCATCATAGAAAGATGTTTTAAATATATGTATGTGTCACAGTGTATGTATGTTCACACACATATACATAAACATGCCTGTTGTCAAGAACAAACAAGTGGAACAGGGCAACATATTTTAAGCTTTACATATTTTCCTTTAAAAATAGAGACTACTTAGAAAATGTTTTCAAAAGGTTGAAATTTTATTACATATAAAACATTCCTTTTAAAAGTCACTTTATAAAATCATGAGATTTTTTTAAATTAAATAGGATCAGTAAAAAGGGTTTTCAGTAATAAAAAACACAAATTAGATTATGTGTCTCAATTATTTTTCTTTTAAAGTATGGCATTATGGTATCTTTTCTATGTTTTCTTATTTAGAGAAAATTCGGTAACTAAGATAAGACTTCAAATGCCACATTTACTTATGGAAATAAAATATGGTCATTAGGAAACATTTATTCTCTTTAGAAAAATATTCATCACAACATCATTACAGTAAGGAAAGTATTTGCATAAACACTTTGGTTAATTAAGGACTAGAGGTTTCAATTCAGTTACATTTAAAATTTTTATTTAAGGATATCACAAAAGGTAAGATAACGCTGGCCAGGCTGTTTGGATTTCAAAATTCAAAATGAGAACTTTTCTTTCCTATACTCAATCCCTCTATTGAGTTGAGATGGTTAAAGTGTAGGAAATGGGTTTAAAAGTAAGTATTTTCATAGCCTTTTTAATTACCAAGTTGTTAGGGAAGGTGCGTAAAAACACTGCTATATGATTAAGAGTTGACAGCCGTGATTGCCAGAAAGTGGTAAAAATTGAAAATAAGATAATTTTTAAAACACATTCAGTGTTTACAGCAGCTTTATTCATGACAGCTAAAAGCTTCAGCTTTATTTTTAATAGCTGAAAACTGGAAGCAATCCAATAATGTGACCTAATAATGTCCATCATTAGGTGAATGGATAAATAAATTGCGGCTTACCTGTACAATGAAATACTACTCAGCAATTAAAAAGATAAACTATTCATACACACAACAAAAATAGATGAATCTTAAAATAATGTAGAGTAAAAGAACCCACATCAATAAAATGATTATATACTACATGCTTCCATTTATATAAAACTCTAGAGCCCTTTTGACTCTCTGAGCAGCACCATGGCGGTTGACAAGCACCTTCCAAAGGGCAGCAAAAAGGGAGCCAAGAAGAAAATGGCTGACCCAGTTTCTGAGAAGATTGATATGGTATGAAATCACTGCTATGTTCCATATAAAAAACATTGGAAAAACACTAGTCACCAGGACTCAAGGAACCAAAGTTGCATCTGATGGCCTCAAGTTCGTGTATTTGAAGTGAGCCTTGCTAATTTGCAGAATGATGAAGTTGCATTTAGAAAACTCAAGCTGATTACTGAAGATATTCAGGGCAAAAACTGCCTGTCTGACTAACTTCATGGCATGGATCTTACCTGTGACAAAATGTGTTCCATGGTCAAAAAATTGCAGACCGTAATTGAAGTGCATGTTAATGTCAAGACTACCAATGGTTATTTGCTTTATCTGTTCTGTGTTGGTTTTACTAAAAAACACAACAATCAAATACAGAAGACCTCTTACACTCAGCACGAACAGGTCCACCAAATTCAGAAGAAGATGATGGAAATCATGACCCAAGAGGTGCAGAGGAATGACTTGGAAGCAGTGGTCAGTAAATTGATTCCAGACAGCATTGGAAAAGACATAGAAAAGGCTTGCCAACCTATTTATCCTCTCCATGATGTCTTCGTGAGAAAAGTAAAAATCCAGAAGCAGCCCACATCTGAACTGAGAAAACTCATGCAGCTTCACAGTAGAGACAGTAGTTCTGGAAAAGCTACTGGGGATGAGACAGGTGCTAAGTTGAATGAGTTGATGGAAATGAACCACCAGTCCGAGAATCTGTTTAAAATCTAGACTTTGAATAAGGACAAACACAAAGTCCTATTTGTGATGGTTAAAAAAAAAAAAGAAACAACTCTAGAACATGCAAACTAACCTATAATAACAACAGAAAGCAAATCAGTGGTTGCCTGGGGAAGGAAGGGCAGGTTTGGTAGTGAGAGATGAAAAAAAGGCACAAGGAAACTTTTAGGGATAATGGAAATGTTCATTATATTGTTTGTGGTGATAGTTTCCCAGATGTATACGTATGTGTCAATATTTTTTAAATTGCGGGGATGGGTATATACAAACATAATGAGTGAGATGTGCAACGTATGGTGGATGGTCATGCTTGAGGCTCTGCCTCGAGGTGGGAGGGGGGCATGGGCAATATACATAACCGTAATATTTGTACCCCCATAATATGCTGAAATAAAAAAATAAATAAATAAAAAATAAAATAAAATAAAAAATATTTTTTAAATTGTGCCCTTTAAATATGTGCTGTTTTGGCCAGGTGAGGTGGCTCACGCCTGTAATCCTAGCACTCTGGGAGGCCAAGGCAGGAGGATCGCTCAAGGTCAGGAGTTCAAAACCAGCCGGAGCAAGAGCGAGACCCCCATCTCTACTAAAAAAATAGAAAGAAATTAATTGGCCAACTAAAAATATATAGAAAAAACTAGCTGGGCACAGTGGTGCATGCCTGTAGTCCCAGCTACTCGGGAGGCTGAGGCAGAAGGATTGCTTGAGCCCAGGAGTTTGAGGTTGCTGTGAGCTAGGCTGACACCACAGCACTCTAGCTCGGACTCTGTCTCAAAAAAAAAAAAAAAATGTGTTGTTTTATTATATGTCAATTATACCTCAATAAGGTCTTTTAAAAATTTATTGGTTCTGAGAAGACTCCAGTAGAATAACGAAAAAAGGAAAAAGGAAAAAAATTAAATAATTTTTTAAAAGAAGAAAATAAATTATTGGAAAAAACACATTTACAATATTAGTGAATATCAAACAGCACAATATTATAGAATTAAAACTAAGATATTACACTAATGAAAGTTTACACTAAGGTAACCTTTTGGTCTTTCTTATAGAATCACATCTTTTTTTTAATGGACATATAAGGCTGAGAAGAGTTTAACAAGCATGTACCTTTTAGTATGTTAATGACAATGAGAGATGTAAAGGCCCACTTGTAATATTTTTGATTAAAAGATTTCCACTCATCAGCAAAGTTAAAGTAGAATAACAATGACTTTAAGTCTTGGAGACTTAATTTTTTAAAGGTTTAACTTTTTTGAAATGTCAGATTTACAAGGATATATAATTCAAAACTTTATGCTCTGAGTATTTTCTAAACAGAATTCTAAACAGTAATCATTTAGCCTGAAAAAGCCTTTAGGTTTTTATAGGACACTTAAGTGAAAAAGGACCGTACTCATTAAACTGAAGAGTTTTTTGCAATTCAAATATTATGCTAATTATCAATGCAATAGATCTATCTCCTGAAATGTTTTTTAGCCACCCAAGTTTTTAATATTAGTTGTTTAATATTATTTTTCTTAGACATAAAGATTTTATAATACATTTATATCAACATTTGTCATTATTTACTAAATACTATTTAAAAGTCCAGCAGTTCTTGCCTATGATTTCTTAGTAATCTCTATGCAGACCTAAATGAGTACTTGGTCATATAAGATAGAATACTGGAATTATGGGATGTTCATTTTCTAGAAAATGGTATAAGTACCTCTAAATTCTTCACAGTGAATAACTATAATAATACTTACAGATTAAATACATGCGAAGAGGATTTTTAAAGTAATTATAAGTACCTACATAAATACTTTGAAGATGTACATGGATATGCTGATCTCTTCCTTAAAAATCCAAGTATCAAATCCAAAAGGGTGTATATTGCTTACTTACGTATGCACATATTGGTTTAGAGTAAAAATAAAAACATTTAAGGTGAGTCATTAAAAGAAGTCTTCCGGCAGGGCGCAGTGGCTCACGCCTGTAATCCTAGCACTCCAGGAGGCCGAGGTGGGCGGATCGCTCAAGGTCAGGAGTTCAAAACCAGAGCGAGACCCCATCTCTACTAAAAATAGAAAGAAATTAATCGGCCAACTAAAAATATATAGAAAAAATTAGCCAGGCATGGTGGCACATGCCTGTAGTCCCAGCTACTCGGGAGGCTGAGGCAGAAGGATCACTTGAGCCCAGGAGTTTGAGGTTGCTGTGAGCTAGGCTGACGCCACGGCACTCTAGCCCAGGGAACAGAGTGAGACTCTGTCTCAAAAAAAAAAAAAAAAAGAAGTCTTCCAATAAATTAAGACAAAATAATTATATGAACCAATCTGATTTATTCTTCCAGCAGATTCCTATTCTATTATAGACTAAAAGAAAAGAGGACCTTTAGACTACTTAAGCAGCAACAACTACTTAGCTTCTTTTTAAAAAAACTAAAGTTCAAACAACATTTTACTGGCTATAATAGTATATTATAGTTTGATATTCAATTCCACTTACATTTATGAATTCCTACTATATCTTCACTATAATGATTGCCAAAGAGAAAACATAAATAAAAGAAGGAACTAAAATTTACAGAATAGCTCTTAGGAGCCAGGCAATTTGCTACTGTACACAAATCATAGTAACCCTACAAAGTAGATATTTTTACCTCCATTTTACAGATAAAGAAACTGACATTTAGGATTTTAAAAATAATTTGCTGAATTCCCAGCGAGGAATTGGTAGACCTAGGATTAGAGCCAAGAACTTTAATGATGCAAAAACTTACAGACTATTTCAGAACCATGCTGTGACCAGTGTGTTTATGACAGCTGACAGACACAATCAGACCACAATCATAATAGAAGGTTAAAAGGGACACAATGTATAAACAATACTCAGAGAAGGAAGCTAGTCATTTTATCTAGGGGTTCAAGGCAGCTTTGTAGAGGCAACAACAGGACTACATTGGAAAATGAGCAAGGTGCCACCAAGCAGAGAAGATGGAAGGGTATTCTCAGCGAAGCATCAACATGCGCTTAGGACTCTTCCTGTACCTTCTTTTATAATACTACCCAACCTATTGCTCAAAAGCCACATTCTGTATCAAGCCATCCTTAAATCCACTGCAGCAGACAAACTTTCAGAGTGGCTTTCCACGATCCCTGCATCTGGTGTTCATACCTTTGTGTAAACACTGGACACCAAGAACAAAGGACCGTTATCCCTCAAAATAGGAAAGAAATGTAGTAAGAGCTACAACTGCCCCAGCTTAGTGCCTGGGAAAAGTATATGGGCTGCTGCACAGGAAGCGGGAATCCAGGCAGAGCCTCGAAGTCTCCCTAACCTGAGGAGAAGCACTGGCGTCCAGGGAGGAAAAGGCTGCTAGAGTCCACAGGGCAGAGTCCCAGAGAAAAGAGGGCTGCCAGTGAGAGCACCCAGCTGAGGGGCCCAGTTGAGTCCTCAGCTGAGTACTGACCAGCACACGTGTGAGGAAACTACCTGAAGCTGGGGAAAGAATCATCTGAAAGTATTGGAGGAAACCGTCACAGAGGCTCACGCATGGCTGGAAATAACACTTGTTCCCACCAGTCAGATTGGAAGACCTCATAATTCATGAGGCATTAGGTAGAGACAGGATTTGCCTCAGTAGTGAGAAAAATCAGTCTTAGTCTTAGTCTGCTCTGATCTTGCCACACAAAGCTTAAAAGCTATATCCCCCACCCCCCACAAATCAAACTGTTTCTAAGAGAACAAAGTTCACGGATATATATAAGAATACAAAAATATCCAACATCCAACAAGGTAAAATTTACATGTCTAACATCCAATAAAAAAGTACCAGGCATGTAAAGAAACAAGAAAATATGACCCATACAAAGTGAAGAATTATTTTTTCTAGTTCTGTAAAGAATGTTGATGGTATTTTGATGGGACTGCATTAATTCTGCAGATTGCTTTTGGTAATATTGACATTTTAACAATATTGATTCTACCAATCCATGAACAAGGTAGATTTTTCCATCTTTTTAAGTCATCTGCAATTTCTTTTTATACTGTTTCGTAGTTTTCCTTGTATAAATCTTTCGTATCTTTCGTTAAGTATACTCCTAAATATTTAATTTTCTTTGGGGCTATAGTAAAGGGTATTGCGTTTTTGATTTGGGTTTCTGCTTGATGGTTCTTGGCATATATGAATGCTTCTGATTTGTATATATTGATTTTATAGCCTGAAACTTTACCAAATTCATTTATTAAATCTAGGAGTCTCTTGGATGAGTCCATTGGGTTTTCTAGGTATAATATCATATCATCAGCAAAGAGGGAGAGTTTGATCTCATCTGCCCCCATTTGGATACCCTAAATACCCATCTCTTGCCTGATTGCTATAGGTAGAACTTCGAGCACTATGTTGAATAGAAGAGGAGATAGCGGACATCCTTGTCTAGTTCCAGTTCGAAGAGGGAATGATTTTAATTTTTCCCCATTTAGAATGATATTAGCAGTGGGTTTGTCATATATGGAATTGATAATTTTAAGGTATGAGCCATCTATGCCTATTTTTTTTTTAGTCTTATTTTTCTTTATTTTTGCAAATTTTACCAAAATGCATCTGCAATCAC
>VBSM01000361.1:60101016-60119768 GCA_008086735.1 Cheirogaleus medius | reverse complement strand
CCTTGGCCTCCCAGAGTGCTAGGATTACAGGCGTGAGCCACCGCACCTGGCCCCCATGGGAGTCTTGAAGAACCCACCAATATGCCCCTCAGCACAGCATGTGTATGACAGCATCCACCACACAAAGGCCCCAATAGGTAACTGGTCATTTAAGACTCACTGTTTCACTCGAATCTCTTATTCTTCTCATTCTGATCCTAAAGAAGCCAGGTAAGCAGAGAAAGGAGGAGGAGGGGAAGGGGAAGAACAGGTCACCCCTCCTATGCCTCTTGTGATCCCTCGGTGAAGCCTGAGCTAAAGGAAGGTGAAAGCTCTGAATTACTTAGAAGCTTTCATTTAGATTGGAATATATTTTTTAACACCTAAATATGAAGCTGTTCAAATTCCCAAAGGTAAAAGAAAGCTATGGAACATCAAGAGGCCAGGAATGGGAATCCAACAGAATTTGTTAAGAGAAACTGGTGGGAAACTTTCAAGCTATCTCACAATTGTACCCTACTGTATTGAGCCCATTTCTCAAAACACTTATACCTTTAACTGTTCAAACTTTGATATCACACAAACCTCACCTTTGAAAAAAGGCCTTCTGCCTCTATACTGTATCCTTTAAGGTCCTCATGTAATTTCTGCAAACACTGTATGACTCTTCTTTGATGTTCATCATCCTTTAGCTGTTGAGCTTTGATCAGAAAGTCATAGTGGTCCAGAGGTCCATGGCAAACAGCCAAAGCTTTCCAATAAGTCTCTGAAGCAGCAGTTGGGGTCATACTTTCAGGTGTCTGAACTGTATAGGCTATAAACAAAAACATATAAAAAACTTTAGACTTTCTTAAAGATATTTCATATTGTTCTATATATGTTTCTTAAAGGTCACATTTAAACTTTTAACTAGTTACAAGTGTTTCTATTTGAGCAGCTTTTGTAAATGTCATTTTGATTTAAAAAAATATATAAAACAGGCTGGGCACGGTGGCTCACGCCTGTAATCCTAGCACTTTGGGAGGCCGAGGTGGGTGGATCGCTCAAGGTCAGGAGTTCGAAACCAGCCTGAGCAAGAGTGAGACTCTATCTCTACCAAAAATAGAAAGAAATTAATTGGCCAACTAAAATATATATATATAGAAAAATTAGCCAGTCATGGTGGCGCATGCCTGTAGTCCCAGCTACTCGGGAGGTTGAGGCAGGAGGATCCCTTGAGCCCAGGAATTGGAGGTTGCTGTGAGCTAGGCTGGCACCACGGCACTCTAGCCCAGGCAACAGAGTGAGACTCTGTCTCAAAAAAAAAAAATATATATATATATAACACATTTGTGCAATATATTTATAATATTTTCGTTTTAATAAAAGGACATAAACCCCAAACAATAAACTATAATTGTAACCTCTGTTCTAGAAGGCCTAACCTGCCACAGAGCCTCTACTTTGCCGCCAATCCACTAAACAAGCCACCTGGGTTCATCGCTGCTTCCCAAAACACGAGTGCTGCTTTTCTTTGAGTTAGCCCCAATTCTGGTTATTAAGCACCAAGGCAGAAAATTAGAGATTAGTCCCAAGGGTTTTCTACTGCTCCTTTATTCTCTACCCCAAAACAATACAACATCCAGATATTACTACATTGATTTCAGCCCTCTGCTTATAAATTTTTTTCCCTTTCTCCATAACCTTTAGGGGGTTGAACACAGAGCTGAGACACAAGAAGAGTGTCTGCTTCAAAGCAGGGTGATGTTCTGATCCTTTCTTTAGCCTGTCCTGGAAGAGAAATGATTGGCCATGGTGAGGTGCAATCATAATTCCATTCATTATCTGGGGCAGGTTTAATGAACAGGTAATTGCTTCTTGGCCTTTTGGCTAAGATTAAGTTTAATGAGCACATAAGCTCCCTGTTTTTTAGAAGCAATAAATAATAAACAGCAGCAGCCTGGTTCATTTTTTAGAACAAGATTTCTCAAAGGAACTTTGCCAGCATTTCATTAGTTTCATTGAATATCATGTTTTCTTTGTTACAAGAACATGAAAATTACTTCTTTTAGCAAAATGAATTAACAGTCACAATGTTAGTTCCACATTTTTCCCAAAAGAGTGGAGGCAAAGTCCTTAAATATACCATGAATGTTAGGGATAAGGCAGGGCTGTCTTCTATTATCTGTTCCTCCTTTCTGAATAGAAGTTTTAGCTAACGGCAGGGGTGCTCAGTTATATACTATATTTCCTGGCCATGTGACCAGGTTCTAACCAACGGGATGTGGGCAGAAACATGTGCGGTTCTCATATACACCATTAAAGAAAAAGGGCATATCCTTCCAGCTTCCTTTTTCCCACCCTCCCTCTACCTGGAATGAAAGTGTGATAATTGCAGCTGGAAGAGCCAATGAGATGCAGGCAGAATGTTGAGTAAAGCAGAGCAGCAAGGTACATGGCGCTTGGTTCTCCAATAATGCTGAACTGCCAAACCAGCTCTGGACCACCTACCTGGATTTTTATATAAAAGAATAATAAACTTCTATATTGCTTTTAAAGCAGTGTATTTTGGGGTCTCTCTTTTTTTTTTTTTTGAGACAGAGTCTCACTTTGTTGCCCAGGCTAGAGTGAGTGCCGTGGCGTCAGCCTAGCTCACAGCAAACTCAATCTCCTGGGCTTAAGCGATCCTACTGCCTCAGCCTCCCGAGTAGCTGGGACTACAGGCATGCGCCACCATGCCCGGCTAATTTTTTCTGTATATATTTTTAGTTGGTCAATTAATTTCTTTCTATTTTTAGTAGAGACGGGGTCTCGCTCAGGCTGGTTTCGAACTCCTGACCTTGAGCGATCCACCCACCTCGGCCTCCCAGAGTGCTAGGATTACAGGCGTGAGCCACCACGCCCGGCCTTTTGGGGTCTCTTGTCGTACTCTAACTAATACAGGGTGCTTAAGGCCTACAAAAGAGAATCTAAGGGTTTCCTGGAACGCTGGGCTTCACAGGACCAGGGAGAAGAGTTGGGTTCAATGTTGAAGCTGGAGATACAGCTTGAGAGTTCTCTAAAGGTTCCCAGCAATTTGAGGTATTTGCCAGTGTGGCATAATAAAAAATATATTTGATCTTCGTCCCTGATTCTTGGCACAGAATTCCTAATTCCGGAATAACAGAAGTGTAAGTAGGGGAAGGGAGGCTCTCCAGAGACATGGGAATTCAACCAACTTGAGCAATCAACCTGTTCTGCAGCTTTTGTTTATAAGCCTACTCAGCTGGCTAAAACTAGCTCATGACAGACCAAGGAGCCCGTAGATGAATTCAAGTGAACTTTCCTCATTACCAAGCTGAAGTCTCCACCCCAGGAGGAGCTGTAGCTTCATCATATAACGTGTGACCTGTGTCTAGCATGACAAACTAACCACACATGCGTAATGGGAACTACACCCCTACCTGGGATGACACATCTTTTTTTTCTCTACTACCCTATAAAAACCCTATGCTACTTTCCCTTGGGGAGACACTACTTTGGACAATGTCCCCAGTGCTCTCTTCACTTACTACAAGTAATTAAAACTCCCACTGATCAAGACCCAGTTCTCATAGAGAGTTGTTTGCTACTGGCCAAGTGAAAGAACCGCAATGTTGATATTTTGGGTAACAGGACTATCCTTATTCATATCCTTATTCATAATGAGTCCCTTTCCATCACTCCAGAGTTCATGCTAATCGGTCACTCTAGGGTGGAGCCCCTAGATAGCCTCTGGACAGGGCCGGTAGCCAGAAAGACCAAGTGAGTAGAGGGTTGGAACTTTCAGCCCTACCCACCAACTTCTCGGGAAGGAAGGTGGGGCTGGAGACTGGGCTCTATAAACTTTTTTTTTTCTTTTTTTTTTTGAGACAGGGTCTTGCTTTGTCACCCAGTCTGAGTGCAGTGGCACAATCATAGCCTAGAACTACTAAGCTCAAGTGATCCTCCTGCCTTAGCCTTCCCAGTCGCTGGTGCGACAAGCATAAGCCACTGGACCTGGCTTTAAACACTCTTAAAGAAGAAAATCTGGAGAGCTTCTGGGTTGGTGAACACATCTAGGTGCTGGGAGGGTGGCATACCTTGCCCTGTGCAACTCTCCATTTAGCTGTTCCTGAGCTGTGTAATTTACAATAAACCAGTAAACATAAGTGTTTTCCTGGGTGCTGTGGCCCATTCTAGCAAATTATCAAACATGAAGGGGAGGGAGGATATGGGAATCCCAAAATTTGCAGTCAGCCAGGTAGATGTGTGGGTAGCCTGGGCACCCCATTTGCAGCTGGCATCTAAAGTGAAGGCATTTTGTGAGACTGAACCCTTTAGATGGGGGATCTCTTTTGTTTGTTTGTTAGAGGCCTCTTCTCAGAAGAACAGTTGGGGGATCTGATGCTCACTTCAGATAGATGGTGTCAGAATTGAAGAATTGTTGGATACCCAGTTAGTATCAGAAGATTTGAGACTTTTACAACTGGAGAAAAATGCTCTTTTCCACCCCCTCCTTTTTTTCTGGAGTCAAACAGGGTAGAAACCTTAGAGTAATACTAACTTCTTCCCCTTCATCCCACAGCCCCATTCCCCACCCCTCAACCAGGTTCTCAAGCCAATCGATCATCAGTGCTACTCAGTTTACATCCTAAACACCCTCTAATCCATTTCCTCGTTCCCTTCCTCATCCTACCACCCCAGTTCAGGCTCTCATTATCCCTACCTTGGGCTATCACAGCAGACTCCCTGCCTCCCATCACCTCCACTGCCCCAAATTTACCACTACCACCATCTCTAAAATATCTTCCACCAACTCCAGGGATGACCCTGCTAAAATCCAAATGTTCTTTTATCAATCTTTTGCTTGAAATTCATCTCATTGTTTAAAGAAGTGATTTTCAAACTTTATTTTAATAGCAACCCCTTTGTTACATACACAGTTTTCCATGAAATCCTCAATTTATTAAAGAGAAAAGGGAGAAGTGGGGGACACAAAGTCCCACCCTCTTCATATTTTACTCATTCCTACACCCACACCTTCCCATTTCCCAACAACCCCTGAGGCCACTTCCCCACCCTGTAAGATCACATTAAGTACAAATAGTGTGCAGAAAAAGGTTATCACAGCAGGTCTGAGACTGCTGTCCACAGATAGGTCTGTTTGCAAGATTGGCCCTAGCTGGTATCTGGGAACTTGAATTTCAAGAGGGTTCTCACAATTCCCTGAAGTGAAGAGTGACTCATTGTGCCTAAACTGTTTGTACAATGTACAAACGATGTGGTTTATGCTGAACACCTAGTTTCCTTCTGTAAGTCTGGAATGTTGGTACGTGCTTGGCAGAGGGTACCTATGTGACCACCCCCTAATAAAAACCCTAAGCACTGAATCTCTAATGAGCTTCCTGGTACACAACCTCTTGTCCAATTAGTTGCTGGGGAATTAAGCATGTTCTGTGTGATTCCACCAGGAGAGAACTCTTGGAAGATTGTGCCTGGTTTCCTCTGGACTTCGTTAAGTCCCATGTACATGTACCTTTTCACTTTGTTGACTGTGCTTTGTATCCTTGCACTATAATAAATCACAGCTGTGGGTCTGACTATGTCTTGTGAGTCTCCCTAGAGGATTACCAAACCTGGGGGTAGTCAGGGTAGTCTTGGGCACCCCTGACACCACAATAGTTTCCTCATTCTGGGGTTCAAGAAATCCACAAAATAGCCCCAGACTGCATTTCCCAGACTACTTTCCCTCTATTCTCCATTGATACAAGAAATGATTGAGTACCTGCCACATGTAATGGAATAATGAGGAATATCAAAGTTGTTTTTTTTTTAAGTGGGGGTAGAGGGACAAAAAATTGAAGTGTTTGTTAATAGATCAAGATTATCTGGCAGTGGCAAGTATAACAAATTTTGGCATAGACACTGGTTATGACACTATTCTAAGTGGGAAATAACACAGGCCCAAATTAGGATGGGCAATTGCAGAAATGTTAGGGAGCTGGGTAGGATTAAAAATGCAAAGGTAGATTCAATAATGTTGCCTTCTAGCCAAACTGGATTACCTACCATGTTTCAAACATTTTCCATTCTTTCATTTCTTAGTCACACCTTTGTTCATATATTAATAGACCGTCCTGCCTAGTCATCCTCCAACCCTCTGCCAGCCCAATTTCTGATCCATAAACTCCCACCCATCCTTCAAAGTCCCTCAGCTTCCTACTGCCAAACTTCCAAACTCAACCGTATTTACCCCCATCCTTTTCTCTTTCCCTTATTTTACAGCTTAGGAGCTATTTCTCATTCCATCAAAGATTATTAATACCTTTACTTTTCCTCGAATCAGTAGCTTTCTAGGTTTTTAGACCCTTTTTAAATATCATGACCTAATGTACATGTACGTAAATATAACTGAAAAAAAAACTTTCATGAAATAAGAGATTTAGTAAAAGCATGAAATAGTAAGAAAAAATAATCTTTCCACACAAGATACAGTCTTTAAAATATATATATACACATATTTTTTAAATACTAGACAAAAACCTACTAGATTTAGTTATACTAAATGTCATGTAACTTACCTTTTTGTTTTCTGTTTCTAGACTAGAATGTACGCTCTTTTAGGGCAGGGATTTTTGTCTGCTCTGTTCAATGCTATATTCCCCCGTAAACAGTGCCTGGTACATGGTAGGTGCTTATTAAATATTTTTTAATCTTCTCCCTTCCAAGCTTTTCAAAGATCTCCTTCTCCTCATTAACCACCCCTGTACAATGTCATCAACTTCCCCTCTCTCCTGGTCGCCTCCTATTGTCGCAACACTTTCACATCTTTAAAAACAACAACAAAACCTCCTTGGCCCCACAGTCATAGCATATCAGCCCTCCCTTCGTCCATTCACAGCCAAACCACTTAAAAGAATGACCATTGCTTTTTGTGGCCACTCCCCCACATCCCCTCACTTCTCAACACTGTGCTCAGATTTCTATTTAGATGGCTTCTCTAAGGTGACCTATGACCCATTGTTGCCAAGTCCAGTTACTCCTCAGTTGTCATATTCTTCCTGTTTACAACTGTAAGATATCTAACTTTTAAAAGTTATTCATGGCCGGGCGTGGTGGTTCACGCCTGTAATCCTAGCACTCTGGGAGGCCGAGGCAGGCGGATCACTCAAGGTCAGGAGTTCAAAACCAGCCTGAGCAAGAGTGAGACCCCGTCTCTACTAAAAATACAAAGAAATTAATTGAACAACTAAAAATATATAGAAAAAATCAGCCGGGCATGGTGGCGCGTGCCTGTAGTCCCAGCTACTCGGGAGGCTGAGGCAGGAGGATCACCTGAGCCCAGGAGTTGGAGGTTGCTGTGAGCTAGGCTGACGCCACGGCACTCTAGCCCGGGCAACAGAGTGAGACTCTGTCTCAAAAAAAAAAAAAAAAAAAGTTATTCATAGGAAATATTAGGATTGTGGGTAAAGCATGTTTCTCTTGGCATCTGCCTTTGAAGAGGTTTAAAGTCCTTTACTTCTTTTATTTTTACTAGCCTAACATCTTTATGTAGTAGTGTACACTTCATTCCCATTTTTCAAAAAAGAAAACCAAGGTGCACTGAAGATGAGGCATAAATTCAGCTAGTCAGCAGAGACAAAATGAGAATCAGTCAGACAAGATACTCAAGACTGAGAGATTGGCCAGCTTAGCCCTGGATAGCAGCTGTATAAATTGAAATACAAAAGACTTCTCAAAAGCTGCACTAAATTAAATCTATTACTACATCAGTGTACACAAATTATGTGATGCTGCTGCTATATTATTTTGATTTGTATTAATTTGTCTTATTGTATTCCAAATGGACAGTGGGAAAATGCCATTCTGAAGTTCCACACACTGATCTACAAACACAAATGGAAGATTTTAGAGGCCTAAAAAGTCTACACTATTCTAATACTTCAATTTTGTATCTTATTTTACTACTTTCTCCTAAACAAAGTTCAGGAAGATCCTAATATACTCCACATCCCACTTGTTGTAAGATTTAGTAAATATCTTGGTGTCCTAGATCTGAAAAATCTCTTATAACTTTCTAGATATCTTAACAATTACTTGTATTTAGTTTTACCTTCCCCAGGGGGAAAATATGATTCTTGAGATTTTGAGTATAGTTGTAATTGCTTTTATTTCCCCTAATTTTTTTAAAGTAAATGTAACCTCAAGATTTTGTCTTCATAATGAAAGATGAAGCTTAGAACTGTATCACATGGCCCTTTCTCTTCTTATATCCTCCCAGTTCAAAATGCTTGCATCTCTTAATGACCAGCATTCTCTTAGATCTGCAGTTGGGCTCAAGGCATTCATGCCTCAGTACAATCTTCTTTGTATTTTTAGCTTTTTTCTGGAAAATCAGCTTATTCTTCCCATGATAGCATCTCTGCCTCCTCCCATAATTCCTCTTTCCCAGGGCATACAGAGAATGTGTTGTGAGGTTGGTGCTTGCCACACTTCTTATAGAAAGTCTACCAGATTTTAGGAATGTTCACCATTTTTTTTAACCATTTCTGCAGGAGTGCTTGCAGAGAAAGAAGCAATTTCCCCCAATTTTTAAGTTTTCATCTTAAAATGTAAGTTTGGAATAAACAAAATTCTCCTGAAGTTCTGGAGTCTTGAGGTCTATGCTAATATGCTCCATTTAACTGATCTTATTACATTAACAAATAATATAATAAATCACAATTATGCTCTAATGGCAAATAGTAGCCTACAATGCAAAAAGAAAAGGCAATCCAAATTGTCACTAATAGCCCTAACAAGAATTGTTATAGAATAAACACAGGAGTTTCTTTGAAGAAGGTCTGGAGTTTAGGGTCCATGACAGACATAAGGGAAGAGAGGTATCTTGGAGCTTCCTGAAATTAAAAGAAAGTTATGTATTATGTATTTTTAAATTGCTAAAAGATTTTAAACATTCTCACCACAAAAACATAAGGAGGTGAGGTAATGGATATATTAATTAGCTTGATTTATTCTTTCTAGAATGTATACATTCATCAAAACATCAGCGTGTACCCCATAAATATATACAATTATTATTAATTCATTAACTAATTGATTTTTTAAAAGAAAATTGGTGTGTGTATGTATTTTTTTAGAGGCAAGACCTTTAAATATATGGCCTTTTCAAACAAGTTTGCGGGGAAAAAAACAGGTTAAGTACCACTTTTTAAAAAGGAATTGTCAAAATTTAAGAGTTTTAGAAGGAAAATCTATTAATGGCAATTCACATTTATTGAACACCTTTACTGAGCATGAGAATATAGAGGGGAATTTGTGCCAGGGACTAGGTTAAGTAACTTGACATCATTCTTTTTATTAATCTTCATAATAATCCTGTCACACAAATAACTTAAAAAGCCAGGGACAATTTTGTTCATTCACTCGTATTCGTTGAGAACCAACAGTATGTCAAGGTACTATTCTTGACATAGGTGAAAAAGCACCAAACAAAACAAATTCCTGTCCTTATGGAGCCTTTATTCCAGTCAGAGGGAAGACAGAAAATTAAACAAGAAATAAACAAGAAAGTATCAGGTTGTGATAGTACACTGATGAAACTATGACATGCAGCAAAGGCATTCCCAGGGAGCTGAACAGAAATACAGATGCGAGGCCCTAACCCAGGCCTCTGAATCAAAATTTGCCTTTTTAACAAAATACCTAGGTGTTTCATATATGCAAAGTTTGAGAAGCACTGTGCTAGAGAATGACTAGAGACTCCACTTCTTACTAAATGAAGACAATTTACCTTAGTGATTTACCTGCATACTATAAATCAAATTTCAACAGCTTTCTTTCAAATATCACAACGAAAGAAGTAATTCATAATTTCTTAAGAACCTATAAGTGTTCAGAGTATCCAGAGAAAAGGTGGTTAAGTCCAGGAGAACAAAAACCACCCCTGATTATCTACAGAAGCCCTTTGCACAATCTTAGAAAAATCAAAAGTACATTTTCTAGAATTCAAAGCACTAAAATCAGACCAGTCCCTTCGCCATTGTTCTTTTTTTTTAATTTCAGAATATTACGGGGGTACAAATGTTTAGGTTACATATATTGCCTTTGCCCCACCTAAGTCAGAGCTACAAGTGTGCCCATCCCTCAACAGTGTGCACCATACCCAATAGGTATGAATATTCCCATCCCCTTCACCCCCCTCCCACCTGCCCAACATCTGATGAATGTTACTACTATATATGCATGTGTTGATCAATTACCACCAATTTGATGGTGAGTACATGTGGTGCTTGTTTTTCTATTCTTATGATACTTCACTTAAGTAAAATGGGCTCCAGCTCCACCCAGGATAATACGAGAGCCACTGTGAATATAAGTAAGTCTCTCCAGAATTAAAATGACTTTAGTAATCCTGTATAGAGTTGAGTTCATTCCATTTCTATTCACTGACTGGATTCCACCACCTCTGGCATGTCAGCACTAATATTTCAATTATTCCTAGCATAGCCACATATGTAACATTTCTTACAGTTTTCAAAGGGCCTTCTCATATAATAACTTATTTGAGCCTCATAAATGATCTGTGAGGAAGGTACAATTAGGATAACTAATCCCATTCTAAAAATAAGGAATGGAAATACCAAATTAAGTGATTGATCCAGTACTACAGAATGAAACAAAAACCACAATCTAGTCTTCCCAGGTCAGGCTTTATTAGTCATCTGGTATTCTATATGTTATGTTCACCAGTCCTAAAACAGAACTGATCAAAATTCTTCAAAGTAACAGTTATGGAATAAAGAAGCTTCACTTCTTCACAAAGAGAAAGAAGATTGTTGCCAAAAAGAACACATGCTTAGTTAAATGAAATCAAAACTATATAAGGAATTTTAGATTTCCAGTTTAAAATGTTTACCCAACTGCTGTGAGAAAAATGCACAATCAGGAAAAGCACGTTTAATATTTCTAAAGGGCTGGATTAAAATTTCAGCTGTAAACTTCATTACTGTAATTAGATTTTTAATGCATATTTATTAAACATCCATTCAAATACTGTGTTCACAATTATTCATGAGTTATTTGTACATTTGTGTTGATTTTAACACACTGTAAACAGTGGCCACTGACCAGAAATGTTCTCCTGCAATGACAGAAGTCCATGCTAAGGTCATAGGCAGCTCATTTATGCTCTATTATGTTCTAATCGTGCCCAAATGATAAATATTCAGCTGTTTTTTTGAAAACTGCAATGGTCATCAATGACCCAAAAAGTTAGACTTATCAGTGACATTAAAGACCTATGTTTGATACAGTGATGAATAAACAAAGTGCAGAATAGAAGAAAATCAAATCTTAATTAAACTCTTTCTTTAGAAAAACAACATAAGCCATCATCAAGCAATGCATCACAAGATGATTTACTTTATTTATAAAAGGCTGATTTAGGGGCTTTAAAAGGGTGCTTTTGATTTAAATAGAAAAATTATGAAAATTAAAACTAAATGCTTGCTGGTTATCATTCTTTTCCTTTAGAAGCTAGTTAATCTTAAATGTGCCAATGTGTATAACTTTACAAAAGGAAAAAAATAGTACTTTAAATTTCATGATAACAAATCAGTAAAATACTGCCTAAAATTCTGAATAAAGCTATTCTGAAGTAATTATAGGCATGGCCCAGCATACTGAGTAACTCCTTAATATTCACCCTGTTCACATGCTATTTAATAATGAGATCTAGGGGATCTATTTTCTTTCAAAAGAGAAAGAAAAATAACTGATCTATTTGTTATGTTAGTTATTTCAAATTTTATACACTCACACACATATATAAATGAGAATTTTTAAATGGAATCCACAGGAACTACATTTAAGATATAAATTGCATTATGAACTATGAAGAAACTACTACAAGAATTACATGTTCAGGCTTTAAAAATTGTTGAAAACTACCACCTGGTCAAGAGTATGGATAGATAACATGTTGATAGAGTATCTTCTGGGATGGGAGAAATAAAGAGAAGAAATAAAAAGGAAGGTGCAGGACAGTGAAAGGACGTTATGAAAGAGATTCTGAAGATTTAAGTATCAGGTACCTCTAGTAGGGTAAGAGCAGAAATGGGGCCTCACTAAAGCACCTTGGGGAAATAAAACACTGCAGAAAGAACCAGCATCCAAAATACTTTTTTTGTGGTTTGTTTAGACAGCATCTTGCTCTGTCACCCAGGCTAGAGTGCAGTGGTTATTCATAGGCACAATCATAGCTCACTGCAACCTCGAACTCCTAGACTCAAGTAATCCTACTGCATCAGCTTCCTGAGTAGCTAGGACTATACACATGAACCACCACACTGACATTTTTTTTTTTTTTTGTAAAGAGAGGGTCTCACTATGCCACCCAGGCTGGTCTCAAACTCTTGGCCTCAAGCAATCCTCCAGCCTCGGCTTCCCAAAGTGCTGGGATTACAGGCATGAGCCACCATGCCCAGCTGAGAAATTCTTTTGTAAATTTTGACTTACAGTAAGAGAAGTTTGCCTTATTTCAACCTTGCTAAGAAAATAAGACCTTGACTTGGCAGCCAGGAAAATTAATTCAAAAGCACAAAAAGAAGTTTAGAGGATGCTAGGTAATACCTCATCACAGATGCTCTTTACTGTAGAGTGAGTGCCATAAATGGAATTGACCCAATAAACTTAACCACTCCACTACACCCCCCCTTCCCTCTACCTCAGAACTACATTTAGGGTACTAGCTATGCCAAAAAGCTATGCTATGCTTTTAAAAAAATTAATCTTTTAAAAAATATCCTCTATTATCATAAAGTTAATCAATCTCAGGAATAGGCATGAACATTCTTTTCCAATATAATAAATATTAATGGAAACCCAAGAAACATGAAGTTTTACATAAGGGTATTCATCTAATTAGGTAATAAAAAGTAAGTAAGTCTAAAGATTATTTTCTTAAGCACAAAATCTGTAAATCTAATAAATTATACCAAATCATATAGCTGGGGGGGTTAGTTCTACTCACAACATATAATCGGGAATAATCTCCTATGTACATGTACCAAAGAAGAGGGGATTGTGAAGTTAAAGGTAAATATGAGTCATCATTTAATAGAGACACCTAAAAATATAACACTGTGATACAGAAGGACACTATAATAAAAAGAAATCATAATAAGTGACCCTCACACTATCTTGCTTTCATGAAATAAACTTAATTTCTAAGGCTAGCTTAAATAAAATAGAATTTCAAAAACGCTAATTTTTAGGTTTTAGAAAACCTAAAAACATTCCCGTCCTTGGCTTCTCGCCTAGTTCTCCTATGACCTCTCTAACTGCTCTCCTACGAGGTTCCCTTCTTCTGCTCATAAAATGTCAGTTTTACTCAAGGACTCACTCAGTTTTTTCTTTTTTACTCTTCAAATGTTCCCAGGCTCATTTTTCCTGTCTCGTGGCCCTCAATACCACGTATTTCCTTTCTTAGTCTCAGATCCCCATGTGTCCTACAACCAACTAGACTTGGAACTATCATAAACACCTCAAATTTAACAAGCCCAAAATTGAAGCTCTCTGTAAAATACCTCTGGCTCTACCTTTTTGTTTTGTATTTTTTTGTTTCCTTGATTAAATTACCCAAACTAGGAGCCCTAAATTGATCATAACTCCTCCCTTTACCTGTTTCTCCCAAGTCAGTCAATTCTATAATACCAAAGACAAGTCTCTGAATTCCCCCAACCCCAGCTGCCCTGCTCTCTACTACAGCAGTAATTCAGGCCCTAAACCATTACTTCAACTTCCTCCTAAATAATCAGCCAGCTTCCAATATTCCCCATCCAGGTATTTCTGATCTCTTTTTCAGGCGGCCAAAACAATAATTATGCTAAAACAGATGTGATCACTTATCTTGCTAAGAAACCTCCACCAGTGTCCTACTTCTTCACATAGTATAAGGACTCTTCTCAACCAGATCACAGCCTACCTTGCCACCTTCATCTCTAGCTGCTCTCCCTCAGGGACAATAAACCAACAAGGACATGTATGCTCACTTCCACATTTTTGCTAAAAACACAAAACCCTCCTCTCTCTAAGCAGAGCTACTTCCCCTCTGTAGTCCCACAACATTTCAGATGGGCCTAGATCATGGTAATATTATAGTATGCTACTAATATGCATTATTACTTGAAGGAGCTAGTATAACCTAATGATTACATTTGTGGCCATGAAGCAAAAAATTCATGAGTTCAAATGCCAGTTGGTTGGCCACACCTGTTTATTCATCTATAAAATAAAGAAAAACAAATGTATAGGGTTTTATAAAGATTAAATTAATGAGACAGGATAAGCGCAGTGACTCACACCTGTAATCCTAGCACTCTGGGAGGCCAAGGTGTGAGGATTACTTTAGTTCAGCAGTTTAAGACCAGTCTTAGCAAGAGCAAAAAACCGAAAAGATTTGCGGGGCTGGGTGGCCTGCACCTGTAGTACCAGCTACTCGTGAGGCTGGGGCATGGAGTTTGAGCCCAGGAATTTGAGGTTGCAGTGAGCTGTGATCACTCCACTGCACTCTACCTGGAGCAACAAGATGCTGTCAAAAAAAAAAAGAAAAATGCATCAACTAGTATAAGAGGTTGTCTCTGAGGAGGAAAACTAAGCAGCTAAGAGATAGGGATAAGAGTCTCACATTTTGCTATATTCTTTCTTGTACCTTTTTTTTTTTCTTGAAAAAGAGATAAAGTCTCACTTTGTTGCCCAAGCTAGAGTGCAATGGCCTTACCATAGCTCACTGTAACCTTGAACTCCTGGACTCAAGCAATCCTCCTGTCTTAGCCTTCTGAATAGCTAGGATTACAGGCAAGCGCCGTCACGCCAGGCTAATTTTTTAATATTTTCTAGAGGCCAGGGTCTTGCTGTAATGCCTAGGCTGTTCTCAAGTGATCCTCCCCACCTAAAGTGCTGGGATTACAGGCATGAGCCACCATGCCCAGCCTCTTGTAACTTTTGAATTTTTTTTCCTCAAAAACTGGTCTATAGTGTGAAATTTTTATCATTTGCTTTTATTGATCATTCCAAAAAGAAAAAAGACAATAAACTTTATATTATAATCCAAAGTTTACACTACCTAAATATTTCATTATGCATTAAATGCATTATGCTGATCTTTGCAGAAAAACCTAAGGTGACCTAATCATAGTTCTAGTATTAATAATTTCAACTGCATTGATGATAATGGCCAAAGGTTGTTACATTTTTAGCTAAATTAGCCAATGAGAATCAATTTGTTAAAGTATATACTTTATTAAGGTATATCAATTTATTAACGTATATAAGAGGGGTTGCCTGGAGATGAGAAAAAGGAAAAACTTAAGTATGTGGATGGGGGACACATTGAGAATAACTTCATTCATTCAAAAATCATACTGCTTATATGGTACCAATTATTGTGCTAAATGCTGAGGAAACGGTGACATAAGTAACTTGTAATTTAGTGGGAATATACGAATAGAGCAGTAAAACTGGCACTCTTGTGGGCTTGGTTACTCAAAATATACATTCATTCAATAATGAACACATTCAATAATGAACACATAACAATTAAATGAATGAAGGCAGGAAGAAAGCAAGCCTGGTGACAAAACACACTCCCCCAAGCCTCTAGTAACTTGAAAAGAACACCAAGAATTGATCCCTCAATCTGACAATGCTTGTGGACCTGCGTTCCCAGGATCCCAAGAGCCAGAGGAGCCTGCAGGGGTCTATGGCTCTTCATCCACCCCTCCTTTGACCCAAGAGCTTGGGAAGGTGAAGAATTTAAGGGTCTCCAGGACTCAAACCCCACATTTGCCTCCCTTCAAGCCAGGCACTCCTACACCTGGGCTCACTAGGTCTCAGCTCTCTAACAAACGCTGGGTCGACCTTTGACACTCAAAAAGAAAGTCACTTTGGGCTAGTTCCCTCAGTGTTCCCTCATGAACAGGCAGCATAGAAGGCAAGACAAACTAAAACTCCTTTCGAGCGGCCCTTAGCTCCAAAAAACTGTGAAACCAGGAGGCACCTGGACGAGATCGGAGAGGGAAGGTGACCCCAGAAGCTCCTGCAGTCAAATGCACAGTCGGCTTGGCTGGCGAATTGCACAGTCACTGACCTTTCCATAGGGGCTTCCCAGGGGTGGTGGCCAGAGGAGCGAGAGCGGCAGCCCAGGCCCCGCACCCACCACATCTCCCTCTCAGCGGGCTCTGAGCTAAAGAACGCAGAGTAACCACGAGCGACCAGGAGGCCGCCATCTTGAGCTCCGTACAAGGGTAGGAAGAGGAAAACTTTATTGAAACCTAGAGGAGAGACGGTGGCAAAATCAAATCCAGTCGTGCTCGCTGAAGGCTCCACCCGAGAAAACGAAAGGAAGTAGTTAGGGAATGTGACCTCCCGTAGCCAGCGGGGCGGGCTTGACTCTCGTGCCCTTCTGTCCTTGCGGGCACTGCCAGCCGGGACTACGACTCCCAGCATTCAGTGCGCCGCCGCCGGGGGCGGGGCGGGCAGCTGCCGTCAGGGGCCGGAGGGCGGCAATTCTTCCCCTCGCGCTGGCCGCCAAGGAACCCGAACTCTTCCATGAATTGGGAGCAGGTCGGGCGTGGTGGCTCACGCCTCCAGTCCCAGCGATTTGGGAGGCTGAGGCCGGAGGATCGCTTGAGGCCAGCCTGGACATCATGGCACGACCCTCGTGTCTATAAAAACTTGTTTTAAAAATCAGCTAGGCCTGGTGGCGCGCACCTCTAGCCCTAGCTACTCGGAGGCTGAAAAAAAGGAATTAGGAGGTGATTATGACGAGTAGTCACGTAACTGCTCACTCCTAAGCCTTTTTAGTTCATGTGACCGACATTCCGAAACCTCAATGTAAGTACAATGTAGGTAGCCCAATGGGCCATCATGTTTTAACGAAATATTGATGTCACCTCAACACACCCCCCCTAAACCACAGTCCCAGTTTTTCTGCCTCCAGCGTCCGACTCATCTTTGGCAGAGTACCCGAAATGTGTTCCTAGCACTTTTCCTTTCTGTGTTTGAATAACATAAATCACTTTTAATATCTCACACACTCAAATGTTTTGAAAGAATTTATAAGTAGCATGGGAAAGCCAATGGCCCAAGATGGACAATTGCTGGAGGGAGTTAGTCATGGGACGGTGTATCAGAAGGGTAACTTCTTTGATCTTCCCTAATGTAATTAAACAAATGTTTTGAGGCACTATGATAAGTGTACTGAGAACACAAATTGCGTCCAGAAGAGGCTGGCAATCCAGTAGGAGGGATGTAGAATGTGAGAAAAGATAATACAAAGTGCTGTAGAATCAATCAATGAGAGAGCACTTGGGCTGGTAAATCAGGAAGGTTTTCTAGAAGCTTAACTTTTAACAACAGATGAAGACCTTCCAAGAACAGGGAATAGAGGGAACTAAGGCAGACAAGAAAGTCAGGAGTATAGGAAGGAGAAAGCCAAGTTTCAGTTGTGTGAAAACAAATGAAAAAACTACAGGAGGAAGAGTTCCAGGAAGTCAGGTAGCTGGTCCCCACTCCAAGAGGGATTCCAAAGAAACAGGAAAAGTATAGCATGGCGTAGTAATTTGGAGATGTTTCTACTAACTTCATCAAGTCATTTATTAGAAAAACTATTTTGATTGTATCTGTCAAAATAAGTTAATTTTAAAAATAAGCCAATTTACACTTACTATTTGTTTTCTTTTTTCTTTTTTTTATTCAGTCTCTATAGAGACTGTCAAAAAATTGTCAATGTCAACTATATTTCAAGTCATCATAGCAGGGTACTGGGAAAAGTTTTCAATTAGCAATAATTGTACCTCAGATAAACCTCCGAGTTTGGCTATGATACTGCCACTGGGAAAAGCTTATTTTGTATCTTTAATTCTGTTGTCAAACATAAAAAACTGTTCCTCTATACTATGGCAATTTTTTTTTCTTTTCATACTACTAACTTTTGGGTATGACACTTTCTGAAAGGCCTTTTGAAAATCAGATTGTTTCTCCCTTGACTTACATATTTATTTATCACATTCAAAAGACTTTCAGAGAGTATTTCTTGTTCTGTTTTGTTTTGAGACAGAGTCTCACTCTGTCACCTAGGCTAGAGTGAAGAGGCATCATCATGGTTCACTGCAACCTCCAACTCCTGGGCTCAAGCGATCCTCCTGTCTCAGTCTCCCGAGTAGCTGGGACTACAAGCATGCACCACCATGCCTGGCTAATTTTTCTATTTTTTTGGTAGAGACAGGGTCTCACTCTTGCTCAGGCTCATCTCGAACTCCTGAGCTCAGGCAATCTTCCCACCTCAGCCTCCCAAACTGCTAGGATTACAGGTGTAAGTCACCACACCCATCCCAGAGAGTATTTAGACATCATTATGTTTGCTCTGGAAAAATAGTTGCTTACCTTGGTCAATGAAATTATCGTTTATGAGATATTCGAACAGCTTAAAAATTATGGAAGTAAAATAAGCTCTCCTAGATAGTTGAATGCCAAATTGGCAGGAAGAGCTACAGGAAATTTTCACATGGCTGTGCAAGTAGACAGAAACGTAGCAAGTAAACTTGGTGTACAAGTGTAAGGTAATTTAGAGGGAAATAAATTATATTTGTTGTATTCAGGAGAATTCATTATGACCATAAGACTAAGTAGCCACTGTAAACTATTTTATTAAAATGTTAATCCTGGGGGCCAAGCGAGGTGGCTCAGGCCTGTAATCCTAGCACTCTGGGAGGCCAAGGCGGGCGGATCGC
>VBSM01000361.1:60040710-60054777 GCA_008086735.1 Cheirogaleus medius | reverse complement strand
CTCCCAGAGAGCTAGGATTACAGGCGTGAGCCACCGCGCCCGGCCTTAATTTTCTACTAGTGATAAAAGTACAGACATTGTAACACTTTCCCTGCTCTTTTTGCATTTTTTTTTAGAAGACCATTAAGAATGCTTTATTCATTTCTTTCATGATACAAGATCTAATCTAGTCTTAACAACATATTTTGTGTTTCACTTAAAAGTAGATGTGGTCTGTTTCCCTTATGAGGACTTCTTGCCAAGATACTAGCTAAGCTAGATGGCAGTCAGAGCCAGCCTTTTCTCACCCCAGCCCACTTGACATTTTTATAGTTCACTAAAATAATGGAAAATGACCTATATTTAGGTAAATAACCTCAGGCAGAACCCAAAAACATACACATAAAGGTGCATTTTAAAAGTTGTATTCTAGTGTAAATAACACATTTTAACAACTAGCAAGGTTTTATTTTGTAATACATAGGTAAAATGTTAATAATGTCATGATTTCTTATGTTAAAGTAACCAGACTTGCTATGTTATCAATTTGACAAACCTAGATTTATACATGCATACACGTGCACACAGTTTTTTTGAAGTTTTCTTAACGTGCTTCAATTTCGGATTAACTTTTGTTTCAGACAAATCTTCCTATTTTCAAGCTGAAGGAATCTACTGTGAGAAGAAGATACAGTGACTTTGAATGGCTGAGAAGTGAATTAGAAAGGGAAAGCAAGGTAAGAATTATTTGCAATGCAACTTTAAAACAAAACATTCCAAATATTTTTTTTTTAGAGACAGAGTCTCACTTTGTTGCCCAGGCTAGAGTGAGTGCCGTGGCATCAGCCTAGCTCACAGGAACCTCAATCTCCTGGGCTCAAGTGATCCTACTGCCTCAGCCTCCCAAGTAGCTGGGACTACAGGCATGTGCCACCATGCCCAGCTAATATTTTGTATGTATATTTTTAGTTGGTCAGTTAATTTCTTTCTATTTTTAGTAGAAACGGGGTCTCACTGTTGCTCAGGCTGGTTTCAAACTCCTGACCTCGCCCACCCGCCTCAGCACTCCTAGAGTGCTAGGATTACAGGCATGAGCCACCACGCCCGGCCAAAACATACCAAATTTTGATGTTTGAGACCTCTCAGGAACATTATCTTGAATAAAATGAGTAAAAGAAAATATGGTTTCTTTTTTTCAAACAGTTCAATTTCATCTTATTCCATGGGGAAGAGTCTGTAATTTTTCCTTAGAACTCTTAATCTTAACCTTTAATGGCCCAGTTGAGGCCTTTGCTGACTCACTTTTGAATAACACTTACTTCTTAGAACCTTCTTGCTATTACTTCCTTCCTTCCTTTCCCTCATGTTCCTATTTCATCTTCCCTTCTGCACACCCTTGCCAAGTTTCTATTCCTCAATACGTCTCATGTCAGTGTATTTCTAATTTGGTTTTACTGACTCAAAATAAATTTTTTTCATCACACATGTACATATAACAGAAGTTTCATAAAACAATAATTACCTTACTCTGTGTAATACATGCTGATATTTTTCAGACTAGTTTTTTAAATGGTAGCTATGATCCGTTAATGGGATGCTACCTGCAATTTGTGTTATGTGCCTTGCTAACAATTGTCTTTTCTTAGAAAAAAAATTGGCTTTGGCTTCAAAATAAATTAGAGCAACATCTCACTCTAATGTCCCTCATTTAAGCCATACTTCAGGATGACATCAGAGGCATGGAGTCATGGAAGAGCATGGCATGCTCAGAATGATGGAAAGTTATTTTGTGACCAGAAAGTAGTAGAAAGAAGTGGGGTATGGTAGGAGTCCTGAACAAAGTTAAGGCTAGGTTGTGCTCATTTCCTAAGTCTAAGCTAGAAATGAAAGGAAAAATCTATAACCAGGTACATGTGGCTGAATACGAGACCAACATGCACAAACCATAACATTCCATCAAAAGTGTAAAGGAAAAAAATCTTAAAAGAATATCAAAACATAAAATACTTATGAGTGAAACTAGAAATATAAAATCCATGTAAAGAAAACTCTGAAACTTTACTGAAAGGCAAAAGACCTTAATAAAGAGAGAAATACTACATCCCTGGTTTGGAATATTTGCTTTTGAAGATTCATTTATTCTACAAACATTTGAGAGTTCAATCTTTTTGTTTTAGGAGTTATGGATAGAGCTGTGAACAAATTCAGGTCCCCTTTTTTATGGTGCTTACGTTCTATTAGGTAAATCCAGGTAGTGAAGAGAAGGCAGGGAAAAATGTAAAATATATAGTACATCAGATGATGATAAGCTCTTTTTAAAAAACAGTGGGGAGATAGGAAGTACCAGGAGAGATAATCTCATATAGGGTGCAAGGCTCACTCATAGGTGACATTTTAGCAGAAATCTGAAAGGAATAAGGCAGTATCTCATTACTTATTTATAAAATCATAAAATTTTAAAAGAAATCTCAGTGGGGTCTTTATAAACTTAAAGATTTATATAAGAGCTTTAGAATCAGAGAAAGCTCCAGAATACCCAAAAATTATTTTCAATATATAGTGAGCAGATGTTTGTTTTACCAGACATCAAAGCATATCTTAAGGCTATAATAATTAAAAACATGGTACACTTGCAAGGGTGATCCTTGTACTAGCTCATGCCATTCCAGGGGCCATAGCAGGGGTCCCCAACCTATGGTGAGTTGCATAATTATTGTATATTACAATGTAATAAAAATAGAAATAAAGTGTATAATAAATGTAATGTGCTTGAATCATCCTGAAACTATCCTCCCCCCATCCATGGAAAAGTTGTCTTCCATGAAAACAGTCCCTGATACAAAAAAGGTTGGGGACTGCTACCATAAAGACCATGATCAAGAAGAGAAAACCTGGGTGAGTCGTGCTGAATCATCATCTGGCATTTCTTCAGTGCGTGCTTGGCAGCAGTCCTCCCATAGTCCAAGGACCCCCGACATGTGCACTGGCCAGATTGGGCCTACAGAGGCTCTAAGTTTCCTAGAAGCTATTGAGGGGCTGAATGCTGAATCCAAGCATGCAGGGGGTTAAGGCCTCCTGGGGCTGACCTCTACCCCTGGGAGATAGGACATGGGAAGAAACCAGCAGAAGCAATGCACCCCTTTTTAACCTACCAGACTGTTTTAAGACTCAGTCCTTTCAAACAGCCTTTCTGGAAGTTCCAGCTGCCACCATTGTGAAGTTGTTGGCCAGTTTGGTAATCCATTCTTTGTATTTGCTTTCCCCCTTTCCTGCTTCACTCCCTTGCCTTTTGCTTCCTTGGGATTGCTTCTCTCTCCATTAGAGTGTTAGCATGTAAACTTCTGCTTCAGTTCTGTTTTCTAGGGAAACTGAACTAAGACACCGTGAAAGAAGGTATGATTGGATTATAGTGAACAACTAGGAGTCTTTATTTCTAAGGCCCATAAAGCACCTTACTCAAAGGAAAAACTTTAGATACATTTCCTACAAGATCAGAAATAAGGCAGAGATGCCTAGTATCATCACTACTGTTCAACATAATATTGATGGCTCTAGCCAATGCAAAAAGACCTAAAAGAAAACATAAAAGGTTAAGAAAAAAATGTGGTATAGTCATGTGTTGTTTAATGATAGGGATATGTTCTAGAAAAAGTATCCTTAGGTGATTTCATAGTGAAGACATCCTAGAGTGTACTTACACAAACCTAGCTGATGTAGGCTACCACACACCTAGGCTATATAGGCTATTACTCCTGGGGTACGAACCTATACATCATGTTATTGTACTGAATACCATAATCAACTGTAACACAATGGGAAGTGTTTATATATCTAAACATAGAATAGGTACAGTAAAAATAAAGAGATAAAAATGGTACATCTGTATAGAGTATGTACCTTGAATGGAGCTTGTAGTACTGGAAGTTGCTGTGGGTGAAGTCATTAAGTGGTGACTGAACATGAAAGCCTAGGACATTACTGTACACTACTATAGACTTTATAAACACTACATTTAGGCCACACTAAGAAAAGTTTTTTCTTCAATAATAAATTAACCTTAGGTTATTGTAATTTTTTTACTTTATAAACTTTTTTTTAAAACCACAACGTAAATGATAGTGTAAAAAAATAAATAAATACACTTTTTTTTTTTTTTTAAACATTGTCTCGCTCTGTTGCCCTCTCTAGAGTGCAGTGGCAACATGGTGGCTCACTGCAGCCTCCAGCTACTGGGCTCAAGGGATCCTCCTGCCTCAGCCTCCTGAGTAGCTGGGACTACAGGTGCATGCCATGACACCTGGCTGATTTTTCTATTTTTAGTAGAGACAGGATCTTACTCTTGCTCAGGCTGGTCTTGAACTACTGGCCTCAAGCAATCCTTCCACTTGGGCCTCCCAGAGTGCTAGGATTACAGGCGTGGGCCTCCGCACCAGCACGTATAAACTTGTAGAATAACTGTTTTGTAATAACACTTAGCAAACAACATGGAGCCGCTGTACAAAAATATTTCCTTTCTATAAGCTTTTTCCTATTTTAATTTTTTCTTTTTAAACTTTTTTGTTTAAAACCAAGACACACTCACACATTAGCCTAGGTCTACACAGGGTCAGGATCATCAAGATGTAACTAGGCAATAGGAATTTTTCAGCTTTATAATTTTGTAGGACCACCATCATATATGCATGCGGTTCGTTGTTGACTGAAACGTGATTATGCAGCGTGTGGCTGTGTTGCTTTAGGGTTGAGCAAAGGGGTTAGTGGAATGTAATAGAGGTTAAGTGCTGGCCCATGTATTTGTAGGGAATTAGTTCATAACAAAAATAACAATGTCACTCAGTGGGGAAAGGAATTCAGCAAATGGGGTTGAAACATTTGACCATCTATTTAGAAATAAAGACTATGACTTACAGTGGGTTATCAGAACTTACTAACATCAGTGTCTCCAAAGTTGGTATACAACCCCCCCACTGCTAAATTTGACTGGCTTAAAAATTAAGACTTATAACTCACAATATACAAATTACAAATGGTTAGAACATTTCAATGTACAAAACAAGTTAGGAAAGTTTTGGATAATGACATTTCTTATGACTCTAGAGAAGTGTCTCAATAGGCTTTGGGCTTTGCTTAATATAGCACATGCAGCCTGGAATGTTTAATAAACATTGGTGAATATATACCTTTTTTTTCCCCTAGTAACAGCTTTATTAAGATAATTCACCCTTTTAAAGTATACAATTCAGTGAGTTTTAGTATATTCACAGAGTTGGGCAACCATCACTACAATCAATTTTAGAACATTCTTGTCACCAGATAAAAGAAACCCTGTACTCATTAATATTCATTACCAGTTTCTCTCCAACTTCTCCTCCCTGAGCCTTAGGCATCTACTCACTAATCTACTTTCTCTGTGGATCTACCTATTCTGGGCATACCATATATCCATTTATATAGGTAGATGTAATATGTGATCTGTTGTTTCTGGCTTCTTTCACTTAGCATGTTTTCAAGGTTCATCCTGTTGTAACATACATCAGTACTTCATTCCTCTTTCTTGCTAAATAATATTCTGTTGTTTACATATATGCCATTTTATCCATTCATCATTTGGTGGACATTTAGGTTGTGTTCCTACTTTTTGGCTATTATGAATAATGCTGCTATTAACATTGGTGCACAGATTTTTGTCTGGACATAGGGTTTCATTTCACTTGGGTATATACCTACTAGTGTCTTGCTAGGTCATATGATAACTCTTTTTTAACCTTTTGAGGAACTGCCAGACTGTTTTCCAAAGCAGCTATACCATTTTACATTCCTATCAGCAATGTATGAGGGTTCCAGTTTTCTCCACATCCTCACCAACCTTTGCTAACCTGTCTTTATTATAGTTCTAGTGTTTGTGAAGTAGTATTGATTGCACTGTGGTTTGGTTTTTCTTGTCTCTGATGGCTAATAATGTTTGTCATCTTTTCACGTACTTACTGGCCATTTATATATCCATGGAGAAATGTTTATTCAGATCCTCTATTTAATTGGGTTGTCTTTGTTATTATAGGGCTGTATCTAGAACATACCAAAATCTCTTACAGATTCCTTATCAGATATATGATTTGCAAAAATCTCCCCTTCTATGGTTTGTTTTTCACTTTCTTTTTTTTGTTTGTTTGTTTTTGAGACAGAGTCTCACTCAGTTGCCCAGGCTAGAGTGCTGTGGTGTCAGCCTCACTCACAGCAACCTCAGAACTCCTAGGCTCAAGCTATCCTTCTGCCTCCCAAGTAGCTGGTACTACAGGCATGCGCCACCATGCCAGCTAATTTTTTCTATATATTTTTAGTTGTCCATATAATTTCTTTGTATTTTTAGTAGAGACAGGGTCTCGCTCTTGCTCAGGCTGGTCTCGAACTCCCGAGCTCAAACGATCTGCCTGCCTCAGCCTCTCAGAGTGCTAGGATTATAGGCGTGAGCCACTGTGCCCGGCTTCACTTTCTTGATGTTTTTTTAAAAGTACAACACTTAACATTTAACATTAGACCAGTTACATATCTTGGGGAGTTCAACCTATATGAAAGGTTTACTCATATTACAATATTGCTACGAACAATGTAATCAAGTTATTTTGTTATAAGTACTTTTAACTAAGGTCTTTTAAACTAAGCTAGAAACTCAGTGACATTTATTGTGTTCACTGGTCGTTATGGTTAGATCTTTTAGCTTTTATTCTAGTATGCTTTGGCTTTCAATATATTTTGCTCGCCAGGCATCTTCCTAGCCACTTCTCACCCCATATCACACACATTTCTTTGGATTCATGACTTTTAAATTGGCATTAGAATTCTATTTAGATCTTTTCAGACTGTTTAAGCAAAAATAATGTGATGTGGAAGTAGACCTTTGAAATCTTAGCTGGATAAACCATTCATGATCCATTTGAATAACTACTTTGATTTTTTTTTTTTTTGAGACAGAGTCTTGCTCTGTCAACTGAGCTAGAGTGTCGTGGTGTCAACCTAGCTCACAGCAACCTCAAACTCTTGGGCTCAAGCAATCCTCCTACCTCCACCTCCCGAGTAGCTGGGACTACAGGCTCAAATCAACACACCCAGCTAATTTTTTTTCTGTTTTTACTAGAGACGGAATCTCACTCTAGCTCAGGCTGGTCTCTAACTCCTGACCTCAAGGTATCCACCTGCCTCAGCCTCCTAGAGTGCTAGGATTACAGGTGTGAGCCACCTGCGCGCAACCCTACTTTCAATATTATGTTAGGAAGAATTTATCTCTACATATGATAACGCATGGTAATTATTTTCTTAAATTTCATGCTAAATTCTACCCTTAATTAATGGTGGTCATTTATTTACTACACTGGTTCTAGATTTTTTTTTTTCAATAATAACTGTATAGATACGGATATTTTCCCCTGCCCACCAGATAGCCATTCTACCAGAACTCAGTGGTCAGGATGTCTTTCTCAGTTTTAAAGTCCCTGCAGATTTTAACCCTCAACTTGACAAATGCTAATATAGGGCAGAGATTCAAGAATACTGGAGCAAATTTATGGAGATAAATCCTTAGATATCTTAAGCATTGGTCATCTGGGGAGAGTAAACCTAGGAAAGGATTATAGAGTTTATGTTGGACATTGTGTTTTATGTTTCATTTTTGTTGTTATTTTGGTTTTTTGTTTATCTATATGAAGTTGAATTGGTCTTTCCTTTTTTTACCCTGTTGAATTTTGTTTTAGGATAAACTCCTAGGTATAGAAACTCTACATCAAGGATTTAAAGTTTTAACTTTTTTAGAATATGTATTATTTGTATTACTGATGGAAAGGAATACATATGTATATGTATATATATCAGTTTATTATTTATATTTCTCCTGTTCTGATTATTTGCTTATACATTTCTCTATTTTGGTATTAGATGGAGATCCAGGTAAGTGGTCAGTTATCTAATAGATACTTCAGCTTCTGTTATATACCCAGCTTTTCTTAAAATAACTATAAGAAACCTAAAACAGGGTTCTTGATTTGAAGGCATTAATAGGATAGATTCGTGGTTCTTCACCAGGGATGGATTTTTCTCCCAGGTGACATTTGACAATATCTGGGGACATTTTTTATTGTCTCGACTGGGGATGCTACTGATGTCTAGTGGGTAGAGACCAGGGATGCTGCTAAACAAAAGAATGCACAAAAAAGCCCCCCCAGTACAAAGAATTATCTGGTTCAAAATGTCAATAGTGCTAAGATTGAGAAACTAACCTGTGAAATAAATTAGGTGCTATTTAATTGAAGCAGTTATTCGAGCTCCAGGTAATTCCCAGAAGGGAGAAATCAGCATGAGTTTGACCTTTGGTTAGGCTTTGAAGGGGAAAATTTGGGATGTTTTTACAGTGTGGGGAGGAAGAAATGGCAGGTCTTTGGGAAAAGATGGCAAGACCTACTATCTTTGGGTATTTGGGGGAAAGTTGACTTGTTTCTTAGTGTAGGAAATGAAGAGTAGTGACAAGTATAGTTGATTAATCTGTCATCACCCCTAACACAAGTAGGAAAGACTATATACAGATGGTAAGAGGCTGAAGAAACCACAGAATTCTTATCTATCCATGTTACAGAGAGAACATTGATCTCTGCAGTTTCTTTTGCAATAAGGCATTGTCATCCCTGAGTGACATCAAAAGTATCTGAGGGGCTTGGTAACCTTTATTTCAGAGTTCTGAATGTTCTCTTTGTATAATAGTGATCTGATAAGTCCAAGAAGAGTGATATAAGCGGTGGGCTCTCTAAGGAGCTTTGGTCTGATAGACTATTCTGCATTTGATTATATCTTGCCTCCAAAACATTAAATCTTTTTCCATATAATTTTTTTACTCTTTTATATTTAAAATAGTTTGAGAGCAGGATGGCTCCCATAGTGAGAATGTACTGTGTCTTCATGTTGCACTCTATAAATTTTCACAACCTAGTCAACCTGATCAAAAACTTCTTTCCCCATGTTGTTTTAGGTTGTAGTTCCCCCACTCCCTGGAAAAGCATTTTTGCGTCAACTTCCTTTTAGAGGAGATGATGGAATATTTGATGACAATTTTATTGAGGAAAGGAAGCAAGGGCTGGAGCAATTTATAAACAAGTAAGTGCTTTCTATTCCTCAAAGTATGCAAGTGAACAATGTCTTGAGACTACTTTAGGTGACTGCTAATAATTTAGATGTTGAACAAAACTGTAATGTTACCTTTCTTTTTGGCCATTTCCTAACTTTTTATATCATTTAAATAAAGTAAAAATATCTGACAAGTTGAATATCATATGACAAATATTAACATACTTGAGTGATTGAAATGAGTATCTTTGTGTTGACCTAAGTTTTGTGTTTGTTTTTCTTGGTTAATTTATGTAAATTACATTTAAAATTACAGCATTTAAAAAATACAGTTTTACTTATATTCTTTCTGATTTAAGGTATGTTCTAGCATGAACAATAAAATCAAACAAGATGATTGCAGATGGAGGTATTATCAGCATGTGTTTTGTAAAGGCACACATTTTTAATTTTCATGGCAAAATGTATTCTTTTGAAAATGTGAGTTTAGGCTTGTTTCTCTTTTACTTTAGAAACTCTTGCTAAGCTCAGACTAATTTTTTAGCTTTTAATTTTATTCCCATTTGAAATTATGCCAAGAAAGGGCTCACTGGAATTGTGCATTGGCCTTAAGTTTGGCCAAGTAAAATCAAATTCCAGAGGATATGATTGTTTAAACTTATATTTTACATTTTATCTAGTGATTTGAATCTGTGAGTAATAAACAGGAGAGATAGGGTTATACAAAGCCTTTAACTCTTAATTATCTAATGTAGCACACAAACTTCATTTGTCTTTCTGTGGACATATTTCCTTTTTGGAGAAGGCAGTGCTATATTAGATGTTTTAAAATTCTGAAATAGAAGTCTGGTTGCCCAGTCTAGTGTCTGTGGTTAGCCTGTGGTAGAAACCTTTAAAGCAAGTGAAAACAAACAAAAAAAGCCCAAACAAAAACCCACCTGGACATTTATGCCTGTTTTTTAGTTTGGGGGGCTTTTATTGAACTTCAGTGTATTTCTAACTCCAATCCTGTATCATCTCTTTAAAATAGATTCTTAGAATCCATTGACATGCTTCACTATTAACATTAAAATTCAGGCTGGGCATGGTGGCTCACACCTCTAATCCTAGCACTCTGGGAGGCCGAGAGAGGCCAAAGTCAAGAGTTCAAGACCAGTCTGAGCAAGAGTGAGACCCCCATCTCTACTAAAAATAGAAAGAAATTAGCTGCACAACTAAAAATACATAGAAAAAATTAGCCAGGCATGGTGGTGCATGCCTGTAGTTCCAGCTACTCAGGAGGCTGAGGCAGAAGGATCGCTTGAGCCCAGGAGTTTGAGGTTGCTGTGAGCTAGCCTGATGCCATGGCACTTCTAGCCCAGGCAACAGAGCAAGACTCTGGTCTCAAAAAACAAAACAACAACAACAACAAAAAAAACATTAAAATTCATTTAAGTTTCTTATGAATACACCGACTAATATGAAAAGAAGCTAATTGTGTGTATGTGCCAAAAGCAGTGCAAAGTTAGTCTGGAATTAAATGTGTTCTGAATTTCTCTTGTGAGCCATAGGAAAGAAAATATACCGTTAATTGACAGAGCATAGCCTTATGGGCAGCCCATTATAGTACTAATTATTAGTAAGTTGTACATGCTTCCTAACCTTAAAATATGTGTGTTTCGATCCCCACCACCACCACTTTTATGAAATATTGGAATAAATTTGTGTTTTTTGTTCTCAGGGTCGCTGGTCATCCTCTGGCACAGAATGAACGTTGTCTTCACATGTTTTTACAGGATGAAATAATAGATAAAAGCTATACTCCATCTAAAATAAGACATGCCTGAAACTTGTCAAGAAGAGGCAAAATGTGACTATTAATGATTCATATGCACCAGTGAAGAAGTTTTAACTAACTTGTAGCATGCTGCACAGAAACTGGTATAACATGCCTTCAGTATACTAACACTCATGCTCAGTTTTGTTTTGTTTTGGCAGTTGACAAGAAGTTAATTTGCTTTAGTGAAAATCTCTCCTTCCAGCCTTTCTACATAAATAGCTCTTCCTTGCTGTTTTAATGTGGTGTACACTATAGCCTCACAAACTTGTTATTCCAATGTAATCTACAATGTCCTAACTAAAGTTACTGACTTGGTCTTATTTGCACAGTTTTTGTGTCATGTTTGCTTCTTGAATCTGATTAAATAGAATATTTCTCTTTCCCCCTTTTAATATGTGATGTTACTCGACCTAATTTATGTGTAGGAGCACTACACCACTGGTTTCCAATACCGCACACGTAAGATACACACTTGTGTGCAGAAGGTATCTTCCTTCAGGCTTGTAACCCTTCACATGGGAGATTAATGAGAGAAATCTTTATATTCTGTAAAGAACAAAATCAAATTTATATACTAAAATCATTTGTCTAAAAATTTAAGTTGTTTTCAAATAAAAATTAAAATGCATTTCTGATATGCACCGATTGTGTTGCCTCCTGCTTTTCTTTCTCCCTATGGCTTGACTACTTAACTCACTTGTGAGAGGGATTATTTACTAATTATATACTTCTCATTCCTGTAACTCCAGTCCTCTCTAAACAGTGGTGATATCAAATATGCTTCCACCCTTTGAATGGGGTATTTTCTTTTTAAACAACAAAAAAAGCGATGTGCTCAAAAAAAAAAAAAAAGCATTCCTTAAGGCTCATTGAATCGTTTTGAAGCACTTTGTGTATTTGAAAAACGCTTTATATCTCAAGTCATTCTTTGAAAGGCCTTTCAAGATAAGTTAATACCATGCCTCCTATTTTTCAGAAGAATTTTTTTCCTAGTACATCTGAGTGACTTGTTTAAACATACTTAGCAGGGGTGTAATAACCCTTTTCTTAGCAGAGTATGCTTTCTCTTTAATTTGGCTTGGGATAGTAGCACACTTCATCCTCTTCAAGTAAGGAAGAAGGGCATAGTATTGTAGTCTGAGCCGTGTAAACGATGAGACCAGAAAATACGTGACTCCTTGCCTAACTTGTGTTGTGGCGCTAGACCTTTCAGCCAGAATGTGCTCTCTAGTTGGAGTCTGTACATCCCTTGGTGGTTTGGAGACCCATTGTGACCTGGAATTAAATCTCAAGGTTAGGAATGTTTGTCATCCTACCCCATGGTATCTCCTCTGGAGATGGGTTAGTCTATTTGAGAGGAAATAACTTAGGTCTTGACCACATTAGAATGTCACCAGGCAGATTGGAAGAAGTCATAGCTTCCCAATAAGCCTTTTTTTGTTCAAGTAATATTTCAGTCCCATAATGCTAGACATTTCAAACACTGTAATGTAACAAGGCACAAAGCTAAACAATACATAAATTTTATTTCCATGAGTTACAGAAGTAAAGTCAAAGTTTTGGTACACACAATGGAGTAATGGTAGCTCTTGTCCTTAACAAGAAAAAGCTGAAAAAAACAAAATCAATGACTTTTCTTGGACCCATCAGATAATTGATGTTGCAGGGCAAACCACCACCCCAAAATCTAGAGAAACAGGCTATTCTAGAGAGACACAGCCAAAACTTACTTCCCTGGAGCAAGAGCTGCTGGAGGCCTAGTGTGGACTAGCATGAGAGCGAGAAATCCCTGGGGATCGCAGTTTTAGAGATGTCTTTGGGCTTTACCTCCAAGAACTCCACCAGATTCTCACAGTGACTCTCTGGAAAGATCCCCTTGTGGCTCTGCATGGGAAGAGGATTAATAATCATTGTGAAATGACACCCAGAACCTTATTTGTTACAAAGGCCTATTCTCCAGGGAAAAAGACTGCCAGAGCCTTTGGGGATTCCCCGTTGGAGGAGGGGCATTCTTCCCACTCCAGCCCCACTCTAGCCTTCCTGTCTCACCTAAGGAAAATTTTTTAAAAAACCATAGTCAACAGGAGGCAGGCCTCCAAGGAACTAGATTGGAAATGCACTGGGGAAACACTTGTGAAGATCACAGGCCCACTAAAAGTCGGAGATTTAATCTGGAGACTATAGAATGCCCCCATCCCACACTTTACCACCACACCAGTGGGGCTCCTATAATCACAGTGGGTTACAGATGAAAGCTCCTCTCTAAGGAAGAGCAATTAGGGAACCCTAACATTAAGAGGATGGCAGAAACAAACACTAGAGGAAGGTGAAGCCTCTGGTACTGTACAACAAACATTAAACACAGTTCAACTCCCTCACCAGATTACCATAAAACTGCACATTCAGCTGGGCATGGTGGCTCATGCCTGTTATCCTGGCACTCTGGGAGGCCGAGACAGGAAGATCACTTGAGCTCAGGAGTTAAAAAACCAGCCTGAGCAAGAATGAGATCCTGTCTTTAAATTTAAAATAAGTAAATAAATAAACAACTTCACACTGGAGGCTTATCTACCTTGGTTTCTATTACCCAGTGCAACATGTTTGGCTTTCAACAAAAAATTACAAGGCATGCTAAAAAGCAAGAAAAAGCAGTCTGAAGAGAAAAACAATCAGAACCAGAGTCACATATGACACAAATGTTGGAATTATTAAACAATTAAAATATGAATAATATGGTAAAGGTTCTAATGGAAAAAGACATGCAAGAATAGATGGGTAATATAGTCATAAAGATGAAAACTCAGAATCAAGGAAAAGCTAAAAATCAAAATCACTAATAGAAATGAAGAATGCCTTCAATGGACTCTTAAGAAGGCTTGCGATGGTTTAGGGAAGAATCAGTGAGTTTGAAGATAGGTCAATAGAAACTTTCCAAACTGAAATGCAAAGAGAGAGAATAGAAAGAACAGAACCTCCAAAAACTGGGATTATTTCAAACAGTAATGCATACGTGTAATTGGATACAAAACAAGAAAGAACATAGCAAAATATACATATACTGTTGACCCTTGAACTATGCCGGGATTGGGGGTGCTGACTGTTAAAAATCCTTGTATAGGCCGGGCGCGGTGGCTCACGCCTGTAATCCTAGCTCTCTGGGAGGC
>VBSM01000361.1:59992826-60040610 GCA_008086735.1 Cheirogaleus medius | reverse complement strand
AAAAAAAAAAAAAAAAAAATCCTTGTATAACTTTTGACTCCCCCAAAACTTAATAGCCTACCATTGACTGGAAGTCTTACCAATAATAGTCCATTAGCCCATATCTTGTATATGTATTACATACTGTATTCTTACATTAACATAAGCTAAAGAACACATGTTATTAAGAGAATCGTAAGAGAAAATATATTTACTATCAAGTGGAAGTGGGTCATTAAAGGTCTTCATCCTCTCCTCTTTCAATTGAGTAGGCTGAGAAGGAGGAGGAAGAGGAGGGGTTGGTCTTGCACTTGGTGGCAGAGGCAGAAGAGATGGAAGGAGAGGCAGGTACACTTGGTGTAACTTTTATTGAAAAAAATACACATATAAGTGGATTTGCATAGTTCAAAGCCGGTGTTGTTCAAGGATCAACTGTATATATGTTTGAAGTAATTGCTGAAACCTTTCCAAAATTAATGACACCAAAACCACACACCCAGGAAGCTGAGAGAACACCAAGCAGAATAAATTTTAAAAATTAAAAAAACACCATGTCATATCATATTCAAACTGCAGAAAACCAAAGAGCAAGAGAAAAATCTTGAAAGAAGTAAGAGGAAAAAAGTAAAGGAGGGCTGGCTTGACAGTTTGCAAGTACCTTTTATCAATAGTCTTGAGAACAGAGGTGGTAATATTTTGTAACATCTGAGTTCTTAACCTAGATTCTAATTTGGGAAAAAAGTTGTATCTTTATATTTAATATTCTCTAACTGGAATTTAGCATTTCTTCCATTATGAATGTAGGAGCATACCAGAGTGGTGGTACAAGCCTGAGCAAGAGCGCAACTCTGTCCCTACAAAAAACAGAAAAAATCAGACAGGCATCGTGGCACACGCCTGTATTCCCAGCTACTCGGGAGGCTGAGGCAGGAGGATCATTTGAGCCCCCAGGAGTTTGAGGTTGCAGTGAACTAAGATAACACCACTGCACTCTAACCAGGGTGACAGAACAAGACCCTGTCTCAAAAAAAAAAAAAAAAAACCAGAGTGGTTGTATTAAGCAGAACTTGTGATTGTCACCAATTAACACAAATATATTAATTATATCACACTTGTTGCAGATTTGAAATACACTGATCACTACTTGAGAATTATTGTAGTTTTCATACTCACGATCTTGTTTAGTGTGTTACAGAGAAGCACATCATTTTATCACAAGTTTTTAAAAATACTTTAATAAACATTTCAATAAATTGGTTTCTTTTATAATCCTATGTATTTTATTTTATGCTTTTATAAACAGATATTTGAGTAGGGATCTCTGTAAGAAAAAAAGTTAAGCCCTGATATATAAAACTGAACCCTCCTGTGGCAGAGTGAGATTTGGATGGGCCTGAGTCAGCACAATGTGGAGAGGTTGGCTTGGTGTTGAGGTGTGTGTAAGAGACGAAGCGGGAGGGAGAGGGACAGAGAGAGACTGGAAAACAAGAAACCTATGGTGTACTGAGTGCATAGGTTTCAGTCTCTTCACATGTATTGTCTCATTTAATTCTCAAAACAACCCTATTGGATGGGTATTATCTTCATTCTACCAAAAGAAGAAATGGGACAAGTTTAATTCGTCCAAGGTCACACAGCCAGTAAAAAGTGCAACTGGGATTCGAACCCAAGTCTTTGTGATTCCAAAACCTGTGCCTGTGCGATGGATGCTGCCTCCAGTACGGATTGCACCAACCGTGCAGTTTGGCCAAAACACCTGCCCTGACAGCTGGCGCCTGCAGACTCCTGGACATGGATGTCCTTGGTGCTTGCACAGTTGCCTCGGTGCCAGTGTTATCAAAGAGGCCAACACGAGCAGAGACGCATTTTCCTGAGCTAAAGAAAAACTGAACATTTAAGAGAATTTGGTTATAAACCTGCAATGGCCATCCCTGCTTGGCAGATGTAAACACTGCAGCTTTGTCGTTACTTAGCTTCTCAGTACATTTCCTTTCCTTTCTAGCTAGATTATACTTTAATCCAGTTGTTTTCATGTTCACTAAATCCAAACCATGTTTAACCGGTTTATTATTGGAGTGTCTCTAAGGTGAAGAAAGTTTTGTCCTTTCAACTACACTGGGGATTTGCTGTCTTCTTTCTGCAAAGGGATTTTCCTGGATCTGTAATCTGAACACTTTGACCTGTGAGGGGTTTTTTCCCCACTATGAGCAAATGTGTGAGGCTTGACCTTTTGTGTGCTGTGGAGCAGAGACAATGGCCTTCTGTGAATGTCTTCTCTTGAGGACAGTAGTAATTGATGTCAGGAATGTTAATCATCCCTGTGTGGCTTCTTCGGGGCCTTAACTCCCCGCTTGCCTCTGCTGCCTCCTTGAGAACATACCCGCCATTTCGTGACAGCATTCTCGAGAGCTTTCAGTCAAGAACATTTTCAGAATTGACAGTCTGACTTAAACTGACGTAGGTGACTGCCAGTTCACTCTCAGACAACTGTCTGAGTTGACGAGATGACAGGTCCTCATACACGTTGTCTGGTGGGAGGATAAATTGGTACAATTTATTGCCTTCCGTGGTAGGCAATTTGACAATAACTATCAAAACTATACGCCCCCAATTTTCACTTCTAGGAATTTATCTCACATACTTTCTATTTTGAGAAATGATATTTATAGAATACAGGCAATATTATTTGATTGAGTATTAATTGAAAATCTCTGAAAGATTCTAAAAGAAACAGGTAAACTTTGGTTGCCTGGTTGGGGAGACTGAGTGGCCCAAGGACAAAAGTGAGAGGAAAACATTTCACTCTGTACCCTTTAAAAAACAAACAAGAGAGAAAGTCTTTTGACTTCAGGATAATTTTAAATTTACAGTAAAGTTATAAAAATAATACGAAGAGTTCCCATATACCATATATGGGTTCCCATATACCTCTTCATGCTGACATCATATGTGACTAGGGTATATTTGTCAAAACTAAGAAACTGGCGTTGGTTCGTTATTACAAAGTAAACTCCAAACTTAGACTTTCACTAGTTTTTTTTTTTTTTTGAGACAGAGTTTCACTTTGTTGCCCAGGCTAGAGTGAGTGCCATGGCGTCAGCCTAGCTCACAGCAACCTCAAACTCCTGGGCTCAAGCGATTCTACTGCCTCAGCCTCCCGAGTAGCTGGGACTACAGGCATGCGCCACCATGCCTGGCTAATTTTTTTTGCATATATATTTTTAGTTGGTCAATTAATTTCTTTCTATTTTTAGTAGAGATGGGGTCTCACTCTAGCTCAGGCTGGTTTCGAACTCCTGACCTCAAGTGATCTGCCTGCCTCGGCCTCCCAGAGTGCTAGGATTACAGGAGTGAGCCACCACACCCGGCCAACTTTCACTAGTTTTTCTATGAATATCCTTTTTCTGTTCCAGGATCCAATCCAAGAAACCGCACTATGTTTGGTCCTAACATCTCTTTAGTCTCCTGTGGTCTGTGACATGTATACCCTTTTGAACTTTGTATCATGTGACTACTAACTATTCAAAAACAAGTAAAATATTTAAAAGAAATAGACTTGTAGAGTCATAGGATGTTAGAACTATAAGGAACCATAGAAACAATCCAATCCAAGCCTCTCATTTTTCAGACAAGGGAAGGGACTTGTCCAAGGGCCTCCCCTAACAGCAGACCCAGTGCCACACTAGACACCAAGGGAGGGGCCTGGGAGTGGTTGAAAGAATACAGGCTTTGAAGTCACCCAGACTCAGGTTCAAATCTCAGCCCTGTGTCCTTGGGCCAGTTGGTACTCTTTTTTTTTTTTTTACTGGCTTCTTTTGGTAGTAAAATACACACACACACACACATATAGAATGTTTTAAGATTCATCCATGTTATTGCACGTAAGTAATTTTCTTAAAAGACCAAACAAACAAAAAAAAAGTAGTTCCTTGAGGAAGTAGTCATGATTTCTAAGAGTTTATTGAGAAAGTATGTTTTTCCATCCTTGATCTATACTTACGCAGAAATCAGAAATGCAGCACCACTGACCAGACTCCCTTCCCTTCCCATGACACTCCAGCACATTTCAAAGCTAAATGAAACTTGCACTTTGTCCTCAGGCTCAGGTACTGCCGCTGGGAAGCCTGGGGGCGAGTGCTGGGGAAAGCAGTGTGAGAGGAAAGCCTGGGAGAGGGAAGACCGCAGCTCCAAATGTAAGCACTAACTGAGCAGACACCTCCATATTAAGAAGCAGGGGATCGATCATTTATTCATGTGGATTGTTTGTCTCCCCCACTCACACTTCCCCCCTCATAGACCCCTCTCCTCAGCTTCCAGGCTCTCGTGTTTCCTGTGGGTGTTAGGGAGACACTATGCATGGGTGACCTTTCCCCGAACTTGCACAGGGATTCCCAAGAAGGCAGGAACCTCCTTATTACCTTCCAGACTCTGTGTGTCTCCATAGGGTGGGGAACCCATGGCCCTGGGGCCACCTGTGGCCTTCTGGATCCTGAGTTCGGCCTTTTGACTGAATCCAAATTGTACAGAAGAAATCCTTTTAATAAAGGGATTTGTTATGTGAAGTTTAGATTCGGTGGAGGGGCCACACACCATGACATGATAGATGGTTTTGAAAATAGATGAAAAGATAATTTACCCATAATCCCATCATTTTTTTCCTATGTTGAAAATGTAAATTTTTAGCTACTTGGGAGACTGAGGCAGGAGGATCACTTGAGCCCAGAAGTTCATGACCAGACCTCATCTCAAAAAAGAGAAAAAAACAGTACAGATTTGCAGATTTTTATCTGGAGATCTCTCTAACCTATCCCTTGAGAGTTCAAATGACTGACTTACCTAGCAATTTAGAAGCTAATATAAGGGGGCCCAGTTGAAACTCTCACTATAATTCAAATTACAGAGATATTCAATTTCTTTATCTATAATTCACCTGGTCTTCACAAAATCTCACCTGCTGATTAAAGATAAAAATGAACCTTTCATCCTATCTTGTGGGATTGATTGAAATAGCCCCTTAGGCATTCTGCAATCTTCCAGAGAGTGACCTTTTCCCCTTGCTTTTCTCCCTAAAAAGATGTCCCTGAGGCTGGGTGCGGTGGCTCATGCCCGTAATCCTAGCACTCTGGGAGGCCAAGGCAGGAAGATCACTTTCAGTCAAGAGTTCAAGACCAGCCCGAGCAAGTGCGAGACCCCATCTCTACTAAAAACAGAGAAAATTAGCTGGGTATGGTGGCACGTGCCTGTAGTCACAGCTACTCAGGAGGCTGAGGCAGGAGGATCACTTGAGCCCAGGAGTTTGAGTTTGCAGTGAGCTATGATGATGACGCCACTGCACTCCACTTTAGCCAGGGCGACAGAGCAAGACTCTGTTTCTAAAAAAAAAAAGGAAGAGAGAGAGAGATCCCTGTATAATGGGGGCTGGCGGGATGGTTCAGCAAACAATAAGTGCTTCTGGACACAGGAAAAGCTGGGGGTCCTCAGACACATGCTCCCAGCCCCTGCTCTCTGCAGAGATGTTCCTGTCTGCCAAGGTGCTGCCCAAAGCAGGCGTTGGTCTCCTCTCCAGGCTTGATAAGAGCTCGTGGTGGTCACTGGATGGCAGGTCCCACTTAAGCAATTGCTGGCTGCTGACACTTGAGTCTCTGTGGAGTTCTCCAGACAGTCGTCTGCCCCTATGCTCCACTGAGGGGTCTGTCACTTTGCTCTGCCATGGCAAGCCCTCAGCTCTGTGTCCGCTTTCACATCGCAGGGAACTGAGAGAGTTAAACCTTAGGACATTTGCTTTTCTCTCCACATGGTGTGGCCAGGTGATATGGCCACCTCAAGAGGATTGTGCAGTACCAGAATTCAAACAGGCCTGGGGGCAGCAAGCTCCCTCCCTGAAGTTACCCTCTGCGCCCCTCCCCGACACCAGGTCAAAGGCCTGAAGGGAAAATCAAGGCAGTACGTCAGCCTGATCACTCTGCTGCATTCTTGCGCTCTGTTTTTCCTTTTTCCATCACATTCAAGGATGAAAAAGGAAATCTTCTCTATGCTACGGAACTGTGTGAACTTGGTTCTGTAGGTTCTGCCTTTGAGAAAGGAGAGAATAAAGGAATTTGGCATACTCAAAATAATAGCCTGGCTTTGTTATATTGTTTAAACTGATTTTTTTAAAGAGATGGGGTCTCGATATGTTGTCCAGGCTAGAGTGCAGTGGCTATTCACAGGCGCAGCCTGAAGCTCAAGTGATCCTCCTGCCTTCGCCTCTGGGTGCCTGGGACCACAGGTGCACACCCGGCATAAACTGATTCTGAATATCAGTGGCAGAATCCTTCTCCTCCTCCTCCTCTTCCTCTTCGTTCATTCCTTCTATAAGAAATTCTAATATTTCTCTTAGGCAAATTGGATACTTCAACCAGATGAAAGCAAGGGTGGGACGCTCAGAAAGCCAAGCAAACAAAACCGTATGGAATCATTTCCAAAATATTGCCCGTATTCATTAGGGTTCCGGTAGAAAACAGATGGCCACTCATCTTCCATAATTTGAGGAGAGTTTAATGAAATGCAGAGCAGTCACAAGGGATAGCACAGCTCGCTAAGGCTGCTCCTGAGCGAACTGTCACCATCCCCTGGTTGACCCAGGGCATCGTGGGAGGGAGAGCCGAATGGAGAGGACCGCCTGGCAGGAGGCCGCCTGAAGCCATGCCTTCAGACTCCCATAAGAAAAGAGCCAGCCACGCTCCCCTTTCCTGACAGTCTCCTGGCTTTTCTCACTAGTCAAACCCAGACAAAAGCGTGAGCCTGGGAGCACCTGTTGATACCGTCCGGAGCCTGAAGGAGAAGGGTAGGAAGTGGACCCAGAGTGACAACACTGAAGTCAGCTCCTCTTGTATAGCGTATGTATCCCCCACCCCATGGGTATTTGCATTTTAAAAGAGAAATGTAGACCAGGCCCCAGTGGCCCATGCCTGTAATCCTAACATCCTGGGAGGCCAAGGCAGGAGGATTGCTTGAGGCCAGGAGTTCAATACCAGCCTGAGCAACATATCGTCTGTACAAAAAATAGAAAAATTAGTCTGATGGTGCGCACCTGTAATCCCTGCTACTCAGGAGGATGAGGTAAAAGGATCACTTGAGCCCAGAAGTTGGAGGTGGCAGTGAGCTATGATGACGCCACTGCACACTAGCTGGAGTGGCAAAGCAAGATCCTAACTCATGAAAAAATAAATAAAAGAGAAATTTATTAATTCAAATGAACCTCTAATAGGCAGAATGTTAGAGCAGGGCCAGTGTGTGGAACCCTTTTAACTGGTTCCTAAGAGGAGACGAGAAAGCTAGTTTGATTTCAGAAACAAATTCCAATGGCCAAACCTTGCCTTCCAGGTTTGCACCCTGGAAGGTTCACCCTCCCTGTCTGCACCTCTTTGGAGGAAGGAGGTACAACAAAGTGTAGGGTCCCCCAGCATCTCCGGGCCACTCACGGGGCTCCTCTCTTCCACCACACTCTCTGCAAAGACTGGAGGCACCTTGTAGAAAGAGTGAACCTGTGTACCATGTGGAACTCAAAGCAAATAGAAATCCTACTAAAGTTACCAATTCCACTAAAATACGCTTTTGAGAATCCTTTTTGAAATAAAGAGCTAAGGTACTAGAGAAAAATCCTTTGATTTTCCAAAGATGACGTATGTAGTAACAGTTTCAGATGTTGGGGTGTGTTTTGACATTGTACTCCTCCCCTTGATTCTGTGAAGTTGCAATAATAAGGCAATTAAGAAAAGAAAGAAAACTAAAATTAAGTAAAAATTAAGACAGTGTGAGGGATATAAAGCTAATTAGCAAATGTGAGTTGGTTTTATCCCCTCAGAAACCAGGCAATATATGTTTAAAGTCTCATCACGATTATATTACTCATCATTTGTAGCTACTCTCATGGCGGGTACTTAAAATGAAGGCAAAGTTGAGAATAAGCCCATGGCCGTGGCCCTGAAACAAAGCTCAGGACAGGACATGGGGGTAGCTGCTCTGGCACTGACTTGATTTTTCAGAGGTTAAATAAAGAAGAGCGGCAGAGCCTGCTCTCCTCTTCTGGAAGAAGTGGAGCTGCAGTCAGATTTTGGGTGGAGTTTCATAGCAATTACTCCATGTGGTCACCCTGGCCTACTCATGGTGCATCTGGGGGTTTCCAGAGCCCTTTTCTCAACCCAGCCTCATTCCAGGTCCTACTTGCTCAGTCTCTTTGCTTATAGCTGGGCCGAATCTGGATTTGGGGGGTTTAACACAATTCAGGAAAAGTAAGGCAGGAATTGTCCCTTCTCCAGATAATTCTGGACCACCAAGACCCAATGGTGAGAAAAGAGCAGGTTGAGGAAGCTGTCAGGTGATTTGGCCTGGGAGAGAAGGAAGGCTGGCGAGTGGAGCCTGTGCGTGCCGGGCAGAGGCCAGGGCCAGGAGTAAGGGCGAACCCGCGGGGAGCCAAACCACCTGCCCCTGTCCTCCTTCACCATGCTGGCTGCTCAGATGTCCCACTCTTCCCCCGACAAGGTGGAAAAAGGCAGATCCCATCTGCTCACTGTTATTTGAATACTGAGTTGCTGGAACCTTTGTACCAGTAGGGCTCTCGGTTCCTGCTGTGATTAGGGGCCCACAAAGTGTTGACACATTGCCCTGTGGCACCACTTTCCAGGAGAGCCAATGCCTGGGCGGGGGAGGTGGCAGGGGAAGAACCTCTAGCGAGACCCATGCTTTTTCTTTTCTTTTCTTTTTTTTTTTTTTGAGACAAGGTTTTACTCTGTTGCCCATACTGGAATGTAGTGGCACTACCATAGCTCACTGCAGCCTCAAACTTCTGGACTCAAGTGATCCACCCACCTCAGCCTCTGAGTAGCTGGGACTACAAGCATGTGCCACCACACCTGGCTTTATTTATTTATTTATTTATTTGTAGAAACGGAGTCTCACTATGTTGCTCAGCCTGGTTTCAAACTCCTGGCCTCATGCAAATCCTCTTGCCTTGGCCTCCCAAAGCACTGGGATTAGAGGCTCTAGACACCACACTCGGCTCCCACGCTTTTTGAAGAGACACTAACTCCAATCTTCTGCCCAACCTTGTGCTAATTGAAGATCTTAAAACGAAAGCAATTTCTCTTGGTGTCTCTGTCGTAGATCTGTAACAAAACCACTATTATTGGTGGCCCCTTAAGAAACTCAGGGCGAGCCTGCAGGCAGTGTTTTGGGAGGTATGAGCCAGGACCAACTGCATCAGGACTGTTGAATGTAGATGCCCAGGCTCCAGCTTGCGCTTGCTGAGTCCCAATCTCAGGAGGTAGGAACTAGGAATCTACATTTTAAACAATCTCCATGGGTAGGTCTTATTCATGCTATTCCATATTCTGTGAATTTATTTTATTAAATATTTTTGTTGAGCCTAATTATCCAAAACAGTGAATGGCAAGGTAAATCAGGCACACACCAAGTAGCAGAATTATTATGCAAATACCAAAAGGAATTCTGAGACTTTGTAACTACTGGTAAGTAATGTCAGTGATAGAATGTTAAGAAGGCTATCAGAATGCAACACATGTTCACTCTGATTACAACTATGTTAAAATGTATAGGAACATGTGCAAGAATTGGAACAAATAGGCAAAAATGAAATAGTTCTGTTAGGGAGGTGGAATTATAGGTGATTTTTTTCCCCTCTAGATAGATTTTCCTATAGTATTATCTTTAATTAATTAATTATAAAATTAGCCAGGCATGGTGGTGTGCACCTATAGTCCCAGCTACTTGGGAGGCTGAGGTAGGAGATCACTTGAGCCCAGGGATTTGAGGTTGTAGGGGGCTATGATGATGCCATTGCACTCCAGCTTAGGTGACAAAGCAAGACTCTGTCTAAAAAAAAAATTTTTTTTAAAGGTTAAAATATTCCAGGAGTCACTGGCATGCCTTAGAAACAAAATCAGACAGCCCAACCTTCCCAGGAGGGAAACTCACCCTTGTCCCTAGGCCACTCTGATCTCCCTACATACAGGAAGAAGCCTGGGCTGAGGGGCAGAGTATGTTTCACTTTGGGCTCAGCTGTTGTTTATCAGGTTTCACAGTATCTCTAAATGAGGTAGGGAGGAAGGTATTACCCGCTTGGGTCTGACAGCCACAACCCCATTTCTGAACTACAGATAATTTGGACCTGCTGCCCCTCCCCAATGAGACTTGGGTTGCTCAGTGAATGGACAATCCATTGATGGCTAGATACAGTGGCTCACACCTGTAATCCTAGCACTTTGGGAGGCTGGAGCTGGAGGATTGCTTAAGACCAGCCTGGGCAACATAGCAAGACCCTCGTCTCTACAAAAAATTTAAAAAATACCCATGCCTGTAGTCCAGGCTACTCAGAAGGCTGAGGCAGGAGGATCACTTGAGCCCAGGACTTTGAGGCTTCAGTGAGCTATGATTGGGCCACTGTACTCCAGCCTGGGTGACAGAGTGAGACCCCATCTCAAAAACAAAAAACAAAAACAAAACCACTGATCTTCCCTATTGCAGGGATGCTGGAGAGACCTTCCTTTCTATTGCAGAGAACTTGGGGTGGCAAGGGGTAGCCTGGAGCGCTGTTGGCAAGAACTGGCTTCCTCATTTTGACATTCGGGGAAGAGCGAGAGTGGAGCTGGCTGGCCCTTGGGGGAAGCTCTGGGAGTCAGCTCCAGGGGGCACAGCCCCTGCCTGCATGCCAGGCCCTCCCCTCTCCCAGCTTCCCCACAGACCCTGGATGCTCTGCTCCGAATCACAGGCTGCTGCCAATTACAAAAGGACCCTTAACTCCGTTTCGCAGCCCCTTGATTGATAGCACTGGTGAGTGAAATTATAAGCCTTAATGATCACGTTAATTTCTGGGGAAAGGGAAGCGGTCAGAAGAGGTTCTCAATCATAAGCGCCACAATCAGCTGGGGGAGTTCAATGACAGGCCAGAGCAGAAAGAGAGGGGGAAGAATTAACTTTTCTAAAGGTCACCAGGGAGTAGGGGGCGAGCAACCAGGCATGAGGGATGAGGGGCCCAGATGACTCTGGAGCCTGAAGGTGAACCCCCTTCCCAGGGCTCCTGAGGGAAAGCCGGTCAGTGCTCCTCATCCTTAGCTGCACGTTGGAATCACTTGGGAGCTTTAAAATCACAGATGCCTAGACCTCACCCCAGAGACACTGGCATAGTTGCTCTGGGATACAGCTTGGGCATAGAGAGTTTTAAAAGCTCCCCAGGTGATTCCACGGTGTAGCCAAGCTTGAGAAGGACTTGTCTAAATGCAAGGATTTGAGGGTCAAGGTTGAGCACATTTGGAAGTGTGCTTAATCTGATTAGTGCTTGCCTTGAGGAGACTTTCTTCTGGTGGTCTCTTGGCCCCACTTGATGAGATGTTAGAACAGAAGGACGAGTAGGTGTCGCTGAGCATAGTAATCCTTTTCATAGATGAAAACCCACAGATGCAGAGAGATGAACTTGCCCAGATCACATTGGTCATATCTAGAACCCCAGCCTGTTGACCCTGGTGAAGGCTCTTTCCACTAGTCTCATCGCTGGGGCCAAGAAGATGCTGTGGACTGACCGTCAGTGGGACAGGAGGTGGGAGCTGTTTTCTAGCCTTCGTGGTAAAGGAGCGCAGGTCACTCCTGATTGTTTGCTCAGTGTGCTGGGACATAGGAATTGACAGATATTAGTGATACCAGTGCTATGGACCCGGCTCACCTGAGGATCAAACCTATGACCATGGCTTCTTTATTACATTGACCCTAGTCATGGTTTTCCAGCAGAGCACTTCAGCATGTCACAATGATGCCCAGGATATGTGGCAACATCCTGGTTTCTTCATCGGAAAGTCTCCCTCTGCCACATCGCTGATGAGCCTGCCTCACAGCGTACAGCTGACAGCACTAATGACCCTCCCTAACGGTCTCTACTGAGGTCAGCAATATCCAGAGAAAAGAGCCACTTCATTTCCCAAAATGGGTTTCAAAAATCTAAAAACATTTTTAAAAATACAGACTACATAGAAAATAAACCATTTGACATTTGTGATAAAGGTAGTAGAGTTATTCAGTTAAAGAGAGTTGTTCTTCAATTTCCAAAGTGATCGTATAAAAAAAAGGTATTGTACAATGTGTGGCCTGAGATTCTTGGAGCAGCAGCTGAGCAGTAAAAAGCATCAGCTAACCTCGTTCTGCATTTTCATGTATCCACTTTCTCTCAATCTTTATTGTGACTTAGGTACTCCCCAAAGTTCATGGAAATGGGCTGCATTGAAAAATTTGGGGAACGAAGCTCTAACTATTGGTACAGGGTGAGACCTACTTAACCGATCCGGTAAGCATTATAGCAGAAGCATATTCACAATAGAAACATACGTATTCTCTGTATTTTTCTAATAGCCTCTGAAGTGTTCATCAAGCCTGTGTCTGATTAAGCACTTTTAAATTCTGAGCAATGAAATGGGCCCTCTCATACCCTCTTGGCAGGAGTGCAAATTGAAACAACCCTTTTGGAGAGCCATTTGGCTGTATCTATCAAAATTAAAAATGCATATAATCTTTGACCCAGAAATGCCCCTTCTAAGAATTCATCCTACAGAAATACTCCCACAAATCCACAAAAGTGTACATGGAAGGTTGGTTCTTTGCAGTTTAATTTAGTATGTGAAAAACTGAAAGCAACCCAAGTTCATCAACAAGAAATTTGTTGGAGCCTGGACAATAGCGAGACTCTGTCTTTACAAAAAATAAAAAAATTAGCCAGGTGTGGTGGCACTGGCCTGTAGTCACAGCTACTCAGGAGGCTGAGGTAGGAAGATCACTTGAGGACAGGAGTTTGAGGTTGCAGTGAGCTGTGACAATGCCACTGCACTCTAGCCCGGGTAACAGAGCAAGACATTGTCTTAAAAAAAAAAGAAAAGAAAAGAAATTAGTTGGCTAAACTGTGATCTCTCCATAAAATGGAATACTAGGCAAATGTTACATTGAATTGAATGAGATTTCAGAACCATATGTATCCATCAAGAAAAGTGGAGTGTTGCCATTTTTATAAAATGATTAAGGCAGGTGGCCATGGAACAGATCTTTGGCCAATGGGGTTCAGTTCTTGGGCTCCTAAACTGGATTAAACACCTTGCACCATAGGTCAAATAATTTGAGAGTTTTAATTCAGTTCCTGAACTCATCCCCTGTTCTCTGTCTTCCCTTGCATCCAAGAACAACCTAAAAGTAATTCAAACACAAATGTAAGACTCCATACCTAATTGTCATGGTATGTAAATAACACTTGGAAAAGTGACACACCCAAGTTTAGAAAAACCATTTGTCAAAGAGGAAGCACTGAAGACTAGATTTTTACTGCAATAATCACTTGGGTGGGCTCATCTTCTCTTGTGTGTATATCCCAAAATCCCAGAAAAGACTGTTACTGAGCTTTTTCCAATGTTGAAAGCCAGGTTTGGTTCTTTTTTTTGTAAGGGCAGAGATGCCCAAACAAAAGGCAATTCCAGTGAGAATCAGTACTCTGTGGCTTCTCACAAGGCTCTTACTCCCTTTTAATTTTACTAAGAATATTTAAAATAGAATAGAGTAGGTTATGATTGTAATAGATTTTATTAAAACTCAGTGAATCTTCTCCCCTCACCCCATGAGAGGAGTGCCCCCTTAGGGTTGGGAAGATCGGCCATCAATCTGGCCGTGGCCAGGGGAAGGGAGCGAATGTAACATGAGTAGAAGCCGTAAATGAACTTGCACGGTCTCGCCCAGCCTCTTGCATTTCTGTACTCTGCCATGAAAAGAAGCTGCTTTAGGGAAGCTGCTAGTCCAGACTGAGGAAACCCTGGAGCACGTTTAAAACCCCAGACTACAGCCTGGAGCCAGGTTCAGCTGAGCCCAGCCACACCCTACAGAGCCCCAGGAGACTGGGGGTCCTGTGAGTAAGAAATCAAAGTTGGTTGCTGTAAGCTCTTGGGGTTGTTTGTTATTCAGCATTATTGAAGCAAAACTTGACTAATACATGAATGAACAGCCTGGGACCCATTACCCAGCCTTACCAAATCTTGTCATTTATCTCATATTTGTTTGAGATTCTTTTTTTTTTCCTTATGAAATAAATCATTCCAGAAACATTTGAGGATCCTCTTAGTACCCTTCACCAATCCCATCTACTCCTGGAGGTAGCCACCATCACGCAGTTAGTGGTTATAATACTCATGCCTGGGCTGGGCGCGGTGGCTCACGCCTGTAATCCTAGCTCTCTGGGAGGCCGAGGCGGGCGGATCGCTCGAGTTCAGGAGTTCAAAACCAGCCTGAGCAAGAGTGAGACCCCGTCTCTACTATAAATAGAAAGCAATTAATTGGCCAACTAAAAATATATAGAAATATATAGAAAAAATGAGCCGGGCATGGTGGTGCATGCCTGTAGTCCCAGCTACTCGGGAGGCTGAGGCAGGAGGATTGCTCGAGCCCAGGAGTTTGAGGTTGCTGTGAGCGAGGCTGACGCCACGGCACTCACTCTAGCCCGGGCAACAAAGTGAGACTCTGTCTCAAAAAAAAAATAATAATACTCATGCCTGTTTTAAATGTTTGCTATCCCTTTATATACCCATAAACGTTATCTAGTATTGTTCTGTAGATTGTAAAACATCACATAAATGATACCAAGTTGTATGTTTCTTCTGTGATTCACTTCTCTCCCTCCCACCCACCCAACACTGTATTTCAGATTTACTCATGTTGATGCATTGGCTGTAGCCATTCATTTTACCTATTGCCTGTATCTACCACAATGTATCAATTCTCTGTTGATGGGCATTTAAGTTGTTAAATATGAACAGTGTTACAGGGAACATTCTTGCACACATCTTTGAGTACCTTGCTTTTCTTTAAGACCAAGTTCTCACGCTTTGTGGAATCAGTAGACAAGAAGTGCATGGCTGATTGAACTTTCACAAACACAGTTTGCAAGGTCATTTTAGCCAAGAGCAGAGGCACAAACATCTCTTGCTGGAGCTGCCACCCAGAAGTAGCCCATAGTGCCTGTGGCCTCGGGCACCTCTGATTTCCACCACCAGCCTCTGGTTGTGGAGCCAGTGCCCTGAGATTTGGTGGCAACACCTAGATGACCTTTCTGCTTGCTCATTCTGCATCTTACCAATAGTTCTTCACACTTTATCTTTTTGATCATTAAATGATTTCAAGTGTCTGGTCAGGATTGAAATGTTGGCAAGAGAGTTAGAAACAGAGGAAGGAATGAAGACTCTGCTAATCGGCCTCTTTCTTCCTCACACAGCAATTTTGCTAACAGATGCAATTACATTTGAGAGCTGTAGAGAACAGAATCTTATGTTTTATTTCTTTATTCATCATTGTACAAATGGAATTCACTGTAAAAAGGAAATTGCCTTTGTAGTTCAGTTCTTTCGGCTCTGCGCTGGAGTGCTCTGAGCTTCAGTTTAACACCAGCTGCCGCTGCCACCTTGTTCCTGGTGGGTGCGAACCAGCCAGGGATGGAGGCTGAGAAATCAGGCAGAGTTCATTTAAATTCAATATATTTTTATTCTTTGTAAATACAATGAGTACAACCTTTTAACTTCACAAATCAGTTAATTCACTTTGTACAAGAAAAGTTTTACTCATCCTATGATAGTCCAAGTGCTGAATTTTTTTCTCAGTGCTAGTACCTAATAAATCAAAATGTGAAAAGTACAGCAGCTATTTAAAAATGTTTGTTTCTACATTTCCATAAGTATAGAGTCATACCAAAGGAGCAGCGTATAGTGTGGGACGATGTGTGTGTGTGTGTGTGTGTGTGTGTGTGTGTGTATTCAAGGCTTTACTAGAAACCAGAGTTTTCTGAAAGGCATTGAAGAGTCTCAGGCTGTTAGCAATGGATCAGTCAAGAAACCTTTTAGCATTCTCTCCTTGAAGTTCCTCCTGGCATTGCGTCCATGCTCGGTTACTGTCTGCTGTGACTCACTGAACCACGAATTTGGACCCCCCCTTGCCTTTGGTTTCAGCACTATGTTAACGGGACAGCAATCTACCTCACTCAATCACTCATCTCCACTGTATTTGGTTTTGCTGTTTTTATTCATCCTCCCTTGACTTGTGTTCTTTTAGTAAAGCTCTTCTATTTTTGAGATGTTATCCAACCTGAAGTCCTGGTGAGAATCTCATTTTCGTCCACCAATTCCTTTGACAAGGTTGCCTGGCCTATGGTATTAAAAAAAAAAAAAGAAGAAGAAAGAAAGAAAGGAAGGAAGAACAAAAGAAAGAGAAAGAAAAGGAAAAAGAAGATAGAGAAAAAGCAAATCACATGGCACAAGCTACTTTTCACTTATTAACTCAGTTCTGAAGGCCACTTAATAATGTATTACAATAGAAGGGAAACTTTTGATAATACTTTTGCTTTAAAACCTAGCCATTATTTTTTAAAATAAATGCTCCAAAAAACATAACATAGTTCTGAAGGCCGCAGTATGATGTTATACACAGAGCTATATTTGGTTACCCAACTTCATATGCTAAAAAGAAAGAAAGCACTACTTGAGTTTCAGCTTTTGATAGTTCAGCCCGATCTTCCAGGTAAGAGGCAGAATGGCACGGCCTGTGGCAACCCCCAATTCGCCACCCCTCCCAGGACACGGCAGCAGTGAGTTTTCTGTGCAGGTGATCCTGTTGCACCCTCTTTCCTTCCCAGCCGCCCTACCCTGGTTGAGGCAGCAGGTCAGAGCTACTGGAATGTTTTTTGTCAATTGGCATTTTTTCCTGAAGGCTACACATTCCCAGGTTTATGCTTCCTGAAGGGTTTGTTAGTTGAGGCTTGTTCTCCGTGGGTAGAAGTTCATCTGATACTGTCCCATCCCGAAAAGTGGGTACTTTGAGAGCTTAGATATCACTGGATTTGTACATATCTGAAAGCAGTCTTGTAATTGGCACGTTGCCGATGGTTTTTTTGAAAAACACTTCTTCTATGGTTGATGGGCTAATAGAGCGTAAAGCTGGCAAAAGCAACAGGAGTTTTCCAAAGCGACAGGGTTGAGTGGGGTATCTGGAATATGAGAAGCCGTGAAAGCAAGGTCAGAGTCCAGTACTAATGGGAATTACCATCTTATACTTGAACACTCATCATCTCCAGTATGATTTCCTGATGGGCCTCTTGAGTACCATACTATCCCTGCAACAGAGCCCTGACAGGCACTGCTGTCCCTGTTTTGCAGGTAGGTAGGCTACTTGAGGCATGGAGAACATAAACAATGTCGCCAAAATCACTTGCAGACTGTCTATATTAGCAAATGGGTTGCATTTTCTTTGGGGAAGAAACTATTTTAAGAAACATGATACTAATTTTAAGTATAGCGTCCACGATAAAGCTAGCAACAGAATCCACATTTTCTAACTCTTGAGGCTCCTTCAGTAGGCTATTTCCCTCAAATAAAATGGCTCCTTTTTCTAAGCAATTCTCCAAATTATTATTCAGGCATTATACTTAGTCACTCTCAGGAATAATTCCATCCTTATTACACTACAAATTAAAGACTAAGTTCTGTTGGGTGGCAGTGCCACCCAACTTTCATGTCAATGCAATTGGCATATAATTAAAGATGTGAGAAATTGCTTAACAATTTCCTCTCTTAATGTCCAACATACATCTGGGCTCAGATGTGCAAGTTCAATTTTCTGCTGCCCTTAGATGCCTGCAAGCCCCCTCCTCCCTGCAGCACTGATGCTCCTTCAGCCGATAGTTGGAATCAGGTATCAAGGCCCTCCATGAGGAGGGATTCCTCCACCAAAACAAAACCACCTAAAAGATTGAGCTTCAGGGGCATATATCTGTGACCAGGCCAGGTTCAATCCAGGCCACAAGGTGCTAGAAACTGGGGGATATCAACATTCTTTCAAAGGAGTTGGCTGTGTTTAACTGCCTGATGACTTCACCCTGCAAATAGAGCCTAGGAGAGCCACTTTCATGCATGGCTCTTAGCACTGGGCACATGAAAGCCCCTCTCTTCAACCAGATACAAGGCTTATAATTCATTCTGGGCCTCCGAGGAGCTCATTTGGCTCTTCCAGTGCCCAGCTTCATGAGCATTCATGGACAGGGGCCACCAGACCACATTTAATCATGTGGCATGGAAATGGTGAGGCTTATCTATATTAAAAAAAAAACTAACAACAAAAAAATTCCCTAAATCCCACCACTTGCTCTCCTTGCTGAATGTGTCTCCTGTGTTTCCCAGAAAGTAGTCCCAAAATCCATGTCCCGCTTTCACCTTGACACGCCCTCTCTTCAACAGCTCTGTTTCCCTTCCTGGGCTCAGACAGAGTAGAAATAACTCTGCAGCGAGTTGGGGGCAGTGGCAGCCTGGACGATCTCTGTCATGTCTTCGGCATCTGCCCAACATGCTGAACATTTCCCGTGGTGAGAAACCACCATGGGAAATAATCAGAAAGGATGAATTTTGTAAAATCCATAGACAATCAACTCTTGATTTTCTGTGAATAGATTACCCACTCATCTACTCACCCACTTCTTTTATTCTCTAGTTGGGAAAGGGATGGTTAGTCAACAAAAATCAATTATCTATTATATGTGGAGTACTGTACCACCCAGAAACAATAACAATTTGTGTGTGTGCATGCGTGAGAGAGAGAGAGAATCTGACTAATCAAAATTATTTTTTAGAGTGTCTATGCCACTGACTTCATCCATTAGCATGAATAACTGGAAGTTTCCTTTCAGGTTTAAGTGTTTGGGGTCTATCACAGAATTGTGTATTTGATCTTCTCTTATAACAACATATAGTTTCTGCAAATTCCTAGCCTTCTCCTTATGTCCTAGATTATTAGAGAAATAGCTTACAGAGCTGTAACATACATTTAGCTCAGTCTCAGTTTGCATGTTAACTTTTCATTCCAATTTCAGATTTTATTTTTCCAGACAGGAAGGTGCTAGAAGAAAGTATATTCACTGATTTGAAGGGGCTAAGAAATAAGGCATAGTCATTTTTGTCACATTTTGTCACAGTCTAAAATATTAAACTGTAGCTATAGCTGATATGAAATAAGATTTCCATGCCAAAATAGATGAGTTCCTTCCACAAATAATTTTCTTGTTTTGGGGGGTGGGGGAGATGTAGTGTACTTGTGTTTCTCTAAAATAGACTGTTATTGATCTGTGGTTGAGTTTTCTCAGGTCACCCTCTCAGCAGTCTGTGGCATGCCTGGCTCCCCTCACTCACCCTTTCCCTCTTTCAGCTCTACCAGCTCCTCCTCAGGCTCTGGCTGCCCCCATTCTCCCCTGCCGAAATCCTTCTACCATTCGAGACCAACTTACATGTCCTCTCCTCCATCAATCAGCTTGTCTGGATTTTCCTCACCCCCTCCAACTAGAATTCATTTCTCCCACCCCTACGTTGCTTTTATCTCTTCTCTGTTCTGAATTGGAGTGACACTTCTGCCCTCTTCTCACAATGATAAGGGGAACATCTTGTTTTTTTCTGGTACCCCACAATGCCCACCTGGAGCCCTGAACATGATGAGTACTTGGCAAAGGCTTGACTAAATCAATAACTGGATATCATGCTCTTCTCGATTTGATGTACTTAATACTATAATGGCTCTAAATGTCAAAGGTCAGTTACGATATGCAAGTTAGTTTTTAGTGGAGGTAAAGTACCCAAATTATGTACTGCTTCATTTTATAGTTCTGAACAAATAAGTGCCTGCTATATATAATTCACTGTGGATTTTAAATTTCAAACCATGGCACTTTAATTTGGAAAAACAAATACATGTGCACTATTGCTCGATACAGTTGCAGTGATATTCTATGGACAGGGAACAGGTTTATTCATTCAGTATTCAAAAGAGGATTTATGATAAAAAACAAGGAGATCCTAGCAGAAGTAATATCACACCAAATGGATAAAGTTGACTTGGAATTTCTCTGACCCCTTAGGCGAGGTAGGCCTTAAAGGCCTCTACCCATTTGGTGTAGTTACTCCCAACACAGTAGTTGTGGCTGATGTTGAGATGATGGAGACAGGCTTTCAGGGGTCCCTTTCAAGATCAATCTAGAGAAAAAACAAGAATAGCAACTCTATTCTAATTTCAGGCATACCACAGTCCTAATTTAGGAATCTAAAGAAGTCCCATTCCTCTTTAAAAGCCTGGCTTTTTTTTTCTTTCTTCTTTTGAAAATGCAATCAGAAAGTCCATACCGCTTGGTGGGCTTGGCCAGCACTGGGATGGGAGGAGCTTTGCTGGAGCCCCATGGCTGGAAGTTTCTAGAAATAGCTAAGAACAGCCTCTGCCAGTGGGCCCTGCTTGGCCAGAACAGGTGGATGCTGGTGGAACCTGGTGGATGCTGTGACTCAAAATAACAGATACCAACCACCAAAGCCAAACAACAGTATGACAGGGAAAAAGATGACCTCTCTGGAAGGTTCCCTGGCCCTCCTGTTTGGGATTGGCATCTGAAGAAAGGCATCTGCCTTTTCTCAAGGATGATGTGATCACTCTCTAATATAATCAACCATAACATTTTGGCCTTCATTCTTAACCCTGCCTATACCCATTCACATGAATGTGTTCAACAATTTTGATGGATCAACTTGTTCAGCCGGGACAACTGTAACATGTCTGACAGCGCTTTCACTTTGATCATCTGACTTGATTTGCTCCTCTCACCCACCCCGAGAGACAAGAAAGGACATAGATTAACTGGCTGGCAGCAGGATAATTAGTCGCAATGTTTGAACCGGCTTATTACTGCCTGCTCACACATTCACAATGGAGGCAATTTTCTTAAGTACACATTCAAGGTAAACAAGGGTCACCTGGTATGGATGTAGCTGTTGAGCGTTAGCTGAGCCTCGTCTTGAAGAGCTGCAATGGCGGCAGCATTCCGGAAACTTCTCAGTTCAGAACCGCTGTGTGTAGGAACTAGAAATGAAGACCAGGAAACTGTGATAGGCAGCACAGGACATGCGGTGGGAATGCACGCCTCCGGAAGTGGATGCCAGCAGAACACACAGGGCTCCACAGCTATGCAAAATGGGGCCAGACTAAGAGTATCAGCTCCCTTGAAAACCATCACCTCTTTTTACGAAGGTCAGTCTGAACTTTGAGGTGGCTAAATCAGTGAGGTGGCAAAACTGGGGAAGGAAAAGAGAAAAGGGTCTGTGTCTGCTTACCAGCTTTAAAAGTGACGATGCATTTTAGACAGGCAAATTCAGTAGCATCTAACCGGAGCTGTCTAAACCGAGCCACCACCTCTTGTAAAGCCTGTATTTCAGATATGATCTTGTTCAGCTTCTGGGAATCTGTGTTGTCACCATTCATGCCTAGAATAAAAATATGGGATAAATACTCTAATATGAAGGCATTTTCGTGATTTAATATTGATTTTTGACAAAATCCTGCATATCAATATCTATTCAATTGTCACTCTAAGATATCTGATTCCATGTAAACTGGCTATATTGTATGAAAGTTAATATAAAATCTTCTCTTGGATGATAACAAACACAGTAATTTGCATTTAAATAACAATGCAAGCAGTCATGAATACAACAAAACAACATTATTTGCATTTAAATATAGATTTATAAATGACAGGTATACTCTATTGTTCATCAGGAATTTGTTATTCTTTACATGTTGTTCTTTTTTCAGTAATGTATTTTTATGGTAATTTCTACAACAAAGTCATTAAATTGTGCAATTCTTACCAGATACAGCCAGTAGAGTGTTAGCATCAACCGGAATGGCCCATTGTGCTATTCCTAGAACAAACAGTTCTCTCCAAGCATCTTCCAAAAGCATCAGCTGTCATACAATAGATGTATAATATAATATAGTGTGTAATTTATAAATTTATAAACAATTTCAATATGTAAATTTCCATTATTTTAAAAAAGTGTTTTAAGTGCCTGTCTTGGTAATTTTTTTTCCTGAATATTCTAGCTTTCCCTTATTTTTCTCATATTTTCCTTTTTGAAAAGGTGCCTATAGATATGCACATGCATTTGAGAGTCAACCATTCCAATTCCACAAAGTTTGCTTCTCTCAGAAAAGGATTTGCCCCTCTTGTCCTTATATCTAGCCATTCCTGACCACCTGGAAACTTCTCTGGAGACCTGAGCTTTATTGAAATTGAAATGTCACCAGCAGCTCAGCAGGCAGATTCCCCGCCTATGGAGTGCTGATATTGTCAAGGTTGAGGATTCCTGACCAAGCTTGCAGATCTGGGCCCTAATCTTCCTGGAGGGCTGAGGGGGCTGGGGTGGGAGAGAAAGAGAGAGAGAGAGAGAGAGAGAGACCACTAATTCCCAAGAGGCCTGCGGGGGGAAATCAGGGTGTAATTATGTTAATCGGGGTTTGCTGAGTTTACCTCATCTCACTGCCTGATTTTTCTGAGACTCATAAGTGGACAGCATCAAGGTGCTTGTCATTTTTAGTCTAATAAATTGTGCTACTGAATATTTAAAATGAAAATCTGTCTCCTTTTCCAAATTAATGTACCAGATTCTACTTCACTGCAGTTTGCTTGTTGTGGAAGGATTTCTACCCAAGGGCTAAGTGGCAGACAGTAAGTAAATTTTGTTTGGATTAAAGAGTCTACAAATACTTGTTTTGAGAAAAAGATAGCCAATTTACACACACACATGCACACACACACAGAGCAAATGGTCAGAGCCAACCAGTAACTTGGTCAAAGATAGGATCTAACCACTTTGAAAAAAAATTTGTTTTTTTAAATCTCTTAAAAATCAGCCAATTCTGAATTATTTATGTGAAAGAATTTCTTTTGGGGAGCTAAGAGCTGAATCATAAAGGCTTGTAACCAAAATCACAATTAGACCAAAAGGTTTAATTTTTCAAAATGCTTTATTTTTAGTTTTATTGTATTAAGTACAGGAAATAATTTTAAAATGTAAGGTAAACAATATCTAATTCTGGCCATATTTGAAAATTCGGGCCATGAAAAAAAGAACATCTCATGCTGGAAGATTAAATGTTTTTAGCACATTGCCGAGTCTTTCTGTAGGAAACATATTTCATATTAAGGGACACTATCATACTTTAATGAGGTATGAAATGAATGGAAGAAATAAATCCTTTGCTGTTAGAATTACTTATTAACCTTTTGGGAAATTTGTCATTAATTTCCACGAATGTACTGGTAATGGCCAATGATTGTGAACACTTCATTTTCTTTCTTTCCCTTAAGATTAGAAAAATGATGGCAGAAGCCATTTCTGATATTCCTAACAACAAAATTTCTGGGTTTCGGTACAATGCAATTTTTAGCTGCATACACTTTTCCCTCCTCTGAATGTCATTTACAACCACAGAATTATGCAAAATGCCTATTTGTTTACAAAATCTCTAAAAGCAGTTAAAGAATCAAGGGAGATCCTAGCCTGCACCTTTGATCCCACATGCTGACAAATCAATGCCCAAAACTGTGAATATCACAATGTAGAATATAAAATAATGAGACTAGTTCCAAAAATCTCATGAGGGAATACTCTTATCACCTTGTGTTTCTCTCATTTCTAATGTTCTTAGAAAACATTGTCTTATCAACAGTTTTACAAATCATTATGATCTTAAAATTTGAGATTAAATTTGATGTTCCAATTAAACCACAAAAATAAAAAGATAATGTTCTTGTATGTGTGCTTTTCATAGACCAGATCCTGCTTTCCTGAAATAACATAATTACATTTCTTACTAAGGATTACATAGGTAGATTTTTTTGAACCCACAAAAAGAAGCTAGTAAAAATAGTTTCCTCGTTGCTGTTAAGAACAGATGCCTGCCTTGGTGATTTATCCAGGGGCTGTGGCCTTTTATAAGGCTGAGCATTGCTGATTCTTTCCCAAATCCCTTTCTCCCAAGACCTCAGTGTCCTGGTGGTCATACCTGGTCTTGCAAAGACAGCGTGGAGAAAGCTGGCACACTTTTAGCCCACTTGATGCTCATAAAGAGAAGCCGGGCAGCTGATTCACACACGGACTCTGTGGCCACTTCATAGAGATACATTGGGGTCCCATTCACTTCATGGGGGTACTGAAAGGGGAAGAAAGAGACACTTGGAATTGAGCAAACCACAGCTTTGAAAGAAGAGCTGAGCCTTTAATTTCTAATTAAAACAGGGAAGTGGATAAAAAGGCATTTGGATATTTTGCTTAAATGCACAGTTGCCTTCGGTGAGTGAAAAAAAAAACATCTATAGAGTTTGAGAAGTAGTAATATTTGTTGGGGGAAGCCCATTTCCACTCTTAGGGAGTCTCTCTCTTGCAGAGGGGCCTCTGGCTTTTCTATCCCCTGCAGCAAATTTTCCTTGGGCTGAGCCAAGTGCCAGGCCTGGCTCCCAATTTATACAAGAGCTGCTTGCATTTGTGTAAATAAAAATAGATGTGAAAAAAGTATAAATTAATAGGCATCCCAAACACAAATATGCATATGAGTATTTTTAGAAAGGATTAGTATATTATGGAAATATTTCAATTAGACATCTTAATCATTCACAGAGCATTCCCATTCATAACTGACAACATATTCATAACACTACTTTCCTGAGCTTATTATACACATCAAGGGTAAGAAAGCAATATTAAATACGGCTCATGTGCCCAGGTGTTTGGCTTCCCTGCAGTGTGGGGCTGCAGCCGGCCCTCCCCTGGGGAAGACCCTAGCCTCTCTACTCTGCCTGGAATAGAGCCTTGGGTGGGTACCAGCTGGAGGCCTGGAGGGTAGTCTCTAGGTGGCAGCCTTTCCAGGCTGTGGCCCTTCTAGTAGGGGTTCAATCCTGGTGTAAATCTATCTGGCTCAGAGGTGAGTGAGGGGAACATGGAAAATGAACTCAGAGTTTTCAAACCATCTGACCAACTCTTGGATTAAAAACCCATCACTTTGCCCAAGATAATAGATGTGGAGATTTGCAACTCTGGGCCCTTCCTCCAGCTGCAGCCAGCTTCTTTGCCTTAAAAACAAACGTCTGTTCTTCTGGCCTCCAGGAACACTTAAGGCTGCCCTCTGGGTTTAAGCAAGGGCTCCACCCGCCACCAATCACCAGCGGGTGTTTCCTAAAGGTTCCTGGGCTCCACCCCAAACTTGCTGAAAGGGATTTTCTGGGGGATGGGATCAGAAGTCCACATTTGTAGCCACTCAGAGGTTGTCTCTACACTACAGTTTGAGCATCCGGCGCTCAACAGGGGAGAGCAGGAGGCCTGGAGCTCCCTGCAGAGACCAGCCCAGCACCCGAGAGGTCTCTCCATCTTTTGTCTGACCCCAATCACAGCTCAGAAGGACTGGGTGTGTCCCTCTCCTCCTTTGGCTCCGAACCAGTCTCTTTGGGCCCAGCAAGGCCACTGACCTTGGGTGTGGGCTGAGCCAGGCTCACGAGGGTCTGCCGCTCGGGGGTGGCGGACACCGCAGCCAGCTCCAGACTGTGCGGCTCCAGCTGTGTGACCGCGGTGAAGAAGGCCGGCGCGGGTAGCGCCGCCGAGGGGAAGTGCGCGGCTGCCCCGTTCTCCTCCTTGTGTCCACGGAAGTAGAGGGCCACCTGCTTGCGGATGGTCGATGTACGAGGACCCCGCTCGTGCTGCACGGCTGCAAAGACAGATGGACGCACGCCCGCCGTCAGAGACGCCGCGGCGCTTAGCCACGGCACCGCTCCCCGGCCTAACGTCACGCCTGAGCCGAGGCCGCCCAACAGGTAAAGAGGAGGGAGAGGGAGTGTGAGGGCAAAAGGCGCGCTGAGATCGCCTCACCCCTACACTGCACAGGCGGGGAGCCGGGGCGGAGAAGAGGAGCCCGTGTCCAAAGTGCCGCGGTAATGTCAGAGCCTCGAGCAAGCCTAGGTGTGTTCATTGTCGGTTCAGGGCTCCTCCCCGCTCGGGAGGGTCTCGGGGAAACCAGAGACCCTCTGGGCCAGAGTAGCTAGGTGTGCTCGCCCCCGTCTTAGGGGAGAGGGAGCGTCAGGCACACTAGGCACAACGTCCCCGCCCAGACTTTTCCAGTTCTGCCCAAGAACGACTACTGCCACCCCCAGTTCCCGCCCCCGCAGAAATGGCTTTTGGCCTCTGAGGGCCCCAGGAGTAAAGGACCCGAGCCCTGGGGACTCTGGGGGATGGGACAAGGGAGAGCCCGTCTCTGAGTATGATGGAGGAACGCAGGGGAGATGTGACTATTAAAGTGACAGTTTAAAGGAACAAATTAATTCAGGGCAATCTTCCGCCCGCCGAGCTTAACAACTTATCAATACACAAGTTCAACAGGTTGGACGCTCCCTCTCGCTTCCTGCACACTGTGGAGGAAGGCGCTCTCCCTGACAGACGTTGTGCCTCCTGGAGCTGCCACCGGGCCCACTGCGCATCCTGTCTGTCCCCGGGCCCCACTGCGCCCTCTAGCCCAATACTCCCGCTCCCCGCCTGGGCCTGGGGCGCCCTCGCCAGGCCGCCACAAGGCGCGCAGCTTGATCTGTGCTCTACGTCCAGGAAGCATCCTGATCTAGTTCCTGCAGCACGCGTTTAAGAGCCTTCGGGGAGGTGGGTGTCGGAGGCACTCACAGGCGTCACCCTGCCTCTCCAGCCCCTTTTCTCTCTTTTGTGTACAACCGAGAGAAGGCCCTGGAAAAGCCCAGCTCGGCCCAATGGCCCTCCTGATCTCGGCATCTTGTGAATTTGCAAACAAGTGCCCTCTTCCAACAAGCCAGGATCTCCTCTCCGGGAGACTACCCGGACTGGGAGGTCCTAGGGGAGGCCAACAGGCTTAGATGTGGCCACGAAGGACTGCAAAGAGAGGCAAGAAGAGCGATTAGGACAGGAGGCAGAAAATGCGCGCGTGTCCCCAGCAGAGTGGGGGTCCTCCAAGCGCTGCTTTTGTGGGGGTGGTTGTGGGGCGCAAGTTTCTGATGGCTTTGCCCTAGGGAGTTCAGTGGGTCGCCCATGGGATCATGCTGAGTGACTGGAAGGATACGACTGAAGGCCCGAGGCCAGTTCCCAGGATCTGGAAAAAAGCGCTTGGGAGATGATTTACATGCATAGGGCTGCCATGTATTTTCTGCAGGTGTAATTTACTTACTACTCAATCAACATTAGAAGAATAAAGGGATGCACTGATTACCATCTTTGTTCATGTTGACTTCCAAACACTTCTTCAGCCGACACGCTCTGCACTGGTTTCTGTGTGTCTTGTCCACGGGGCAGCCTCCCTGGAACAGAGCGCAAGCGGTCAGCGGCCCCGGGGGCCTTTAGGCTGGAAACCTGAGGCCGGTGCCCGGCGGGGGCAGCGGCGTGGGGGCGGGGCCGCAGGCCCTGGAGCGGCGAGCCTGGGCCAGCGAACCGCGAGGGCTGTGGGCACCAGCCAGGCCAAGTAGAGAAGAATCTGGGACTTCCCAGGCTACTTCAAGAGGGCCAGCCCCCGGCCCTAAGAAAACAGCCCAGGAGAAGTCCTTCTCCAAGCAGGTGAGGGATCAGAACGCCTGGTTTGTCAGAGCCCGCAGAGCGGGCAGAAGCTCGCTAGGGGAACTTCCGCCAGTCGCGGAGCGGTGGAGCAGGGACCAGACTTTTCAGGACCGAAGACAGCGACCCGGCCCCAGAGAAGGAGGCCTCTGAGCTCCGTTAGCAGCAGGCTTTCGGGTCCGCGTCCACGCCACGCCTCCTCCCGCGGACGATTCTTTCCACTTTGAGCAGTTTAGCCTACCCCTTTCTGTCACTTCCTAGGCAAGCCCATTTACCTGTCAGATAAATCTCTCCCATTTATTCTTCACTCTCCTGTTACCTCATTTTTGCTTTTATACTTGAAGCCATCCCAGTAACAGCATGTTGAGAGTCTCTTAAAGACTAGCCTCGGCCGGGCGCGGTGGATCACGCCTGTAATCCTAACACTCTGGGAGGCCGAGGTGGGCGGATCGCTCAAGATCAGGAGTTCGAAACCAGCCTGAGCAAGAGTGAGACCCCCATCTCTACTAAAAATAGAAAGAAATTAATTGGCCTACTAAATATATATATATATATATAAAATTAGCCGGGCATGGTGGCGCATGCCCATAGTCCCAGCTACTCGGGAGGCTGAGACAGAAGGATTGCTTGAGCCCAGGAGTTCGAGGTTGCTATGAGCTAGGCTGACGCCACGGCACTCACTCTAGCCTGGGCAACAGAGTGAGACTCTGTCTCAAAAAAAAAAAAAAAAAAAAGACTAGCCTCAGCCCAGCTTCATGGAAACAGCCATTCCTAAAGCTGAGGCTGAAGCCAGAGCGGTTAGGAAGGCAAGGCCTACAGAAGACGAGGGTGGGAAAGGAAGAGCCCGGAGCCTGGGCAAAACCTAAAAATGCCCACTATGTAAATATGAGCAGGAAGATAATGTGATGGACCGTCTGACAAAATGATAATATGAACTGAGATTATTAGCACAATAAGCAATTAAAAAGTAGTTGCTCTTTAGAAATATATATCTGAAATATACATCAGAGAAAATAAATATTTTACCTAATGCAAGTTTCTGAAAAAAATATTGGCCATTAAAAGAGGAAATCTACAAAGTTTCTTTTGGAATTTATTCAGTATTAGGTGTCATTACTGAGGGAACATATACACAGATACATAGTCATATATGCATATGAGTTTTATACATAGAAAATGTCCAAGAAGTTTGGCACTTGCCCATATTTATGTAAGTTGTTACTGTTACATTTGTAGTGGGAAAAGAATAAATAAATGTATTTCTATCTTGTTCCATAATCTCAAAAATTCATATACTGTTAGTACATTTTTTCCCCCTGAAATATCCCTTAGAGGAAAATTACACACTAGAATGCAGTTTTATGAGATCTCACCCTTCCAATTTAAAATATGTTGATTTCTTTAAAATTAGGGGGGACAGAAGTTCATAACCATTTCTAAATATCCTCATTAGTGTTAATGATAAATTGAAATATTATTTAGCAAACTTTAGAATCGAAGAGAGAAAGGAAATAATTTTTGTTTCCTAAGTGAATTTTTCAGGGTATCTTTGCTGGCCAATGTAATAATTCAGTGTAAAGTGGTTTAAGAAACTTATTATATATAATCATATGTCTGTCTTCAAATGGTATCCTTCCAGTATTCTGATATACATGAAAATGCAAAATGGAAGCCTTCATTAGTTCTTAAGTGTGTCTTCAAATCAGATCAGATGTATATAAATATCTGGTGCCTGAGAAAAGGATGAGCGCCTCAGCTCTGAGCATTTGTTCTCTTTACAAGGAGAGGAACACCAGCCTGATGAGTCTATTATCACTCCTTTACAAGTACTTGGACTGATATCAATATGTTTGAATTGATAGCCATCCTCTTTTAAAATATCAAGCATAACATCTGAGATTTTGATTCCCCAATTCTGTGCATTGCATAAAAGTAAAAGACCAACTAGAAGCCTGCTCAAATCTGACAACCCACAGTAACCCCACAATCCTGTGGAACTACTGGGATACAGTCCTGCATGTGTATAATGTGACATGTCCATATAGTGAAGCTAGAAACTGATAGAGTTCTGAGTATGCAATTAAACATATAACAGTGCTGGAGAGTTCAAAATAACTTATCCAAATGCAAATGTCTTCTTGTTTTTGCTGTTAATCCAAATCTATCAGAAGTTGATATAAGCAGACATGACTTCAGAAAAAGATGTCAGAATAATTCACTAGCACCAGATGATATATGCATATATATGTATGTATCATATATTTATTAATTAATGAAGGTGTTTTACTATTTGGTTACCAAAGGATAACTCTTGACTAATGCACCCTCAGGGATCTTCCCTGGAGTGAAGGTGGAGGCCTCTGTGCTGAAGGTTTGTGAGCCTGGCTAAGGAAAGGACAAAGCATGGAATGAGAAGGTTGATCTTCTAGGTGGAAATAAGCCTATTACTGAGCTAGAAACTGAGTCAAGGGGTTCTGCTCACTCTGGAAGCTCTGGCTCACACTCAGCTCATGCCCTGACTTCTCTGTCTCTTTGAGAGTTCTGCCTGCTCAAGACCAAAGCACAACAAACTAGGCATATCTTCTAAACAGAGAAGGAGGAAGGAGATATAGGAAGCTTGGGGAGCATCGTGGTTGCACTTTCCTTCCCAGCAGTCTCCCCTTCCTCACCCTGCCCTTTTCTGACAAAGCCCAGCTAAGGGCACATGGGTGCCCCATGCACAGTTCCAGAGCAGCCCTGCTTCTCTGGAGTTGAAAGGAACAGCCCCTCAGAGAGCACTGCCTCTTTCTTCCCAGGGGCCAACACTCACTTTGGATCTCAGCTAAAGGTGGTAGTGACCTTGACTTAGATGCCTGTGTGCCTTTTACTTCTGCCATCTTAGGTAGGCAGTAGTCAGGGGACTGAGCTTGGGTGGTGCTAGGAATGGGGGTGGGGTGGGCAGGCAAAATAATATAACTCTTTCTCCTGTTTGCAACTTGTGGTTTAGATTCTAAAGTTCCTTAGGTCCCCTGGGCCAGCGTTATAGCCACTGGGTGTAGGCCTTACCCAGTGTCAAAATCTGTGAGAGGATTAAAAAAAAAAAAAAAGGTGTAAGGAGGCTCTGGGATTTCAGACTTCCTCCTGCAAACTCATCTGTCCTCCCTTACCTCTCCCCGCCTTTCCCCAGCCAAAAGGCCTCCGACAGTTGAGGCAGGAAGGAGGGGGAGATCAGGGCCCCGTCTCTGCTCAACAGCGGGGAAACTTAGAGGAGACCTTGGCACAAACAAAGCAGAGAAGAGGCAGCAGAGGGGAGCTGGGCACTGCAGCCCTGGCTAAGGTACCTGGTTTCCAGATTTGCAGACATATGTCCTATTCCTTCGGATACTCCGTTTGAAAAAACCTGAGCAGCCGTCGCAGGCGTAGACTCCGTAGTGTTTCCCCGAGCTGCGGTCGCCACACACTTTGCAGGGGATATCTAAAATGCGGCCTGAAATCGCAGGAAAGACAGGGAAGGGGGAAAGGGAGAGAGGGAAAGGAGGGCGGAGAAGAGCGAGGAAAGGGGAGAGGGAGAGAGAGATGCTAAGCAATCTGACCTCTGAAGGGATTAGCACCGAAGCTGCGGTAAAAGCAAATAATGAAGTGATTTTATAGCCAAACTTTTTTTCCTTGAGCAAGTGTCAGTTTCCTACAATGAGCATTATTCATGCACCGCTACATGTATTTGGGTCTCCTCTAATCGCCGAGACCCATTTTGGAATAAAAGATTACAGCAGGCCCGGGCGGTAGCGCTGCCCGACGCTGCCTTTCTGCTCCGCGGAAAGTTTGGCCGCCTCCCTCCTTTGCTCTTGCATTTAACAGAGAAAGTTGTTAGTGAGCGCTGGAGGAGACAAACTTGAAATGTAAAAGGGAAAAGAAGAAAAACAAACACGGCTGGAACCAGGGAAGGCAGCTGGAAGGCAATCGAGTTTTCTCTGAGCTCTGTGCGGGGCGGTTGTTATTATTAGGATTATTATTGTAATGCTAATACTCGGATTATTAATGATAATAAGGGTAGTGGTAATTGCCCAACTTTCCCTTTACCTATTAAAAAAATGCTTGGTGAATCGCTTTTGAGAAATTATTTCTTTTAGGAAAAAATCATTTTCTCCGCAAAGTAGCACCGGGCTAGGCAAGTGAGGAGAGCGAGGCAAGTTGTCCATTCCGTGGCGGGTTAGTGTGGGACAGCCACTCCTTCTCCTTCCACGCCCCAAGTCCTTTCTCCCTGAGAGGCGGGCCTCCTCACCCTTGGTCCTGTGCGGGTCTCTTCCTCCTGGTTTCTCTGCCGCTGTTGGAGGCTGATTTTTAAAAAGGATCTGACTGATTTCTCTAAGCTGTTTCCCCCACTCCCACTGGACCCCACCACAAGAGAACTTTCCCAGGAATACCCTCAAGCCTGCAGTGGCCACGGACCATGGAAGAGTGTTAGGGAGAGGGTAATATGCGAACATTCAGAAAGGGAGGAATTATTTTTCTCTAAGGTGCAAGAGTCCAACACGTACCTGAAGCAGTTTATAGGGACTTAGAAATGCTTCCTCTTCCCCCCCAAAAGGGAATATTAAAATGTTAACTAACATTTTAATTTTTAAAAATAATAATAGTTAATAACTATTAACTTATTGACACTTGATTTTCCTGTGGTTACCCATCCAGTCTGGGCCTCCAGTCAGGGCCCCGCCGGCCTCAGGCCTCTTTGCAACTCGACAGCTGCTCCCAGGAGCACTTAGGTTGGGGAGTGGGATTAGGTTAGAGTGGGGAGAGGCAGGAGTTGACAACGATTGGGCAGGGGAGTCGGGGAGGTGAGGGTGCGGCGTGGGGAGGGCCGCCGAGGCATCAGAGGTTGAAACTTGCTCCTGGATTCCGAGGAGTACCGGAGGGCTTGCACCCTGGGTCCCAGTCAGCCTCAGGTGGAGAGGGGGAGAGCGCGGGGGACCACGCTGGGTGGGGGGTTTTCGGTAAAGACCAGGCTCGGCCCTGGTAATTACAACCCCGCTGCAGCACCTGCCTATAGAGCCACCAGTGACCCGTCAAAAAGAGTAGCATGGGAATTCGGACGGCGACAAAGGCCGGCAGGGGAGGCGCGCGGCGCGGCGGCCACCGGCTTGGCGCCCCCTCTCCCGCAGGGCGGGAGGGGAGATTGTGCCGGGAGAGGGAGGGGCTGGAAAGAGGCAGGAGAGGCCACATTGGGTCTTGTCCTCCATCCCCTCCGGCCTGTCACTGGGCCCAGGGGAACTCACGGTCGCCCAGAAGCCAGGGTCGCAAGCTCTCCTCACCGCACTCCCTCTGGAAGCAGTAAACGTGGTTTCCATACTTTGCAACCAACTTCCTCTGCATAACACACGCCCTCTGACCGCGTGGGGGTCCATGTTTGGGGCCCAGCGATACTGTCGCCCCAGCTGTCCTCTTCCCCGAGGTACTACAGATGATGCCAAGATAAGCTCATGGGAGTAGCACTGGTGGGGTCTCTTCTCCCCACTTTCCATCGGGACACGAGGCCCGTGACACGCATCTCTGGAGGAACCCAATGAGGGTGGAGGGTTATACACAGTACGGGGGTATAACCCTCCTTGGATTCCCGGACCAGCCGTCCCGGACTGTCACCCCCTTAGGCTGCCACCGACGAGGGTCGGCCCTGGCTCTGCCCAGACCTCTGAGCCGGGTCTCCTGGGGCAGATTAGAGACCGGCAACCAGGCTGGGGAGGGGTACAGGAGGGAGGGACGCGAAAATTCCAGGGCATAGCCAGTCTGCGCCACCCAGCCACGTTAAGGTGACTTGGGGTCACGAGACAAGCTGGTTGACCCCTTTGCAAAGCTCCTCTCATTTAGCAAGCAGAGCGAGCTCCGACGTGAGGCGAGCCGGAGTTTCCTGAAGCTGGTAAACCGTTCTTAACTTCCCTCGCCAGGGGGTCCCCTCAGGGCTTTTTGTGTGTCATAATTGCCTAAAGATATATGGCAGCTTCGATTACTGTAATTACCATCAGAGGCTGTTGAAAGAAGTTAGTCTAGGCTGCAGGGGTGACTGGCCAGGGTCTTGTTACCACCCAGGCGGGACTCCGGGTGACATCGTTCTGCTCTCCAGCCGGGGGAAGCCAGGCAAGGCGGGGGCTGCAGACCTTGCTCCCGGCCCAGTGCTGACCCGGCCCGCTGGGCGCCGACCTCCTCGCCGCCCCGGGCGGAGAGCCGCGGGTTTCGGGTCTGCTGCCGCCACCGGTCTGGAGAGGGCCTGGATGCAGCGGCGCCGCGGGCGGGGCCGCTGTCCTGCCGGCCTGGGAGACCTCAGCAGCGGCGGCCGGACCTGAGCGGGGACTCCAGGCTTCCAAGGCTAAGCCCAGGCTCTTGAGAGGTTAGAAAGCTCCAAAGTTTCCTCAGTGTGCCCACTCCGCCTTCTTTCCCCAAAGTTCGGAGGGTTCACCTGCGTCCTAGTCCACAGAGCGCGGGCGCAGCCCCAGGAGTGCGGAGCTTCGCTCCCTTTCCTCGCCCCTGAGGCTAACCTTTCAAGCCCCCCGGCGGCTCTGTATCCCGAAGTGGGCCAAAAAGCCCGAGGCTCCTTACTTCCAGAGGTAAAGGCGAGGGCCTGTCCCAGGGCAATCGAGCCTGGAGGCCTGCGGGGGCCCGCGGGCTTCGGTTTTTCCGGTGGAGGCTCCGAATGAGACAGGAAAGGCCTCCTTCTGTGCACCCTGGGAAGGACACTAACCCCGGGAACGCAAGCAACAAAAAACGAGCTCGCCTCGCCTCCCAGAGTGGAACTGCGAGGACCAGGGTAGGCCCAGGGCTAACGGGAAAAGCCAGGCCGGCGAAAGGGTCTGCTCTGCATTGCGGCCGCGGTTAAGGCTCCTTCTTTCCTCCCTCTGCCCCAGCTCTAAACATTTCTCCTTTTCTCTTTTTGCTGTCGCTCATCTTGCTCTAATTTTTTAAACGGCAGCACCCAAACCAAAACAAACGGACAAAGTGAAAACACAACCTCCTTCTCTGCGGGGGCGTGGGGGCGCGCAAGGGCGGGAATTGTATCCCACTTAAGTGAGACTTCATTATCAGTCCTCAGAAGTATCTCGGATCCTCCCAACTTTCAAAGACTCAGGACAATGAGGACGAGGGAGGGGGGAGGGGGAGGGAAGGAACGCACATAGCGCCAAAAATGCCATGGGCGAAAACAACGCGGACGGCGGGAGAACTCCGGGACGTAGGGACTGCGGCAGCGGCCGCCCTCAGCCCTGGACCCTGGAACCGCAGCCTCAGGCCGCGGGAAGGCGGGAACTGAAATGCCCGGGAGAGAATCCTAGAACGGCGGGCGCCAACTGGGCGCCAACTCAACGCCAGCTCAGGCCTGCACATTCTCGGGTTCCGCAGGCACCGTGCATGCAAATACCCTAGCACACACACGCAGCCCTGCACTGCAGCGTCGAGGGGTGGTTAGAGGTCAGCTGAGGCTTGGCGTTCGGTGGGAAAGCCGGCAGCTAGGAAGTTTGAGGAAGGAGAGAGGCGCGCAGAGGGAGCAGGCCGCGCACTCCTGCCTCAGCTGAGCTCTGGCTCGAAAAGTCCTTGGGATTAGGGATTTGGTCCTCTCTTTGCTAGAGTAGTTCGCCATACTTTAAATTCCCCAGTTATGACCTACGCGGATTTAGGATTAAGGAAAATGTGACTTTTAAATTGTTTCTGCTTCCCAGTTTGCAGGATTATTTGAAATAGCTAGAAACGGGGTGCAAAGCATTCCATTCAAAATCCGCTTTGCAGAGTTGCTTTTTCGCGCTGGAGCTCGGAGTTTTGAGTGAGTGTATTTATTGTGTCGCTGCCCGGAGCTGAGGCCCAGTTCCCGCCCCCGTTGCCCCACCCGCACAGCACCTGGCGGCTAAACGAAGGCAACTCGCCTGACTGGTGGGTCGCAACCTTCCCACCACACCAGGGGTGGGGAATCAAGCAATCCAGAGGCAGCGAAATTGCTCTCCCCTCACCACGAAACGCTCCAACTCACGGTCTACAAGGAGCTGGGTCAAAGCGCACACGCCCGCTGGAGTACCTCTCCGGGGCTCGGAGCCGCAGCTTCCCGGGCAGGACCTCCCCGGCCTCCCCGCTCGCCCGCCCCAGGCTGCGCGCCTAGGCCCCGCCGCGGCCCGAGAGGTACCCACTTGTTGATCCGGCCGGTTTGCTCATGCTGGCTGTCCCGGGACGGAGCGGTTGGTGGGCGCTGCCCGAGTCCCGGCCGGCAGCGCCCGCCTCGCCGCCGGGCGCCGCCGCTCTCCAGCCGCCCTCCAGCCTGCGAGGCTCCCGGGCCGGACAGGTGGGTGTCAGTGGCTCGCTGCGCTGCTCCCCGGGCGCTCAGAATTCGTTCCACAGTGGAAATTTAAGCATTCTTAAGTTTCTTCCCGGCTCTTACAAAACTGCAGCTGCTGGGAATGCTGTTTGCTATGGACACACGCATGGACAGATGGAAAGATGGACAGGCAGACTGAGGAAGAAGGGAGGAGGACAGCAAGAGAGGGGTGTTGAAGGACAGAGATGGAGACACGAAAATGGTCTTCCTACGGAGCAAAAAGGGCAAAATCCCTCTCTTTCCCCATTCCTGTCACTCAGTCTTCAATCTCTCCCCTCTACATAGGCATGTAGAGTGTGGGCAGATCTCTACAGACCGCTGGTCTTCCAAGGAAAGAAGGAAAACACAACCGCAGTCTCAGAGGTAGATGGGCTTGGCGCTGCCGGAACCCGAGCGCGGAGTGGGAAAACTAGATTGCTGGGAAATCCTCCAAGGGAAGAGGCGGCCAGGTCCCGGTTTCCGGGGAGAGCCGCGCACGCAGCGGCAAAGGGTCCCCGAAGTTCATTACCCCGTGACTTTGTGCCTGTCGCTGCGGGCTGGGTCCCCTGTAATATCTCCAGAAGCGCTCTGACAGGCAGCCGCGGGGAGGGGAATAGGGCGTCCCTGGCCCACTTAGCTTTTCCCCCAACTCCTGGCGGGGTCTGACGTCAGCCATGTGCGGGGAGGGGATGGGAAGAGGGAGGGGGTTAAATGCTAATGATATTAATGAACCTCCAAGCGGCTCCCAAAGAAAATGCAGGCGCTCTCGAAGCTGGCGAGTTAGAAAGTGTGAATATGGGACTGTGGCTCTGTGCGTGCCTGAATGGTGAGGATGGTGCGGCTCGTAAATAAAAATGAATTATTATATTTCATGGCAAGAGGGAAGGGGAGGGCTGATGGGGCTTTCTCGAAACGCTTCCCTTCCCCGCCCCTTCCAGAGTACCAGACAAATTCGTGGAAGAAATTGGGTAGCTGTGTGTTTGTGTGTGATTGTGCGCGCTGGACGTGGCCATGTGAGTTGTTCATTCTTGGTCCCGTGCCCCTTCTGTTGGGTAAAACTTGGATCTGGCCCGAGGTGAGTAATTTATTCATTTTCCAACTATCTACGGAAAGTCAGAGCTGAGGACGAGGTGTGCGGACTTGGGGCCTGGGATGGGGTCTTCCGGAGGTTCCGCGTTCTTGCGGCCTTCTCGTGGTCGGTTTGGGCACCAGCCGAGGTGAGGGAACCGCCAGCTTTTCCAGGCAAAGCCGGCCCATCCGGAGCTAGGCGAAGCTACTGTCGCCTCCATTATTTTGCACTGGAGCGGCTGGAGGGCGAAGCTTTCCCTCCGGAGCAGCTCTCCCACAGCGGCCGTCGCCTGCTCCGGCCCTCGCGGCAGACGGATTCTGCAGGGCCGTCCCCACACCCGCCCCATCCCGCTCGCTTTCCCGCGGTCCCTGAGCTCTTCTCCTGCCGTGGTCTCTGCGCAGCGCTGGGAGAGCGCACGCCGAGGGAGCGATGATCCCCAATCTCTAAGAGATTAATTCTATTTAAGCTCTTTCGGCAGCTTGAACTTGTCGAACAAGAGCTTGCCAGTCTCTCCTCAGGGCGTGGGCCCGGCCAGAGGTCAGGGGTCACACCTCCCGCCCTCCGCACCGTGTTGGGGGGAAGGGGAGGGGAGCCGTGGGCTACACTCAGCAATTCTGCCCACCTACCCCTGGCCCCACTTTCTCTCCAGACTCGGTGTCAACTCCAGCTTTCAATCGGAGTTTGCGGGAGTGCCGGCGTCCCCCGAGCCCTCGGAGGGCGCAGCAGGTCTTCTGCCCGGGCGTCCCAGGGGGAGCGGGCTGGGAGCGCCCGTAGGCTGCTGCAGCACGTGACTGCAACTTTCCCGCAGCAGCCTCGGCTGGGCCTGGAGCTCCGGTCGCTCCTACCGCACACCACAGCCCGAGTCCCCCCAGGACAGCACAGCGACCAGGACGCGGGGGCTGGGGACACAGGGAAAGAGTAAGAAGGGGGACGACTATCTCTCATCACTCTCCGCTCCTCGGTTTTTCTGATTGAGACGAAATTAGGAAATTGTGGGACAAGGCCATAAATCTGAGGGTGTTTATTATAGGTGGCAGGATGAGAAATCCACATTTTTTGACAGCAAAGTTGGCAGACGCGTGCGCAACCAGCCGGTCAGGCGGCATTGCACTGACTCGAACGCAGAGCCCAGAGAGGGAAGGGATTTCGGGCAGGGTTTGAGAAACACTATAAGATGCCAGGCTCTGTTTTGGATCCTCAGGTTCTGGCTCCCGCCAGAAATCCACTTGTAGCTGCCACACCACCGCCACAGTCATGATGCTGACGCGGAAGGGGGCGCTTGGTTAAGGACAAAGAACTTCAAGAATCGAACTAATTTATCTCCGACGAAGATGAGGGCAGTGTTTGGGGAGGGAGGGCTGGACCCAGGCCTGCCTCTAGGGGAAACATTCAGGGGTCTGTGGTGAGGAGAACTATGTGTGAGCCGCCCTGCGGGTGCAGAGGGATGGGGCTTGGAGGTGAGGAGGACGATGACTCTCCTGGGATCCAAACTACTTCTGCCCCTACTTTCGACAATTCCCCCATCCTCAGCCCCACCCCATTTGTAGGCACCAAAACTTCTGGAATATCCTCCTGAGGCTCATCAAACTGTCTCAAAATCAAAATGGCAATGTTCTCTCTTTCTCCTGTCACCAGTCCCTAATCAAGCAGGGTGTCAAGAAGTCCACTGAACACACATGCGCACCATCCAGGCCTGGCGAAAGGCACAACACTGTGCACACACACCCGCCGCATATGCATCCTGTGTTCTGCGCGCTCGGCTGTAATTATCCGCGCGCTTTGCATAAATCACAATGCAGTTCTGAAATCATCATGATGACTTTCTGGCATGATTGGTTAGGTGGTAACAGCGGCAACAAGCTCCAGTGTAGGCAGGAGGGGCTGGGGCCGAGCCGCCCACCAAGTCCCAAAGAAGCCTGAGGCTTTAGTGCCCGGGGCCTCTGCTGAGCTGCAGGCGGTGGGGACGCAGATCTAAGGGGTAGAAACTTGGGGCTCTCATGGGCTCAGCACAGAGAAGAAAGCCTCTGCAGGGCAAAGACTGGGACTTTTCATCTTGTCCACGAGCCCCAGCATGCTGCCTGATTTATAGTAGGTGCTGCATAAATGGGTGAAATGGAGGAAAATCACCTGCAGTTTTCCTAAGAGGCCACTGGAGTCACAGCTGGGAATCCAGGCCCTGTCCCACCAAGCTGTGTAACCCTGGGCAAATGACTAGACCTCTCTGGGCTCCAGATTATTTGTGAAAGGACTGTGGCCCTGTTCAACCTTAACTTTCAAAGATCTCCCATGAATCTACTAAGGGAAATGATTGATAAGGGGAAAATGCCATCTATTTTGGAAAATATCTTTTAACAGAGTCAAGACCTTAGGTTACATGGGTAAGTTTACAGCTTTGAACGAGTGGAGAGCCATACCCCAGCGGTTCTGAAACCCTTCTAACCAGTTCCAAACATAGCCCCCAACTTGCTCTCTAGTCTCTTGTGAGTATGGAGCTCTCAACCAAAACAAAAGCCTAAAACAGAGGGAAAATATCTTTTATTGAAGGTTATTTACATTTTGATCCAGGAGATAAGAAATAAGACAATGAGAAGGACCATAGGATCAAGGGGTCTTTCTGTCTATTCATCAATCTGCCCATTCATCAAATACTGAGCACCCTTATGTGCCAGACCGTGGGGATACAGGAGATTAATGCCATGACCCCTTTCTCATGGAGCCTATATGGAAAGTGGACACATAAAACGTGATAAGTGGTTTAGATTGGGGTAAACCACAGGAAATTCTGGAAAGATACAAGGGCTCAGAAACCAGTGTACCATGGGGTGGGCTGTCAGAGAATGCCCTGGAAAGCTGGCCTAGTCTTTGACAAGGGGGAATCTGCTGTCTCCGAGAACTCTCTTGTATTACAGCTCATTCTTCTGCTAGTGTCCCTTCCCATCAGTTTCAAAAGGGAAATAGAGTCTTGTTAACTAGGTAGTATGCGAGAGGCAGGGGTAGAGAGCACCACTCTCAGTATCAAACTATCTGGGCTTGACTGCTGGCTCTGCCATTCACTAGCTTCTCTAAAAGTGGAGACATCTTCTCCATTAACTGCCCCCCCATTCTTCTAAATTAAAACACTAAAGGGGAAAGGAAATCTTTTCCCATCAGCAAGCAGAGCTGATGAAGTTGCTGTGAAAGAGACCCCTTCCCTAACTAGTGATCGGCCCCCTCTCAGAAACCATTCTACCTCTAGAGCTTCATTCCTTTAAAATACTCTTTGCCTCACTGACAAGCACAGTTAAGAAATACTCAGACCCAAGAAAAACCCACCAGGTGAATTTGGCTGAGTTTTGGTGTTCAGTGTCCAAAAGACACTCTGACACAACTTTCTGTTTGTTTGTTTATATGAAGGAGAAAGTTGTTTTTCATTTTCTTCCAAGTCATAATTCATCCTATGCCTGTTACTTGCCCAATGGATGGTGAGTGAGAGAGAAGATGGGTCATGGAGCGGAGTGTCTAGCACATAGTAGGTGCTCAGTAAGGGCTTGCTAAGTGCCAGGATGAAAGAAACAGTGTTGTCAGGCTTGCTCCTGATTCTGCTGTGGATCTCTCTACAAGTCCACTCAGAAAAGAAACACCAAGAACAATCCAGAAAAGAGACCCAGATGCTCTAGAATCCAATGGGTGCTGAGTTGTAGATTTTTCCTTGATACTTTCTAAAACTGTGCTGCTAAGAGTGTTTGTTACTCCCCACTAGTAGGAAGATGAATACTGCTAACAGCAACAGCAGCGAGGCAATGCTCTCTGTGAGAGGATCTTTCCCCTGTCCCTTTAGTAAATAACAAATCATGTCTCTCTGCATTTATTCACACCCTTGCTTGGGCAGAAGAAATTCAATTCTAGGGCAGGCTGAGAATTAAAGGCTTCTAGAGTCCCACTGCATCTTGATATTCTTCTGGCCCTAAGAATAATCAGATAGATGCTCTGAACTTTCATTGAAAAATAAAAAAGAATAATCAGATAGAAATATCTTTCTAGTCCCTTGCACCCTGGAACACAATGGTGCTTTATAAATGTGGAATGTACACATGAACCTGCCTGATGGTATTCACAATGAAAGCTGAAGTTTGAGATGAGGGACTCAATCTTTGCTCAGCCCCAGCAATGGGGTCCAAAGGGAACAGGGACAGGTCCTCTGATCTCCAAACCTTAGGAAACAGTGCAGGTCATTTCTGGCTTTCTAAAACAAAAGAGTAACTAGAGAAACAAGAAACCAGACTTCAACCAGGGAGACATTGGCTGCGAAGCCTTCTTCAGCCTGATAATTTCCTATGAATTACACAGTCTAACTTGGCTTCCATTTAGTCCAGAATCACAAAACACATAACTTAGAAGGTACTCATCTAATTTCATCATTTTACAGATGAGGAAACTGAGACTCTTAGAGACAAAACCTGTCCTTGGTCATTCATCGAGAGGCAGAGACTATCCCCAGAACCCAGATCTCTTGATGCTGAGTGCCGTGCTCTTTGAAATACTCATTCCATTGCATTGAGCTACCCCTCATTTCCCAGAAGGGCTTCTGGAAACTCCAATTAAGGCAATTTCACTCACTCACTAGTGAAGTAATCAGAATTAAGAACAGTGTTTTGTGCATCTTGAAGCAATTGTTCAGTATTTCTGCACCTTCAGCCTTCTTCATTTCACAGGGTTTTCTTCAAATCCCCTCCCCACCAGTTCTTAAAATTTGCTGTGTCCCAAGGGATAGAAAACCTGTGAGGTGTCTCTGTTTTGTAGAAGGGATGATCTGATTTACAAAAGGCACACTTAGAGACACTAATCATACTTGCTGAGAAAAAGTCAATGATTAGATTGAGTAATTCATTACTGAATTTGATCTGCATTGATTGCCAATCTGGGCCTTTCAGATTTTAAAAACATAACTGTCTTTCCTCCACAGCAGGTTTAGGACCTGCTTTATCCAGATTACTGTTTTAACACTAGTAGAAACAATTGTTATATAAAACCAGGTAGCCTGGTTTAAATGTGGCTAACATATTAGAGAACAAACTACAATTCTTTATTATGTGAATAAGCATATCAGGACTACATATTTGATCTCTGCCAATGAAGTGAAAAGCATCATACATTCTAGTATGCTTTGTTTCCAATGGATCTAGTTCACACAGTACTCTGTTGTCCTATTCTAGTAAGTAATTTCAGAATTCACATCACTTACAAAGATGCCGAGTGCCTATTTAGGGAAGTCTGATTCAAAAAAAAAAAAAAACCTCTCCAAAACAAAACAAACCTCCCTCTCTCTTCTCCCTCCCCCAAACCCCACGTGCTTTGTGCAAGACGGAGTCAACCAGTGGGATTCACAGGAGGTCCCCAAGTCAAATGCTGCAGCTGCGTTTTAAAAAAGGGTTGGATAAACTACAGCCGTTAATAACATCTGTATCTATGCAAGCTAAGATGATGATAGGGGTAATCAGATCTCATGCTTCAGGGCATAAGATGATTGCCTGCTGGGAGGAGGCGGATTTGGCCTTTCAGGTATAGGAGTTAACAACTCAGGAGGTAAGTTGCAGACATTTCTCCCCAGTCTCTAAAATTTCAGGTGTAACTGACATGAATTTGGGGTAGATGAAACAGTGATTTGAAATCTGACATTTCTATCAGATCAGGACATTAAATAATGAGATCTCTCAAACACCCACATGCACCATATACAACAAATGTGTATCTCTCTAAAGAGGAAATAAATATTTAGATGCTTTTTTTGGAAGGCCGAGGTTCTTTGATATATTTTGACCATCTTTTACTGCCAAGTGGATGCTTAATAAATACTAAGTATCAACAATGAAAACAGTGGAGGCAATTCAACTTTAGTCCATGCATTTATGATTAGCTATAATAATGTATAATTACCCAAGTATTCATAATTGCACATATTTGTATACCTAAATATATGTATTTCCAGTTGTAGTAGCTAAATAATAATTGGAATTGCGTATTTGGGGTGTACAGGAATGCATTCATTTTAATGTCCTGATTACTAAAGTAATTTTAAAACAATATTTGTCTGGAAGAGCAAGAAAGGAATATGCAAAATAACCTTACCTTCTCTTTTGATTTCTTTAATAGGTTTAAACCCCCAAAGAAATATACTGTAGTACAGTTGCACAATTTAGTCAATTTTGAAAACAATTGTGCAAGTGTGAGTAGGGTTAAAGAATTCCACTTATTTAGACTTGCAAACCCATACTGAAGGTCATACAGCAGTAGACAGCTGTCCACATTTTAGAGAGTAAAATCTCTAAAGCAGTCGATTTCTAGCAGAGTGGTTGGAATCCTTTTGGCATGAAAGACATTCTTACTACTGGCTTCATAACTATTACTAAGCCATTCACTTCAGTCCCACACCCACACAGAGGAACTGTTTTGGAGAATATGGCTGTTAAATGCAGTTTTTAAAATGATGCACAAACAGTTTTTAAAGGGGGAAAAATCCTGCAGCTGTTTGGCTGTAGACAGACTTGGGAAATTAGTCAGAAGCCCAAAGCATCATAGTTAATAACCATTATTCTGTTGTCTGGCATGTTTGTTTAAATACTATTGACACTGTGTATGTATTGTCATCTTCTCTAAATTGTAGCTCTTAACCACTGAAATCTTGTTAAAGACCACCTAGGGTTTCCTCTGTATGATGCTGAAGTGTGTATTCACCTGATGCATAAACAAAAAACAGATTTTTTTTTGTTTCAATTTTTCTCTCATGTGCAACTAGCAGGAAATTTTCTGGATTCCAGGGAGAGATTGCTTGAGTACAATAGAAATAGACGCAGTGGAGTCCCAACCTTTGTATTTCTCATGTAAAGATAGAAAATGAAGAAACCCATCAACTGATTAATACAATTCAGTTCTGCTTAAAATTCACAGATCTGTTTGGTATGAGACTGTATTTTAAAAGACTCATACTTGCCATTAAGTGTGAAGAAATCAGTAACTATTCTTTTCATCAACAGCGTGTTGGGTTTTTTTCCCCCCATTTAAATTTTGCTTATTAAGTTAGGTCATTTGAGAGAAGAGTGGCTCTGGTGGGTGGGGAAGAAATCAGCCCGACTCCCAAGTTGAGAGCTCCAGATCGTGGGCCATTCAGTACAAAGCGTTTTATATCTTGACTTATGAGGGGACAATAGCCGGTCTTACAAAGGCACCACCTGTGATTTAGCACGGTTGACATCTTTGTTAAGGAGGAGCCGAGGGCAGAAGAGAAACAGCACGTGCGCCATCAGGAACTTGTTACCATGACCCACCTTCAAAGCTGTTTCTCGCCGTCGCTGAGTCCTCGCCAGGTTTTTTGCTTACAGTTTTTAAAAAGGAGGTGGGGAGAGAGAAAGGAAATGAGCGTCGTAGACGCTCCTCGAGCCAAGGCTCTGGACTTACGGCTTGCAAGCGCCTCGCTGCTCCATTTTACAGATGAGTAAAACGGAGGTCAGGTCCGCGGAGGGTCTGGCTCAGCAGGTGCCGGGGATCGGCGACCCCCGCGGGGCTTCGGGGCCGCAGGGCAGGGGGCGCGGAGGGCGGCGCGGCCGCGGGTGGGACGCCGAGTCCCTGTCTCGGGCCCAACCTTCAGGCCGGTGGCTTTTTGCTTCCTTCCCGAAGGTCGCTTCTGACAAATCTATCTATTTGGGGCAAATTGTCAGTGAGAAACTTCCGCTCGAACTGCCCTGGACAAAACCGGCTGTTTGAAAAGGGTAAATCCCGCGGCCCGGCGAGGCCGAACAATGGGCCGCTGGTGCTGCTGCGGCGGGGGCGGCCGGGCGGGCCGCACAAAGGGCGGATTAATTGGGGCCGCGGCTGAGCGGTTCGCCCTAGCTCCACTCAGCCCGCGCCGCGGGGCGCCCCATTGACTGGGCCCCGAGCCCCACTTTTCACAAACTCCAAACAAAAGTCAATTTCTTTTTTATAAGGCGGGGGAGGGGGCCGCGGCCAAGATTCTCCACTCGTTCCTTCGCCTGCCTCTGGCTGCACGGGGGCTGGGGGTCAAGAGCTGGCGGGAGAAGGGCCCGGGGAAGCCCGGGAGCGGGAAGGACGCGGGTGTGGCTGCCGCGTCCCTGTCCCCGCCTCCGCTGCGCCCCCCGACGCGTGTCGCACCCTCCTGGCCGCACCTACAGGCTGGAGCTTAGATCCCAAGCCGAGGCGTGGTGGCCGCGGAGAACCGGGCAGAGGTGATGGCAAGGACCCAGGTGAGGGGTGGGCAAGTACTTTGGGAGGAAGGGAAACGCCCCCTTGGTGTTCTAGACCTCGGGAGGGGTGACCGTTCATCAGAAAGTTAGTGAGGAGCTACCGTGTTCCTGATAGGAGGGAAACAAAAGCGAGTTTGCCTTCGGTGTACGGACAAGTGGGGCGGCAGGTTTACGAATCAATCAGCAGGTGAGGAAGAGGGTGCCGGTAGGAGGGGCCCTAGGGAAGGCACTGTCCCTCCGTGTAATGATGAGATGTACTTGCCAGGGCAACACATGAAAAATGATATCTAATTACTTTGTAGACACAGACTCTGTACTTGGAGAAGTGGCAGTGATTTAAAAACAAACACACACAAATTGTAGGATTAACATTGTCACTGGTCTAAACACCAAGTGGACAGGGACCAGGAGTTCATCTCCTGTTGTTTCTCTCCTCTCAAAATAGGAGAATGAGTGCAGAGGGCTCTTCAGCTGACATGAGGAGCAGGAAATTCCTTCAACAACAAAAATCAATACATTCCCCAGACCACAAGCCTCTGCTGTAAACTGGATTGGCAGTGGTTGCATACAGGACACCCCGGTCCTTGTGGTCAGTGCAAAGGCCACATTCTTCTTCAAGGACTGGCTTCCAAAGTGAATGAACAGGAAGGGGAGACCATGTGCTGGTGCAAGGGAAGGCATGTGTTGGGTGGAGCCATGTGCTAACATGATATCCCAAGGTTTTGTCCAAACTGTTTCTTTTGGGGAGGGCAGAGGGGTTTCTGTTCTTAGATCTGCAGGCTCTAGTGTGCTCTTCAGCTGGCAAAATGACTTTGCCAGAGGTTGAAGTATTTTATAGCCAGGCTTTAGCGTGGAGTCTCTCCTGGGGTCTCTGGCTAGCATACTGGCACCCCTCCGGGCAGGCACTGTGAGAGGGGAGCTCGGGTGCCAGGTATTGAATCTGTGGCAGGCTCAATAAGAAGAGTGAAGCAAATCTGTAGGAACAGGCTGAAACATGGCTGGAGACAGAGACCTAGATGTTGATAGTGGAGAAGCAACACCAGCCAACGAGCCTGCTGGCAGAATCCAACCTGGGCTCCTTTTCAACCACATTTTAAAGCTGTAGATTTAAAATGATCTTCTCTGGGCCAGACTGTGAACCTTTCCAGATTTCTGTTGAATCAGAGGCTGTGAAAATCAAGGGCAAATATTTATCTAAAGATGTCACAACTTTGAATTTCAATAAGAATTTATCTGCTAATCTCTGATGGAAATCTAGAACAGCTGTTGCTCTATTGTGTATTTAATTCCCAAAAGATAAATTTGGGAATCAACATTTTTCTTTCACCAACTCTCAGTATGCTTTCTTTTAGTTTATTGATGCCTTTGCAAGTTCAGATCAAATATTATAAATGACAGGAATGGTAGCTTATTATGAAAGTTCTTAAAGCCTGCCAAAAAATAGTATAGACCTTTATTAGCAAGTGTGACAATGCTGAGTGTGTCCATGCCAGCAAAAGTTGAGTGAGGGTGTAAAGACCGAGATACTGCATTATTAGGGAGAAAAAAAGAAAATACAAGTTGAGTCAGACTGATGAAACTTCCAAATTGTGTTTAGGTTTAGACAGAATTGATGACAGTCTCTATTGTCTATTAATAGAAAACTTAAGACCCTAGCTTCTAAGAACACCCAGCACAATTGCTTATTATTTCTATTTTACAGATGAAGGTTTTCAGAGAAGGGAACACTAGGTGATTTTGATAAGGTCCACCCATGAAAGGGGTGAGTGACATACTGGTATTAGGCCTTTCCATCACTCTGGCTGACTTGCAAAGCCTTGAATCACTCTGTCTTTTAGAAAGAAGAACTTAGATTCACTTGACGTGGACATCATTAGAGGAAAGAACTTCTTGGAGAACTGATTATAATTAAACTTTTTTTTGTTGTTACATTTTCAGGCTAAGCAAACACGCTGGAAAGGGAGGAGGATGATCTCGGTACCCCTAGGCTTAGGATGCCAGAAAAGTACAGTAATCTGACTGCTGATAATGGGATGAACTCTGATTAGGAATCATAATTCTTCACATCTTTTTCATATTTTCTATCTCATTGTTTCTGGACTGTATTCTGGAAAATGTCTTTGCCTATTTTCCAGTTCACTAATTCTCTCTTCTGCTGGGTCTATACAGCTTTTTAACCCCACTCCATCCCCATTATCTCCATTTAAAAAAAATGAATGTATTTTTCATTTTCTGAGGTACTGTTTGGTTCCATTTCAGATCTGTTTGGATGTTCCTTACAGTCTCTTGTTCCTTGCAAATATTTTCAAGCTCCTGCGTTATCTCATTAGGCATATAACACCTATAACTAATAATGTTGTTATAATCTTTGATGTCCTTGAAGTACTGCTTTTCTTGCTTTTGCTTCTTCTAGTTCACTTCATGGACCATGTTTCCTCCTAGGTTTCATGGTTTTTTTCTTCTGTAAGCATCATTTGTCTTGCCATTTTATGGATGAGGGGAAGTTCTTGGAGGTCAAGGTTGAAGATGAACTTGTGTGGAGATTTGCGTTTGCTCTTTTTTTTTGAGACAGAATCTCACTGTGTTGCCCTGGCTAGAGTGCCGTGGCATCAGCCTAGCTCACAGCAACCTCAAACTCCTGAGCTCAAGCAATCCTTCTGTGTCAGCCTTCCGAGTAGCTGGGACTACAGGCATATGCCACCATGCCCAGCTAATTTTTTCTAT
>VBSM01000361.1:59975086-59988501 GCA_008086735.1 Cheirogaleus medius | reverse complement strand
AAATAAAAAAAAAAGAAAATGTGAATTGAAAGAGGGAATTAAATTGGGGGGAATGGGGAAGACTACATCTCCAGAGGGCACTTCTCCCCATGAACTTTTAAAATAGAGAACCCAACCCATAAACAAGATGTAACTTTTCAGTAGAGAAAACATCCAGCTTTCTTAATTGTTAGGAGGTTTCTTCACACTGAGAGGAAATCTTTCCTTTTTGGGTGGGTCTTCTTGATACTGAGAACAAAGAAAAAGAAATTGCTACTAGGGGTGATAGGCAATGGTCAGGTTGTCATCCACCCTTTCTGGCCCAGTTTGGGGATATCTCGCCCTGTTGATGCCTTGGATTAGAAGACTTTCTTATTTCTACCCTGCCCTCTGTTCTATTTTTGTGCGGTTGGGGATAGCTATGATGTGAATAAATAGAATTGATTCTAACAGAGATTTTCTAACCTCTCCAGCAAATCGCTTACTCATCTCTCCCTGCCCCCTTTTCCAGGCCATTGTATTTTTCTCACAAGGGCAAACAGGAAGACTAATTAAAGCATATTGATCTAATGGAAACTTGTGACCCTATAAATGATCATAACCTGCATTGAAACCTGGAAGAATACACTTAAAAGTCTTGCACTTTTCCCCCCCTCCACTTGTACCTTCTCGTAATACTTGATGACATGGCCAGTGGGAGGTGTTATGGTGCAGCTGCTTCTTGTCCAGTGTTTGTCCATGTGTTATATGACGGAGGGACTTTATGTGTTGTAGCAGCAGAAAGAAAAAAAAAAGAAACTCAGCTTGTCCTGTGCTTCTCTTTCTAAATCTCATTACCTCAGCTTTTCTCTGTGTGAGATGGGAGGACCAAGGTTTAGCCTCTAGAACACCCCTACCTACCCCAAACAATTGTTGACTCAATTTGTATCCTGCCAGTATGTGTTAAACTTCATGCAAGGTGAAAAGTATTGCACTCAAATAAGGTGCATTTTATAAGTTGATAAGCGGGGAAGGCAGGGTGGGGGCCAGGGAATGAGGGAGATCACTTGTGAAAAAGTGAAAAAACTTGTAACTCAGGCTGAAACTGACCAGTTAACAAAAAGGCTTTTGGTATTTAAACTTAATGGAGTAATTGAGAAAAAAAAGTAGTAGAGATTTTGAAAAATAATATTTCAGACTAAATCATTCATAGGAATTCAAATCTATGATATTTTAGATTTTTTTCACATACTTATAGACTTATGAAATCTTATGATTATTGAATCTGAAGTTCCAATTTATTTGTTTCCGAATCTGAAAGTCACTAATTCCTTTTTCTCCAATTTTGTAATAAGGACAAATATATATTTTAAAAATAATCACTCGGCCATGCGCGGTGGCTCACGCCTGTAATCCTAGCACTCTGGGAGGCTGAGGCAGGTGGATCGCTCAAGGTCAGGAGTTCAAGACCAGCCTGAGCAAGAGCGAGACCCTGTCTCTACTAAAAATAGAAAGAAATTAATTGGCCAACTAAAAATATATATAGAAAAAATTAGCCAGGCATGGTGACACATGTCTGTAGTCCCAGCTACTTGGGAGGCTGAGGCAGAAGGACTGCTTGAGCCCAGGAGTTTGAGGTTGCTGTGAGCTAGGCTGATGCCATGGCACTCTAGCCCAGGCAACGGAGTGAGACTCTGTCTCAAAAAAAAAAAAAAAAAAAATCACTCGAGATTTTGTTCATGCCAGCTAGTAGGAAATTTCTTTTTTTCCCCCTTATGTGTTATTTGCTACAACTTGAAGTAAATAAAGGAAATTTCTCTCTCTTGTGATGAATGGACATAAGGTCTCAAAATATAGTAATAATAATAATTACAAAATAAAACAGCAATGACTAACCCTTATTGACTCTTACTATGTGCCAAGATCTAAGTTTAGCTTCATTATCTCACTTAATCCTCACATCCCTTCTATAAAGTAGTTACTGCTTTAACCCCATTTTACAGATAAGTAAACAGAGGCCGATTTTAGAGTCTAAATACAGAAGGGCTCATTAAGAAGATGCACCAAGATCCATTCATTTACTTATTCTATAATATTAGTAATAATATTAATATTACTATTAATATTATTAATATCAATAATATAATAATATTAATTATTAATATTGATAATATTAATATTATTATAGTAATAATATAATAATAATATGTATAGTCTGTCTGGACACTTAGCTGGCCCTGAGAGATAGAGGTGGCCACTGTCCTCATGAAGCTTACAGTCTGTTAGGGGATGGAATCTTCACTGATTTTTGCTTAAATGACTACAAAAAAAAATCTGTTAAATAATTAGAGAAAAAAATAATCTTTCTTTTAACAAACTGGACATACTTACTTTTGAAGGTTGGTTCTTACTTATATGGCAATTAGGGATCTTTTAAAACAATTATAATTACAAGAGGCATTCATTTTCTTAATTTTTCATAACAGCTTTATTGAGATATAATTCACATATCGTAGAGTTCACCCTTTTAAAGTGTAAAATTCAGTAGTTTTTAGTGTACTTGGAGTTGTACATCCATTACCGCTCTCAATTGTCATCACCACAAAGCAGAAACTCTATACTCATTAGCAGACACTTCCCAATTCTCCCTATCCCCAGCCCCTGGCAACTACTACTCATTTACTGTCTGTCTCTATGGATTTGCCTATTTTGGACATTTCATATAAATGAAATCATACACTATAACCTTTCGTGTCTGGCTTCTTTCACTTAACATAATGTTTCAAAGTTCATCTTGGTGTAACATATCAATATTTCATTTATTTTTATTGCCAAATAATATTCTATTTTAGGGATATGCCACATTTTATTTATCTGTTTATTAGTTGATAGATATTTAGGTTGTTTCTACTTTTTGGCAGAAATTTGAATAATGCTGATATGAACATTCATGTATAAGTTTTGATGTGGATGTATGTTTTCAGTTCTTGGGTATATATCAGAGTAGAATTGCTGAGTCATATGGTAACTCTATGTTTTACTTTTTAAGAAACTGCCACACTGTTTTTCAAAGTGGGCCCATGATTTTACATTCCCACCAATGTATGAGGGTCTAATTTCTCTACATTATTATCAACTCTTGTTATTGTCCATCTTATTTATTATAGCCATTCTAGTGAATGTAAAGTGGTATCTCATTGTGGTTTTTATTTGCATTTCCCTAATGAGAAATTTATTTTCTTTTCTTCTTTTTCTTAGAGATAGTCTTGCTATGTTGCTCAGGCTGGTCTTGAACTCCTGGCCTCAAGCAATTTTCCTGTCTTGGCCTCCCAAAGTGCTGGGATTATAGGCGTGAGCCACTGTACTTGGCTATTGTCATGATTTATTAATAAAATAATCTTGACCAGAGGAGAACAATAGAATCACTTAAGGAGCTTTTACAAGATAGCAACCCAGGCTTATCAGCAGTTTGGGAGGCTGAAATATGAGGCCAAAAGTTCAAGGTTACCGTGAGCTACGATCATACCACTGCACTCCAGCCTGGGTGACACAGCGAGACTCTGTCTCCAAAAAGAAAAGAAAAGGGAAAAAAGTGGTGGAAATATTTGTCAGGAAGATTTATTGGTATTTGAAATGGAAATTCAAATATTAATTATTATTATTATTTCATATAGCAAGAAGTCCAAGTTCAATGGATTACAGAATTGTTCAATACAATGGCTCAGTACTATCATCGAGATCCAACTTCGTTCTTTTCTTCTGCTGTGTCACCTTAGCATGCCCATTTTGTCTGTACACTTACTGCCTTTGCAGCGGTAAGTAAGATGGCTGCTGGAATTCTGGGCAGTCCATGTGGACCTGAAAATGTCCAGTGGAAGAGAGACCTTTCCCAGAGGTCTCTGGCTGTCTTTTGTTGCATCTCATTGGCCTAGAACTGTATCATATGCTTAAATCACAGGTACAAGAAATAGGAATTCCATGTATATGATTTAGTTGAAGTGACATTTACTGCCTTCCTAAGTGGGAACTAAATGGGAGTTCTGCTAACAGGGAAGAAGAGGAAAATGGATGTTGAATAGGCAACTAACAGTGTTTCTGCTACAGGCTGTAATATCATGAAGATAAAAAATATTAGCTTGAATCTTAAAATTGCTGCTGTTGAACCACTAACATAACACTAATGCCATATGTTCAACCTAATAACTTCCAATGCCATTTAGACGGACAGACTGGGCTGAGGGGTGTAGAGAGAATAACATTGGCCCTAGATTTTAGTTCAATCACTTAATATAGCTCATGAAGTGTGAATCACTTACACTGATTGATACAAGTAAATCAGACTCCTGAGAGCAAGAAGAATTCACATAATATAAGATCTTATTTGATTTCTTTATCTCTTTCTTGGCACATCTCATATGTTAGGAAATATTTCCACAATTCCAAGGCTCAAAGCATTTGTCCCGATGCACATGCTGATGAAGCCTGTGAATGTTTTATTTATACAGACTTAACAGTTTGCTGAAATTTAATTTTGAACAATTAAATCACAGAATGCATTATTCTGTTTTCATTAAAAAACATTTAAAGATTTAAAAGAGAGAGTGACTGTATACCTTCCATTTTTGTGGTCTTTTACCCTAGGTAGAGTTTGAGAAGTCTAAAAGAAGCTATTTAGCATATGGAAATGAACAGGACACTTTTAAGACTGGACTGCCCTTGAACTGTGCAGAGCTATGCACAGGGCACACTGGAAAATGGCCACATTCTCTTTTTAAATTTTAAATGTATGTCTTAATTTATTTTTCAAATAGGTAATATACAGGTTGAGTATCTCTAATTTATAAATCCAAAATCTGAAATGGTCCAAAATCTGAAACTTTTTGAGCACCCACATGATGCTCAAAGGAAATGCTCATTGGAACATTTCAGTTTTTGGATTAGGGCTGCTCAACCAATATTGACGTAGTACAAAATTCAAAAGGTATAATAAAAGTTATAGTGAAGTCTCCCTCCTGCAGCTATTCCTCAGCTACTCAGTTCTCTTCTCCAAAAACAACTACGACTGGAGGAAATCCCACCTTTCCCTACAAATGGTGGCATGCTTTACACAATGTTCTGCTCCTTTTTGTTGTTTGTTTGTTTGTTTACCTAACAGGCTATTTTAGAGACCATTCCAAATTGGTTCATAATGAGCATGCTCATCTATTTTTTATGGCGGCATAGTAGTCCATTCTATGGATGTGCTATATTTCTTTAACCAATCCCCTGTTCACGGACATTTAGATTGTTTTTAACCTTTTACTATTATGAACAATGCTGCGAAGAATAACCATATACATGTATCATTTTGTACATGTACAAGCATACCGCTAGGGAAAATTCCTAGAGAGGAATTGCTGCATCAAAGCAAAATTACAAAATTATAAAAATTTGTAATTTTGATAGATAGATAATGCCAAATTGCCCTCCAGAGAGGTTATAGCAATTTAAACTCCCACAGCAGTGCATGAGAGCACTTGTTTCCCCACAAGTGACAGCTTTGCAGAAAGAGATGCCATCAAGTTGCCCCCATCTTCAATCTGGGCATGTGAGCAGGACCCAAAAAGGATCTTGTCCCCATTTGTAATGGAAAAATGGGCACAGAAAAATGCTCATGATATGGTATTAAAGTAACAAAAGCCAGGATATAATTTGAACCATGTAAAAATTTGGGGATATATAGAAAAATGAATGGACAGGCATAATTAAAATATTGACAGTATTTAAAGGTTTACACTTTTCTATAATTAGCTCTGGTTCTGTTTACAGTGAGAAAACAATAATCAAATTGCTATTGTCCTTGGGTTAGGAATCTCATTCCCTTGCATGATATCTCAGAGGAGTGCCCTTTTAGCAAAGCTCTCTTTTTAAGGAAGCTCGCATGGCGCGTGTATAGAGAGCGCTTCCATTTGGTTCCATTTGAGGCTGAGCACCTGCTCTTTCCTCAGCATTTCCTTTACATTGCTCTCAAAGATGCCGAGGAGCTGCAGTGGTGGCCACAACTCATCTGCATAGTTTGGCAAATTTACCAAAAATAAAATTCCAACTGGAATAGGTCTTATTTTTTTTAAAAAAAAACAAATTGCTTTGGTTTATCAATTTTACCAATCACAGTGGGGTTTCATCTTGCTCTCTGGCATTTCCACTGTGGTTTGTTTTTCACTAAGACCATTAAAAATATTTCTGAACCCCCAAAGACCATTCTGTCCAGAAAAAGTTCTGCTCATTTGCTGATAGTCTTGGGGTCCGTCAGGCAGTTCATAACTCAGCCTCAACAAGGGCAGTATACTTGGGCATTTCCTCAGCGAGGTGACTGAGATATCCAGCCCCTGGCGCCGTCTTGCACTCACACAGCATAAAGGCTGATAGCTGTTGCAGTTGCAATTTTCTCTCTAAACCCAACTCCTTTTGTTGACTTGCAGAGGCTTACATTCCCCAAAAGGTAATTTGAAAGTGCTGCTGAATTTAGATGCATTTTGCTAATTTGTTTTTATTATGCATAGAAATATTGGTATAAAAGGTGTTTCAATTATTTTCTAAGGGAGGGACCTATGTATTCTCTGCAGCCACAAAGCTTTTAAATGGAGTTATTTTTCTCGGCCTACAGTGGCTCTCCCTTTTAAGTACCCCAGCAGAAAAAGTAAGTTTACTGCTCCTCGCACAATGGGCCTCTTCACTTTTCAGGTTTGGGAGACCTGGGTGACCTACGAAAGTTAATTAGAAGGTTAACAAAGACGAAGACAGAGTCGAATCCATCGCCTCTCCTTCAGCCAAAGATGTCATCCATTAATTAGGGAAATCGTTAAGGTGGCCTTTATAGAATGCATAGAAAATCTGTCGCTGTCGGTCGACAGTTTTGATCAGATTTTCCTCTCCCCAATAATGCTATCCTTAATGGTACGAAAAGCAGAGGGCCGGGCGGGCAGCGGGCGAGAGGAGGGGTGGAAAGGATGTGTTTCAGCAACAGTACAGTTAACCAGCCGCCGAGAGTGACGGCTTTGATTCTCAGGCTGCCGCGCATACTTGCTCCATGATGTAATCCTTATTGAACCTGGAGGCCGCGGCCGCGGGAGGGAGGCGGGCGAAGCTGCAGCCCCCGCCTCGCAGCCGCAGGAGGCCCCGGGAGTTAATAGCGCCGGCTCCTGGGGTAGGCTGCGCCCTCGTCTACCGCGGAGCCCGCCGCTCAGCTGCCGGGAGGCGACTCGGCCCGCGGGCTCCGTGTGGGGGCGGCCCTCCGGCGCTGCCGTGGGGCCCGGCCCCTTCCCAGTGGCTTTGGGGAGGGTTTCTCCCCGTCTCTCTAGGTCTTCCCTGGCTTCTGTCTCTCTCCTTTCCTCTTGATTCTCTGACACCAAATCACCAGTTCAAACGAAGGAAAAACTCCAATCTGACTAGCTGTTTGCTAATAGGAAGTCTGGGTATTTGTTGGTGGTTGCATAGACACGACCTCTATGCCATCCCACCAACCCCTCCTCCCCCCCTTTTTTTTTTGGCCGCCTCTCATACATGTTTGAACCTAGAGCTTCTGATTTAGGCAGTAAGTAAAGCCTGCAGGGTTTCAGTGTGGACATCATGTATTTAAAGATGGTGTTAATTCTGAATATGGAATGCATTTATCTTTAATATGGATTTTAAAAATCCCTTTTAACCATTTTAAAATGTACAGTTCAGTGACATCAAGTACATTCATATTGTTGTGCAACCACCACCACCATCCATCTGCAGAACTTTTTCATCTCCCCAAATGGCAACTTCTGCATGCATTGTGGAACTTATTTTTAAAACTACATTGCAGGGTTGATGCCATGGTTTTTTGAGTTATCAGTAAATTTTCTTTAAGGAATTAGTATCTTTTAATGACTTGTAGTTTTTGCATAGTTCTCCTTCATGGCAAAAGCTGGGACAATATAACGTGGCTCTTGTTTACCATGCAAAAATTTCCATGTACTTTTCTCCTCTCACCAGATTGATATTATGTGGATACTGTACAAAACCTCACCTAGACAGTAAATGGCCATTTTGGTTTGCCTTATTTCCCCCATGACAGAGTGGGTAAGAGTTGCTGTATTCCCAGCTCCTTGGGAGGCTGAGGCAGAGGATCACAGGAGGCCAAGAGTTCAAGGCCAACCTAAGCAACATAGCTTGATTCTATCTCTAAAAATAAAACAATGATGATTAAAAAAAGAGAGAAGTGAACTTTAAAGGCAATTCTGGTGAAGACTCAGAAACAGAAGAGGAGCAGTAGAGAGAAAGCTTCTATCTTCTTAGAGAATACATAAAAAACAATGAACAGAATTTTGGTAGAAGTATGGACACTAAAGGCCATTCTGGTGAGGTCTCAGACAGAAATGACGCACAGATTGGAAACTGGAGGAAAGATGATTCTTACATAGAACTTTGCTGGACCATGTTCTAGTGTTTTGTGGAAGGTAGAACTTGTAAGCAATGAAATTGGGTATTTAGCATGGGAGATTTCTAAACAAAGAATTGAAGGAGAGGCTTGGGTTCTCCATTACTGCTTATAGTAAAATGTGAGAGCAGACAAATTCTCAGCCTATCCATATTGCAAAAAATGGGGAAGCATGTTCTGAAGAGAACTGTTTGTAAGGCCAGACCTCTGTCCACTGGCTTATAGTGATCTGGGTCATAAATCAGAGTTAGGAGAGGCCTGATAATTTGCCTGATAGCTCTTATTATTAGGGAGTTTAGCAAGAGTGTAGTTTTTCTTGTAGCTGCAGGAATTTAGAAATGTGCCATGCCAGGTGGGGCCCTGAACCCTTGACTTGCAGCTAACTTTTGTTCCCTTCACCATAGGGTTCATCCTAGTTGATAAAGGGACATCTATTTTGGTTTCACAGATCATAGAGCAGTAAGGGTGTGGCCAAGTGAACATTTAATAACGAGATTACTGTGGGTGTGAACCATGGATCTAATCAGCCATCTCAGCAGAAGCTGGAAATAGAGGTGGCGTTACACTAGCAAACATTGCTAGCTGGGAGAAAACTGGACACAAGGAAGGAAGGCTGTGCACATGTGTTATCCTTCAAGAAAAAAGAATGACCCAAAGCCAATTCAGAGATCACCAGGGCTGTCACTCCCACCACAAGCCTGGAGGAAGGCTGTTTTCCCTCCGTTTCAGAAGTCAGGGCCCTTGAAGACATGTTCAGGGGCTTCCCAGAGAGCTGAAGAGGCAGGGCTCCCTCTGAGCTGAAGGATTGTTCTCAAGCCTTAAGATCTACTGGAATTTGCCTTGCTGGGTTTTGGACTTGCTTGAGGCCTGTCACCCTTTCCTTCTTTCCTGCTTTTCCCTGTTAGACGGGGAATGTTTATCCTATGCCTGTCCCACCACTGTACTTTGGAACTGTGTAATTTGTCTGGTCTCACAGGTTTATAGCTGGGGAGGAATTTTGCCCCAGGATGAATCATACCTTGAGTCTCACCCATGTCTGATTTAGATGATATTTAGATGAGACTTTGGACTTCAGAATTGATGCTGGAATGAGTTAAGACTTTTGTGGCTGCTGGAATGGAATGCATGTATTTGTGTGTGAGGATATGAATTTTAGGGGGCCAAGGGTGGAATTTTATGGATGGAATGTTTGTGTGCCCCCCAAATTCATATGTTGAAGCCCTAACCCCCAAGGTGACTATATTTGGAGGTTGGGCCTGTGAGGAGGTGATAAAGGTTAAATGAGATCCTAAGGGTAGGGCCCTGATCCAACAGGACTGGTACACTTATAAGAAGAGGAAGGGACACCTCAGCTCTCTCTTTTTCTGCCATGTGAAGACATGGTGAGCAGGCAGCTGCTTGTAAGCCAGGAAGAGAGCCCTCACCAGAAACTGAATCAACTGGCATTTTGATTTTGTATTTCCCAGCCTCCAGAACTGTGAGAAAATACATTTCTGTTCTAGTCTGTGGTGTTTTGTTATGGCAGCCTCAGGTGACTCATACAAGAACCATATAAAGGAGATACTAATCACTGTCCCCACCCATAGCCCTTTCTAAAATAATCCACCCTGGCCCACTGGCCCAGCTGCCCCCTGGGCCACATGCTCCCTTGCCCTCAGTTTATCCGCCAGGGGTAAGCACCTGACTCAGGAGACTCCACTCATGGGCCCCTCCAACATCCCCCCCATAAAATCCACAAAGTAGATCTTTGTGTATGTTAATATCTTCTTTTGAATTGTGTATTCTCTGGGGATAATTCATGTTACAGTGAGTTAACTTGGTTGGATAATCTTAACACCCACCTAAAAAGCTGGTTATAACAGTAATTTTTAAGCTCGAGGCATTTCCAAAAAGGACAGGACTAGGAAGGGTGTAGCAGTTAGAACTTTTTAGGAGCAAAGGCCAGAGTGGGGGTGTAGGACACCTATGGGAGGAGAGGATAAGAAGTGAGAGGCCAGGGATGGTGGCTCAAACCTGTAATCCCAGCACTTTGGGAGGCTGAGGTGAGAGGATGGCTTGAGGCCAGGAGTTCAATACCAGCCTGGGCAACATAGCAAGACCTCATCTCTACAAAACATACAAACAATTGGCTGGTCGTGGTAGCACACACCTGTAGTCCCACCTACTTGGGGAGCTGAGGCAGGAAGATCGCTTGAGCCTGGGAGTTCAAGGTTACAGTGAGCTATGATCTCACCACTGCACTCCAGCCTAGGCAACAGAGTGAGACTCTCTCTCAAACAAAACAAAACAACAAACAAAACAAAACAGAACAAAAGTGAGGAAGAGCAATGGGAGACTGAAGGATACAAGACAAAACTGGCCTGCCTTGCAAGTTCCTCCAGGACCTCTGATCAAACAAGCTCTCCACCCTTTCCCATCCAAATCATCCTTAGAGCAGCCTCTGTCATAACTGTGCTAATCAAAGCAAATTTGACTGTAAGGATTAAAGGCCCTTTCAAACTTACTTATGTACTGGGGGACGGATGGTGGCTATTGGGTGGATACAGAGGAAATACAGCAAAGCTTCTTGGGAAACTACAGCTATTTACCCCCACTTCCTGCCTTCTCTTTCTCAGGCCCTGTGGCTCCTTGCACTAGCTTACCTGGGCAGGTGTGCCCACTCCCTCTGCAGTAGTGTTCCCATCACAGGCAGGGATGGACCTGGCAGGGGGTTTAAGTCATCAACCATCTACTGAGGAAATCCATGCTGAAAATTCCTATTCATGTTGTTAGAAATAGCCAATAATGCCTTGTTTTTTTTCTATTTCAAATCCTAAATGATTAGACTCAAATTTGGATTAATGGGTATACTGAGGAATGAAGTATTCTGACTCATAAATGCTGTAAAATACTTCAAGAAAGCAACTGCACCAGAAAGTGTTTCTAAAATGTTTACTTTCTTCTTTTTGTAAACGTAGTGACAATATTTGCACTCTCTTGGTGATGTGTTAATTATGAGTTATACAGGAGTTCCCATGGAAGAAACTGTAGGTAGAAATGAAAACAGTACTGGATATATGGGTCAGAACACCCCTTAGCCCAGCTGTGACATCAGAGGAGCCTCAGGCATGTCACCGAACTTCTGTGAGCCCTACTTTCCTAATAGAAGGGGAAATGAAGGTGGTCATACTTGTCATTTCCTTTTTACCTCAGGGGTGATTACCTTAAATTTCTATGTGAAATTAATTAGTAAACTGAAGTTTTAAGTGATTATTTCAGTCTCTGGCATATAGGACTAGCCCTATACATGTTTGTTGAATGATTTCTGCAGTGTTACTGATCTCCATGCACGAAGTTTAGGAAATCAGGCTGAATCCGTACAAATCCCAGATCATATTTTGAAACACTGAGGTCAGTTTTTTAAATACTAAATGCCTCCTATGAACTCATTTTGTTAGCTTTTTCTTTCACAAAATGAGATGTAGAAAAAAAAATCAGATAAATTGAGGGTTTAGTTCATAGAGTTCAGGTTTAACTGATCAACAGTAGAAGAAAGTCATTAATAATGTATTCAATAAATATTTACCAAAGGCCAGTGGGAGTACATAGTCAAGCAAAAATAGACATGGTCCCTGCCCTCATGGAGCTGACAATCTGGTCCTCAAAACACGCTCACACATCAGAAAGGCACTGGTGAGGTGCCCCACCTCCCCCTTGAGTTTTTTCAGTGGCTGCAAATGTCCCTTTTGACCAGGGCTTAGGAGGAAGATGGGGAGCAGGACAAATACCTGCAGGATCCCGCAGTGAAGAAGATTGGGGCCTAAACACAAATCCCACATAAAGATTTTCAGATCACTGCCCTTGGCTGGGAGTAGGGGAGAGGTTTTTGTTTTTTTTCTTTTTCACTGAGGCTGGAACATCCTTGTTTTTTAATGTTATCCAAATGCCATATCTTGGTTTAACTTCAATCTGGCAGTAGCTAATGCTTTTTGAGAGCGGATGAAGGGCCAGGCACTGTGCTGACCCTTTCCATGTTTTGTCTTTAATCCTTATAACAACTTTGCAAGGTAGATACTATCATCATCCTCAATCTGCATATGAGGAAATTGCAGCTTGTAGAGGATGTGGCCAAGGTCGCAACAGATGATCGTAACAGAATTAAACCCAGTTCTGTTCTACTTGAGTGCCTTCTCTCTTCCTGCCAAGCCATGCAGGGACCATACTCTTTTCTAAACAGAACAGTGGGAACCTTGTTTTCCTATCCCTTCTCATAGTGGAGGGAAAATGCACAAGTTTTTCCAAATATCAAGGGATAATGACAATAAGTAATATTAATTGAGCAACTACTATGTGTCAGACACTATTCTAAGATCTTTACATGTATTAATCCATTTAATCCTCATAAACCTATGAGTGGTTACTCTTATTATTTAATATTATTTATCAATTATTTTATAGATAAGAAAATGAGACACAGAGAGGTTGAGCAATTTTTCCAAGGTAATCCAGCTAGCATATGGCAGAGGCAAAGTTTAGAACGAAGTTGCCTGGGTCCAGAGCTTAAAAATTGTCATTTCATCCAAAAAGAAATACATTATTTTCAACATTTATCACAGTTTTCTTAAGTTGTTGAAGAGAGATCACTAGGATGGGAGGGACCTCTCTGTCCTCACCTCCTACCGCATGAGCAGAAGGCACAATTCTGACCATACATAGCTTGTGTGAATGTGTCTCTCTAGCACTGTGCAGTGTGAAACCTATACAACTGTGTGCAGCAGCCCTGACTTCCATCCACCATGGAATGGCACATGATCAAAAAAACGCACCATGTACTATATTCTAAATCTGAGCACTCTGCCTCATTTAGTTTTTGTTCCCAAATGTATAACATCTCCCATAGATATGAGAGTTCTCTCCAAGGGTCAATAGCACTCCTTGAGAAGAGGAATTGAAGAAAGCATTTTCTTGGCCGGGCGCTGTGGCTCATGCCTGTAATCCTAGCTCTCTGGGAGGCCGAGGCGGGCGGATAGCT
>VBSM01000361.1:59937776-59974986 GCA_008086735.1 Cheirogaleus medius | reverse complement strand
AAAAAAAAAAAAAAAAGAAAACATTTTCTTTACCAGCTTAGGCAAGTGACAGAAAAGTAAAAAAAAAAATGAATTGAAAAAATACTCATATGTTTTATCTTTACTCCCACTGCCTGGCTATTTGGGAAATTGTGCAGTGTCATCACTGATTGGGCACCGGCTGCTGTGGCTCCTCTGGGGGCACAGCAGAGGCCAAAGGCAGCAGGAAGTGTTGGGGCATCAGGCTGATGCATTCTAACCTTGGTCCACACATGTCTCACCTAAGAAACACACATAAGAGATCTCTGTAGCAGGGTGATGTCCTCCAATGTAAACCTAGTTTGTGGCCATGAACAATTAAGAGTGCTTGATAACTACCAATTAAATAAATTAAGTGCACAAAATATAATTACTAACATTCTACTTTTCCCCCGTCTTCACTGCACCATAGGAAAAAGTTTTCACGGCAATTGGTTTGTATAAGCAAAAAAAGAAAAAAAGAAAAAACAACCAAATTAAGAGGTCACACACCAGTAGCAAAGATAAAATCAGGAAAACATTTTCTAATCAGAAACTGCAAAGAAATCGGGGCTTTTACATAATAGCAAAATTAGGGTTTGGATGGTGGTATTCTTTCAACCAACTTTTCACAAATATTTCCTGGAACGGGGCCCAAGGAATGAATCCTAATTTAGCCTATTCTTTTTCAGATGTAGTTGAATTCACTTGTTTAGGTTTCTGCCTCCCCTACCTTTCATCCGGTGAGAACTCAGAAGTGCCACTCAGCTCTCACATGGCACAGGGTCCCGTGTGTCAGCCACTTTGGGACCCCCTTCTCCGGGGATCTCCGAGGCTCTCAGTCCTTTCTTCTACAGCTACTCTCTCTCCCACCCTGAGAAATTCCGCATGCCACTCATCAACTCCCATGGCTCTGCACCCCCAAACATCAACGTTACCCTCCTATGAAAATGAATGACCCCACTAACTGGAAAGAGATCATCTGAAGAATACTCTCTGGGAGGAATCTGGTGACAGAAAATATGAAAAAAATGTCTAGAACTCTTGACTGAAATCACCCAGGACTACACTGATGCTGAACTGAAGCAACGTGCATTCCTGGTGCCTGGGGGACTCGTGAATCATGAGAACGAGGAACGAGGAACGATAGCTTTTGTTGTTTGGGGCTCAGGAAAGGATTTAGCAGCACACATGTCAGGTTGGAGTGAAAAGTCTCTAAGGACGCGTTCGTTCCCATGATAGCCTCTGACTCAGCAGGCCTCTGGCTGGGCATTTAGCCTGGAGACACGAAAACCATCTCCACAGGGAGGACACGACGTGCCAAACAATTCCTGCGCCAGTCTGGGCGCCCCAGCTCGTGCTCGTGCTCTCCGTTCTCCCTGGCAGGTTGGCTGCCTAACTTTGCATCAGGGTTTTATGAATATTAGCTTCTCCGCCTGCTCCTAGAGCTTAAAAATATCAAATGAAGGTGCTGCAGGGAAAGGCAGGAAGTCTGTGTCTCTCTCCTTTCTGTCCTTGCATAGAAAGAAGTGTAGAGGTAGTTTTTAAAGAGGAATTTGATTTGGATGGAGAAACTTAAACAAAAAGACTTCTTTTTCTTTTCGGGGATTCTTTCCCCACACTATACCAGAGGCTAACTAGCGTGGTTTGGAGCACGCACGTGCACACACACACACACACACACATACCCCACCACCGGCAGTCTCTGCTCTTGTGCTCACATTTGGTCCCCAAGGATGCGGAGGGCCTCCAGAACAAGAGCTCCACAGTCACTGCACAGTGAAGTTTGGTGAGTAGCCAGCAGGCTGGTGGGACCCGTCTCGCCATGAGTGGTTCTTTAGCCTGGTTCTCGGTGGGAATCAGAGTCTGCGTGATTTCTGCCATGGCTTCCCAGAGTCTAGCTGTCCCGTGTCCAAGTGCAGCCTTCTACGTGCTGCAAGGGAATGTGGGCTGCTTTGAAACAGGCTTCTTAGAGCAGGAGCTTAGGCAGCCAAGTGTGAAGGGTGTCAGCCATGGTGGCACACCCTGGGGGAAGATGCGGGACCAGCTGGGCCCTGGGCCAACTGCTACAAGAGACAAGGGAGTTTCCCAGAGATCCAGCTTTGTCATTTTAAAGTGGTGCCTTCCTCACTGGTCTTGCCCTGTCCCCAGGGCATGCACTAATTTCTACTCATTAATATATTACTTCAAAATCAAGTCATTCTCCTAGGAATGGCACTTAGTCCGCACATTCCATGAATTAACTAGCATTGTCCCCATTTTACTGATGAAGAAACCAAGGCTTCAGAGTGGTTAAGTAACTTGTTCCCCAAGGTGAGGCTATTAGTGCTGACAAGGACAAGGAGTGTCAGGTCTCCTGATTTTAAGTTCTTTCCCTTGCACACCTTTAGTCAATGGATAGGTGAGAACAGTCAGCCCTCTATATTTGTGGGTTCTGCATCTGTGGATTTGACTAACTACAGATCAAAAATATTCAGAGGCTGGGCATGGTGGCTCATGCCTGTAATTCTAGCACTTTGGGAGACTGAGGTGGGAGGGGTGCTTGAGGCCAGGAGTTTGAGACCAACTGAGCAATATATTGAGATGCCATCTTTACAAAAAATAGAAAAATGAGTGGGACATGGTGGTTTTTGCCTGTAGACCCAGCTACTTGGGAGGCTGAGGCAGTAGGATCACTTGAGCCCAGCAGCTTGAGGTTGCAGTGAACTATGATAAAGCAACTGCACTCTAGCTTGGGTGACAGAGCAAAAGCCTGTCTCAAAAAAAAATGGTTTGGAAAAAAATTCCACAAAGTTCCAAAAAGCAAAACTTGAATTTGCCACACTGAGTATTACATTGAATCCTCTAGAATGCAATAATGTGTAGGTATTGTGTTAAGTGTTATAAGTAATCTAGAAATGATTTAATGCATATGAGAGGATATGCTTAAGGTGTATGCAGTACTCTGCCATTTTATACCAGGAACTTGAGCATCCTTGGATTTTGGTATCCAAGGGGTGTCCTGGAACCAATCTCCCACAGACACCAAAGGATGACTGTACTGTATTCCTAGCAATATCAGTCAGGTTCTGTTGAGAATTAAAAGACACCATGACTTGGGTTCTGCCATCCTGGCACTTACAGCCTGGTCAGCCACAATTAAGAGATAAGGAAGAGCTGGGTGGTATGGGTTTAATGAGTTATTGGCTCATTGGTTCAGCTCAAGCAAATTGGTTTCTTTTTTTTTTCCTTTTATTTCATCATATAATGGGGGTACAAATATTGTTAGGGTTACATACATTGCCCCTACCACCCCTCCCCCACCACATGCCAGAGCTTCAAGCGAGTCCAATCCCCAGGCAAATTGGTTTCTTGAGCATCATGTGTTAGACGCTGGGACAGGAGTAGAGGGACACAAAGATGAAAAGGACACAGCCTCTATTCTCTAGAAGTTCAGTCTAGATGAGAGGTTTCACTGCTCAAAACTGTTCAGTGGCTTCTCATTGCTTCCAGGGCAAAATCCCAAATCCTCATGTGGCCCACGAGGCTGTCTGAGATCTGACCTTTGTCCTCTGTCCAGCCTCGCTGTGCTCCAGCTGCCCTGGGCTTGGTTCAGTTCCTCCATCAGGCTAAACTTTCCTTCCTTGGGGTCTCTGCACCCTGGGATGGCTTTATAGAAGTGTCCTTTGTGCAGAGTCTTGAAGAATGCATAGATTTTTCAAGCAGAAAGTGATTGGGGAGGGAGGTAGAATTGGAGGGAGAGGAGTTTGAGTGGTGGTGGTGGTGGTGGTGGTGGGAATATTGAGTGAGGGTAACTGGGGAAGTTTCACAGAAAAGACAAAACTGACTTTTGATAACTCTCTGTTGAACTGAGCTGGGCTGGGAAGGCTGGAGATGGGCAGAGGGTGGCAGGAGGGGAGCTCAGGGGAGTGGGAGGAAGAGCTGGAATTACCAGGACCATGGGGGGCTGAAGTACCATCCTTAAGGCAAGCTGGGGGTTGGGCAGGCAGTGAGGTATGGGAGGGTGGGTGCTTTATGGGATGGGGTGGCCTGGCCTGGCAGGTGGGAGCTCTGAACTCAAGGACTTGCTTCGTTATCTTAGATCAGTCATTTCTCTTCTCTGGGCCTCAGAGTTTGTGAGGAAGATGAAGTAATAACCCTCTTCTTTCTAGGTAAAATGTGCTTCTTAAAGGTCAGATGATGACAGAGAGCTGTAGAAGCCAGGATGGATGCCAGGCGCTGAAAAGGAGGAGGAAGTCCCAGGAGGATGGAGAGAGCCCAGGCAGAGTGCTGGCATCTCTGCAGCACCCTGGGAGGGACTAGAGGCTGCAGGGGAAGCCAGGTGCTAAGGGGCCTGCCAGGAAGGGTGGGGAGCCCAAAGCCCATGACTCACTGGAGTCCCACCAGGACCAGATCAAACCCCAGTGGAATTTTCCAAGATAATCTGACTTTTCCTCACTTCTACCCTGATCTCAAGTCCTAATGTGGGGTCACCAGGCCCCACCATCAGGGTAGAAGGCTGCCTGCCGTGGCCCTAAAACTGAGGGCCAGGCTGCATGTTTTCAAAGAGGAGGGGGGAGGGCAAAGAGGTGAAGGGGCTCTTTGGACTGTCCAAGTGACAGAACAAGCCCCTCACCCAGGTTTTTTCTCTAGTAACCCCATTCTGCCCCATGGATGTCACTTTTTTTCCCCTTCTTTCTTGGAGCTTTTGGGAAGGAGGAGCAAAGCGAGGGAGGTGGGAAGAGACTTTTTTTTCCTCACATGAGCCCTCAGAATTACAGTTCACAAACTATTCAGTAAACTGACCGGCCTCAACCTCCCCTTCAACGGCCTAATCTAAGGGGTGGATCTATGTGTTTTGTTGCTTGTCAGAAACAATCGCTGCGCGGCCCATTACATTTACAGCACGTCGCCCTTTAATTGGTGTAACACGCTGAGGCCTGAAAGGAGGAGAGGCCCACAATAGCGCCCGTGAATGAGCCTTGACTCACACAAAAACACTCTGCAGAAGTTCAGAGCTGGCCACTAACAAGGAGGTAGGGAGTTAGTTTGAAAAGGGGGTGAAGTTCAGAAATGTGTCACCTTGAGGAGCCTCCCATCAAAGCAATGGTCGCATTGACAAGCTGCAAAGAAAAAAAGTTAAACCTTCAGGGCTGCGGACTTGCCTGCTGGATTTATTCTTAAACTTGAGGAGGGGGGAAGGAGAGGGGAGAGTCTTTTTCTTCTCCTCTTCCCCACCCTTGTCTCTCTGCTCCCCTTATTTACTTCAGAGAGCCTTAAAGGAGTCGGAGAAAAAAAAATACCTCCCACTCCCCTGCTAAGATACACTATTTAAAAAATAAATGTATAAAAAGTCAGGCTGAATGCAGCCTTAGGCTGCTGAGGCTGATTTCAGCCTCTGTGGGAATAGAGATTTGTCCCTCGCCTTCTTGTGTCTCCCCGCTCCCCAGCTTCCAAGGCGACTCCCCGCGTCCAGGGCGGGGGCCGCTGCGGCCTAGGCCCTGGCGCACTGCTAACCTGGAGACTGCGCACCCGCAGGCTGTGAGGGCGAGGGCGTGCGCGCGCGGCCCTCGGTGGCCGAGGTGACTGGTGCGCGCCACTCAGAAGCATTTGGGAGTAGGGATCCGCCCCCGCGCCGGTCCAGCTCAGTCGGGTCCTGCGTGTGGGCGTCCTGTCCCGGCCCAGGAAGGACCCACTTTCCCTACTCCTGCCTGCAACACCCAGAGAAGTCTCAACACCAGTCCACGCTTCGGTTCCAGCTTGCAAAATAAGGCGTCCCTAAAAGAAGAAACTAGAGTAGGCGGGCCAGGGCGGAGGTGAGGGACCCGGGCGCACCTTCCATTCCCCGCACTTCCACCGTGATGGGCTCGACCCTTTTGCAAGCTTTCTCACTCCAGGGGCCCGGCATTTACCCAGTGGTGATGGTGCTGGGGTCGACCTCCCTCGGTACCCTCTCCAGCACCCTGCCCCTCGCCTTCCTCGGTGGGGGTCTCCCCGCCAGCCTGCGCCAGGGGGACAACTGTGCGTTTACTTCCCGGGTGCGCGCCCGAGCGCCTCGAGACACCCTCTTCTGCTCGCCCCCTCCCCGCCTTTGTCTTGAGACCGGACCCCCGCCCCTCACGCTGCTCCTGTGAACCGGCTGCCCCGTGCGAAGGCGGGGGCACTTTTCAATGCAGCGCCGCAGCTCCCTCCAGATTTGTAATCCGCCAAAAAGCCGCTGATTGCTGCAATCGTTACTTTTCATTAAAAAAACTTAGAAGCAATTTGGGAGAACCCTTCTCAATGAATACATTTACCCCCGAACGGTCTTTATTCTCCGCCTCCACTTGATGAGTTTCTCTGGCACGAATCCGTTCTTACAGGCACAGAATGGGCAATCCCTTGATCCCCGTCAATTGTCATCCCGAGTCGGGGCCACTTTGACCGCCAATAGTGGGGAAGTCAGAGCTAATCCTCAGAAGGAATCACGGGAAAAGAAAAGCAACAATAACCAAGTCAAGCGTAAAAAATGAAAGAGAAATCTCTATTATCACTCACTACATTTCCCAGCTATGTACTGAAAAAATCAGCTCGCTTGTCATTCGAGTCAGACACCCGCACAAGAATATGGGGTCGTGGTGGGTTGGTAGACTCACACGACGTAAGGAGTGATATTTGAGAGCGAAAGGCCTCTCTTCTGCCTCTGCCAAATCCTCCTCACATCCGCCATAACCATTAAATACAGACTGACTTTATTCTGTATGGGGAGGCCCAGGGGTGGGTGGCGAGGGAGCCCCCAGCTGTGCATGGATACAAAAAAAATCTCTGGAGAGGAGAATGGGGGCGGGGTGTCGATGCTAAAGAACGCGCCCCTCGCCCGCACCTCCCGCTCTGGGCGCCCCCCCACCCCAGCTCGGCCTAGGCCGCCCGGGTTCAGCAGCCGCGCTGGGGGCCCCTTCCGCCCTCTGCCCTCGAACCCTGCAGCCCTTCAGGCGCGCGGCCTCCACAGCTGGGTCCCCGCGCGGGCGCAGGTGCGCGGTGCACGCGCGCACGGGGGCCGTGGGCCGCTGGCTCGGTGGGCGCAGCCGCGGCCCAGGCGCTGCGCCGAGGGTGGGGTGTGAGAGGCCCGCGGAGCTGCGGAAGCACACACAGCGAGACCTGTGGCAGTGTGCAAACACTGCACTTTCCACGCTGACACCTGCAATTATCTGACATAGGCCTTGATTCCTTTCTGCCGAAGCCAAACGAGGGGCAAAGTTAGTTCTAAAGAGGCCCATGGACGTACAGCGGGCCGTGTCACCCGGAGGGGTCGCCCCTGCAGCCTCGCGGCCTTCTCTCCGTCCCTCCCGTGGAAGGCATTTCGAGGTCCGGAACTGCTCGGGTGCCCGCGGACGCGGAGACCACAGTCCGAGTCTCTCCCAGCACCGATTTGAAAGGGCCGCGGGGGCCCTGAAGCCCCAACATCCTCAGAAAGAGCAAGGGCCGGGCCGCGGTGTGAACGCGCGATCGTTGCTCGTCCAGCGGCCTTTCAGCGTTCAAAGGCGGAATTGGGGTGTCTTTGTGGCTACTCTTATTTTCCCCGGGTGGGTCGAGGGAACCTCCCCTGGCCAAGAGGTGAGGCTGCTTTTCCTGGTCGCTCACGGGGAGGTAGGGAAGGGCCACGTGCAGCTCGAAGGCGTTTCCTTCCTCGCCTCGCCCGAACCCTATCCGGCCCCAGAGGCGCCGCAGCAGCGCGCAGCTCCCGCCCGCGCCCCGCGCCCCGCGCCCCGCGCCCAGTCTCCCTCCTTCCCCCGGGACACCCCAACCCTTGAAGCCTGCTGTGCGTCTCCCTTTGGGCCTGTCACCTCCCCCCTCTGCGCCACACACAAATCACGCACCACACACACCACACCACATGTGCGTATATATTACATACCCTACATATCATTTACAGTAACGTTCACACACTTGTGTATACACGAAGAAAAAAGAAATTCACGCAGCAACAAGCTTATGAAACATATTCGCATTTACACAAGAGCTGGACTCACCTGTACACACATACACACGCACACATTCCTGCGCAGGAGACACACTCCCCTGCGCGCTCTCTGCACAAGCACGCGCCCTTGGCTGTCTACAGACTGGCCCCGTCCAGAATGGCAGGTCAGGCAGCGGTGACTAAAGGGAGCCATCTGGGTGGGGGTCACGGACTTTGCCACTGGGACCAAGACCTGGGGGATCCTCATCCCAGCAAATGCTCCAAGCTTCCCGTGGGGCCTGTGCTGCGCTCGCCCCCTTCACCCCGCGGTGCTGCACCAGAGTTGGGGCTTCCCTGGGGGTCCTCACTAACTAGACCAGAACTTGGGGTGAGGACTAGGCGGCGGGACCCGCTTATCAAGGCACCACCAGTCACTTACCCACGTGCCCTCTTAGGGGTGTGAGCAGGACCTCCTGTGGTCTTGGGAGTGGGTGTGGGATGGGCAGGGAGAGGGGATCGACCCGAGTGACCCCTATCCCCGCCCAGGTTGAGCTGCCCCGGCTCGGGGAGGATGGCGTAGGGCGGGGGTGATTATCGCCTTCTACAAAGCCAGCGAAAGCTTTCAGTCCTGCCCCAGATTTACATAAACGCGTCTTCGCTTGGTCCGCGGCCTGGAAAGGGTGCTTGTAGAGAGGGCGACACTCTGCAATCCTAATTAGTGATTTTTGTCCCCTTGTTACTGGGCTCAGCATCTCATGCAAATGAACTCTTCATTTCAGCCACATTACCCCAGCTCCAGAATTAACTGACTCTTATCTTTAATGATATGCTGCTGAAGTTCTCCAAGCCGGGCTAGCTTTTTATCTTGATTACTCTAATCAATAAGAAATGATAGAGTAGAATTATAAACTCTATTGGCTTTTAAATGTTGCCGACAAGCCCTCTAGATGCCATTCCTGTTCATTGTTATTTATTAAAATGATCCTCAGCCTAACAGCGGATGCAAATAGAGAGGTGAACAAGGAGAATTAGCCCTGAGACTCGTCCCAGCCAGTCCCTGACGCCACCACCCCCCAATTCCAAGGGAAGATTCCTCGGTATTTGGGCTTCAGAAGGTCAAAATATATATATATATTTTTTTTAAAAATCTGAAAGAAAATTGCTCCTATGAAGGCACGAGAGAAACAGAAAAACAAATTGATAAACACCAGACCCTCACCCCATCCAGATAGTCTTAAAGGCAGAAGCTTTGAAAAAGGCACTTTGAGACACAGAGCCTCATGCACTGGGAATAAATCTGTAACACACACACACACACACACACACACACACAGATATCCTCCACCTCACCGCCCCCACCCCACTTTCTGCAAACCATCATCTGTAGACTTTTAAGTATGTATGTGTGTGTACGTGTATAATTTCAGAGAGATCTCAGGAAATGCAGTTTCCCTCACTTAGTTCTCCTGGGAGAAGAATGGGGCCTCCAGTCCCTTCCTGTGCGCAGAAGGTACTTTGGGCTCTAGTGGGCCGGTGGGTGGTGGTTGGCCAAGGCGTCAAAACTCCTCCAATGGGAAGTTTCTGGGTTCCTAGACGTCCAGCACCAGGTGCGCTGAAGTCCGGAGCCCATTCCTCTACCCCTGGCAGTCCATCACCCACACTAGCCCAAGGTCCCGGGACCCTACGACCTTCCCCGTCACACCTTCCTCACAGGCCCAATTTGAGCGGCACTGTCTGTTTCTCAAGAAGTAAAAAAAAGAGGGTGTGGGGCATTTCTTCTTTCCTTCTGCTCATCGAGAATGAAACGTGTTTGTGTTGTGAGATAGGGCCGACGAGGATGTGAAACGTTCCTCCTCACCCTCGACCAGCTTATTACCCGCCCCGCCTCCCAACCGGGGCTCTGAGCTTGGTCCTGGGTAGGGTGGGAACTTTCAGGGCGCCCCATGAGGGCCAGGGGCTGCTGAGAACACGCGGCCGTCATCTCTCATCAGAATCATGTACGAATTTCACTAGCTTTCGTTTAGATCCAATAAAAACCTATTAAGAGCCTACTCGGCATCAGGCACTTTGTCAGGAGCGCGGCCCAGGCTCTGAGGCTCTGGGGACCTTTCCCCTCACTCGCTTGACCCTCCGTCCCCGCCCCCTCGGCCCTTTGGATGGGTCCTCAAGATCCGTGGCATCCAAAGCCCCGAAAGCGCGCACGCGGGAGGTGCACACACACAAACACACGCGACACAACTCGGCCTGCCCCTGCCCTGCATGCCAGCGGGGCGCCACGACTGTCTAGAGGCGCTTTCGCACTGGCCGGCCGCTTGGCGACCTGTTCCCAAAGCAGCCGTGCGGTCCCTCCAGCCCTCATCGCTGCGAATTCCGTTCTCTTCTCCCTCAGCCCCCAGCACAGCCCAGGGAGCAGCTTGGCGCTCTGGCCTCGCCAGGCGGGGAAGCTGCGAGCTCGGGTTCCCAAAGGCGCCTGGCTGCTGAGCCGGGAACCAGCGACCAGCGACCGGCGGGCACAACGTCCAGGGAGCGAAAGGGGCAGAATGCAAACTCAAGTCCCCGCCAAGGCCGCGGTCGATCCGAGGAAAGAGAAGTTGGAAATCGCGGGCAGGCTAAGGCTTTTTTTTTTTTTTTTATAATGACACTTTGGGGGAAGGGCTGAATGTATCAAAATCATGTAAAATTTCTGTTCTTAGCAACATCCTTGTTATTAGGAATGATGACTAAACCGCCAGGATTATTCTGGACTGTAAGTTATCAAGAGCCCACTAATTTCACATTAAAGCCCATTGACTGCAACGGCGTGATTGAAGGGTTTTTAACAATTAACATAATCAGAAAATGAGCTGAGATAATTTTTATTCAACTCATTACTTTTTAATCATGTATTTCTTTTAATTAATATCTTCTCCGTGAACATAACACAAAGCGGAGCCCCAGTGCTGGCCCAAGCCAGCCTGCGGGACTGAATTTGACACAGCCAAACATTTCAGCAGCCGCATTCATTGCCTCTCTATTGTGGTGTGGGTGAAATAGAAAAATCTTGTCCAAAAGTCACCATGTTGTTTTGAAACACAATTTAAAAGGGGGGGGGACGATGGGAGCGCACAAGCCATACGCCTTTAATTCATTCGACTTGACTTTTATATTTGGGCGCCTCTCTTGGTTTGCAGCCAGAGGGATACAAATGGGAAGGAACGGAAGAAGAAGAAGAAAAGGCTTTTAGAGATGAATGCCCCGTCCTGGGTTCGCAGGGAAGTGGGTTGTGGTTGCTTGCGCCTAGCACACGGGCGGCTGTGGGACAGTTGGAGGCACAGACCTTGGCCTCTGAGTCTTGGCGCACAGGCATGGAGTAGACGGCCAGGGCTGAGGCGTTCAGGCCCTTCCACGACCACTACCCCATGTCCTGGGCTCGGACCCCAGCCAGTCGAAGTTCCTCAGCTCCCCTAGTCTGTCCGGAAGTGGGAGGCGACCTGCAGGACGGTCTTCAGGGCAGGATCTTGGACCACCGCAGCAGCCGCTTTGCGCACCGCCCAGGCATTTTGCATTGCAGCCTGGATGCCATGACCTCACCGGTGACCCCAACACTTCCTGGTATCCCCAACACGGGAGACATCATGATCCAATTCAAATGCCTCACATGTGGCGGAGAACAGGCATTTTTGGCGGCACAAAGGGTTCCAGCCTTGGCACCTCGCGTCGCCACGCGGGCAACTCCGTCCCCGGAGCACATCTCGCCAGTGGTCCGACCACTGCATCTCCGACACCTCCAAAAATGGGATGTTTCAGGACTAAATCTCTTGTCGTTTGGGAGTCGCACCAGCCTCGGGGGAAAAAAGAAACAAAGCCGACCCCTGGTGGAAGAAAATGAAAGTTTAAGAATATAAGGGGAAACCGCATGCCGAAACGCCTGCACATGGGAGAGGGAGGGGGAGAAGGCAGAAACAGGGAGAGGGAAAGAGTAAGTAAGGAAAAGGAAAACTGAAAGAGAGGCCACATAGTGGGTGGAATTCAGGTGGTGGGAGCTGGGAAGAATGAGACTCAGAGGGACTGTCCTTTCAGGCCCTTGGGTCAAGTATGATTCCTCAGTCCTTGTGTCCTGGCTAATGTCAGGGGTCAGGCAAGGACGTCTCATTTCCTCTTTCTCCCCAGTGTATGTCTGGAACTTCTGTGATTACAGAGGATGGATGGAGGTTTCTGTTGGACACTTGCAGCTGCTGTCTGCCTGCCCCAGAGAGCATCCAGGTTCCAGAATCTTCCTTTCCTTTCTTCTAAACAAACCTCTGCCTGCCACTATCTTGACCTCCCAATCTTCTATAGGTGATGGCAACTAAGGCAAAAATCCAGCCTATCTAGGGGATAATGGCTTAGAACACAAGCCTCATTCCTCTCTGGTATTTATTTGTTATTCAGTTTTAATAGGGAACATATAGGGCACAGACTTGAGCCCAAGGGAGGGAGGTATTTCAGGCACAGAGCAAACCAGTAAAGGGAGAACTGCTGTCCTGAAACCTCTGCTGATGTCCAGAGCCAAACAGTTAAAAATAAAAGAAGGAAGGGTAACATTAGAAATAAGGTCTCACTGATGAGCATGTAACTGTTTACCTAGAGTGAGCACTTTGAGTTAATCAAGCAAGTGCAAAGGGTGGCATTAGTGTCCTTGAGCTCTTTCTATTTTTTTAAGATTTTTTTTTTTTGAGACAGGGTCTCACTCTGTTGCCTGGGCTAGAGTGCAGAGCCATCATCATAGCTCACAGCAACCTCAAACTCCTGGGCTTAAGCAATCCTCCTGCCTCAGCCTCCCAAACAGCTGGGACTACAGGCATGCTTCACTAGGCTGGGCTAAATTTTTTTCTTTAGAGATGGGGTCTTGCAATGTTGCCCAGGTTTGGTTTTGATCTCCTGGCTTACATGATCCTCCCACCTTGGCCTCCCAAAATGCTGGGATTACAGGCATGAGCCACCGTGCCTGGCCTTGAGCTCTTTTTAAAGCCTCTCTTGAATCCACTATCAAGATGTGCCTTGGTGTTTCTCACTGCTCATATTTCTTCCTTATCTCCCATACTCTCCTATGTGTGCTAATATTCCACAGGGACTTCTTTCACACACCCTAGAGAGGCTGGGAAAGCAGTATTTGGCTTTTACACTTCTATGTAGAGGAAGCCAGGGAGATGGGGGTTGGGCATAAATGAAATGCTTACCCACATACACTAGTCCTATCTTTTTCTCTCTGACACATACTATCTCCTACACTTTCATTAGAACCAGTTTCAGCCATTCATTCTGTAGGGCAGATGGAAAGGAATAAAGGTGTCTTCTGTATGATCACAAGGGATGGCATCAGACAAAGATTGGCTCCAGCCTCTAGGAGGGAATGAGTACCATGAAGGCTAAGTGCTATGGTCTGAATGTGTCTCCCAAAATTCATATGCTGAAACTTAATCACCATTATTAAGTGATAGTATTAAGAGGTGGGACTTTTAGGAGGTAATTAAGTCAGAGACAGAGCTCTCATGGATATGATTAGAGCCCTTATAAAAGGGCTTGAGGGAGTGGGTTTGCTCTCTTCTGCTCTTGCACCATGTGAGGACACGACATTGTCCCTTGTGCCCTTCCGTTCCTTCTGCCATGTGAGGACAGCTAAATGGCACTATCTATGAGGAACAGGCTTTCACCAGACACTGAACCTGCCAGTGCCTTGATCTTGGATTTTCCAGCCTCCAGAACCGTGAGAAAATAAATTTCTATTATTTATAAATTACATAGTCTCAGGTATTTTGTAACGGTAACACAAACAAATTAAGACACTAAGGTAGATAAAGTTGTTTTTTGACTAGTCTGCCAATTCCATGTTGGTTTAAGGTTATTAAGGATATTAGAATGGGTCAGGGTGAGAGTATGAGGTGGGGCAGATCTGCAGAAAACAGAAGCCAGGGTACCTACCGTGAGTCAGAAAGCAGCCCTGACATCAGGAGGTTTCCACTGTGGAAGGATTTCTAGCTACCGCTGTTCGAAAATATCTCCTGCATATGATTTTTGAATGTATGAAACTCCCCCTTCCAGTGCACAAAATCCATATCACAGTTAGCAACAATGTTAAAATTCAAGTAGTTCTGGAAAGGTAACCTCAACTTACATTTTTTCAAAATGTAAAGGACTGAAAGGAAGAATAATGTCATTCTTATTTAATTTAAATAAAGTTCAGATTCTTTACCTCCAGAGGCCAAGAGTGGTAAATCAGCCCTCTTGTTTCCCTGTAGCACAGCAAAGATCTAGTTAGAATATTAAACAGAGACTTTTCTCAAGGCTAAATGGCAAAAGGCATGACAAAACAGAAAGAAACAGTTCGTAGATAACACAGTTTCTGAGGCACTGCTCGTACTCTTTGATTAAAGACCCATATCAGGCCGGGCGCAGTGGCTCACACCTGTAATCCCAGCACTTTGGGAGGCCAAGGAGGGAGGATGTCATGAGCCTGGAGTTCAAGACCAGCGTGGGCAACATAGTGAGGTCCCGTCTCTACAAAAAATAAAAAAATTAGCCATGCTTGGTGGTGCATGTCTGTAGTTCCACCTACTTGGGCGGCTGAGGCAGGAGGATTGCCTGAGTCTAGGATTTTGAGGCCGCCATGAGCTATGATTGTGCCACTGCACTCCATTCTGGGTGACACAGTGAGACCCTGTCTCTAAAAAACATAAATTAAAATAAAGACCCATTTCATTATTCAGAGAACCCAGGAAAAGAAATCTTTTGAAGGTTATTCTCCCTCCATATGGCAGATGCCATTTTGACCTCCTTCACATAAGCCTGTTCTTAGTGCTATTTAAAGCTCTTGGTGACCTTTTTGTTACCACCATAGGCTTATTTGCCTTCTGTGGCAGACGTATCTTGCTCTTGCTCTATAAACCTACCTTGTCCTTCCTCAATAAACTTCATTTCATGCTTAAAAAAAAAAAATAATAAAGCTCTTGGTGACTAAACTGAGAGAGGGGGGTGGGGCTGAATCTCCCTGCTGCCTCTTTAGATTCTGACCAGAGTTTTAGTTTCCCGTCTGAACTCCCACAACTTACTCAAATGACTGACACCCAAAATGACCTCTCTTCAGGTAAGAGGTGTACTCACAAGATTGGGGCCTGACCTGACCCTTGGAGGATGCTCATATCAGAAGAAAAGACACCAACCCCACAGCCCCGACATTCATGCACAACTGGGAAACAGAATCCCAGCTGGGGTGGGGGTGCCATGGGAAGGTATTGTCCCTACAAGAGCCAATGTTAGCTCTTCTGAGTGGGGAAGGATTGTCTGAAGAAGAGAAGTAAGTAAGGCAGGACTATGAAATATGAAAATGAGCAGAAGGGTAAGTAAGCCTAAGATCAGAAAAACATAACTCATGTTTTCCAAGCAGGTAAGAACTGAATCACAATAACAGTCACCATTAGCAATTTTTAACCGGAATTCCAGGCCCTATGCTTCTGAGAGCCCCTAGGGAGTGTTGCATGCTGTCCCTAAAACTAGTCCTATGTCCATCCTGGGACACTGACCCTTTTCCTCTGATACACTGTGGTGACATGTCCCATATTTGTCTGCCAAATTCCCCACTCTGGGCACTACTAGCCTCTGTACCAGCCTGGCTGTGCAAGTGGCCTAGTGACACCATTCGAGCATACTCCTGGGACTTCTGTCATCACTGACAAGTCTCTGATGCTACCTGCAGATATTGATGCCTCTGGGGACTCATGCTCTTAGCATAATTTTAAAAAAAAAACAACATCTTTTAGTTCTTGCTGGTTCTATGGCAGCCCTTTCTTTGCCCAGAAGGGGCTGAGAAATCTAAGGGAGATTTCTTTGGGAAGTGAGTTCATGCTTAACATCCCGGTATGCTCAAAATCATCTCTCTTCTCTACCCAGCCCTTTGTCTTTGAACCAGATGTCAAGTCCCTGCCCCTGGGAATCCATTATTCCCCAACAAGCCCCTGGATTTCTCAAGCTCCAGACCTCTGGTGGGCCACCTCCCCTCCCCCACCTCCAGCGTGTTCAGATGTGTAAATCTCGGAGCCACATCTGTTAGGCATATGCTGGGGCCTTTGCCATGGATGCTTTTCCTGCCTCACTGTTCTATTTTTCTGCTACCATGTAGGTCTTCAGAAAAAGTTAATACTAAGCCTGAAAAGTAGAGTGCCACACATGTAAAAATATACGATGTAAAAACTAAGAAAAAAAATCAATATGTGAAAAAATATTGAAAACACTCATCACAACTGTGTGTGAGCAACAGCATTCAGTTAAAATATTTAAAATATCACTGAGTTAAAAAATTATGTAACCAATAGAACATCGTATTTTGAAACTGCCTTAAAATCATGTGCCTCTCTTATTTGATAAAGTGAGGCTCAGAGAGATTAAATGACTAGTGTACTCACACAATTCATTAGTAAAAGGGCTAAATTAAGTGAAACTTGCACAAAGTGGAATATATGGATGGGAATTTGCATATGTTTATCTACAGCATTAGTACACATATTCTATTTTGAAAAGGTGAAGAGTGCTTTCTGGTTAGTCATCTTAAGCTTTAGCTGTTAACTACCAATGAGAAAAAACTGCGTTTGAACATTGCCTCTCATCCCCAACGCCCAACAACTCAACAAATTGGCACAGTGTTCTGGGTAAAAAAATTCTTTAACCATCAAGCAAATGATGATCACAAAGAAATGGAGTGCTTCCAGTTTTACTTTACTTACCAGTGATTACTTACTTAGATTTTCTAGTCTAGAGAAGTAAATGTGCACTGACCTAGAGATATAGGTTGTAGGTTTATTGATTCAGTGACAAGGCAAGGAGAGTGAATTTTGGATATGTGAAAAAATTAATGCTGGCCTACAAGCCTAGGAACAGAAAGAAAGTGAACTTTTTCTTCTCTTACTTTTTATTATAAAAAGTATAAAACATAACACAGAGTAGGGAGAATAAGATGAACACCCACACCCATATATTCATCACTTATATATAATGATTTTTAATATTTTGCCATGTTTGCTTAATATGTTGTTGTTGAAGTATTTTGAAGAAAATACATGCAGTATACATCCCTGGAAATTAAGAACGATGTCTATACAGCTCCAATGGTTTATTACACCTGACAAAATTAGCAAATATTCCCTAATATTATCTAATATCTACAAAATAAACATCATATTATCATTTCATGAGCAAATGGATTTATGAACCTTAAATGGAAAAATCCATTCTTTAGCTGCTGTGGAAATCAAGCAGGTGGAAGTGGGAGGGTCAGGAGAAGATGGGTGAAACCATACCTAATGGGTACAATGTACACCGTCTGGGTGATGGGCACATTTATAACTTTGACTCAAGCAGTACAAAAGCAATCCATTTAACCAAAACATTTGTACCCCTGTAATATTCTGAAATTAAAAAAATTAAAATCCCTAGTTCACACAAAATACAAAAGCAAATTGGAGATAGATTAAAGCTCTATCTTGCAAATATAAAAGAACAAAACATTAAAATTGAAGAAAATATAGGGAATATCTTTAGGATTTTGGGTCACAGAGTTTTCTTAAACTAGATACCAAAGTACAAATCATAAAGGCAAAGACGAATATGTGACTATATTAAAATTTTCTGTATGACAAAGACATTTAATCAAAGTGTAATGAAAAGCACAAACAACTTAATAGAAAGATGGCTATAGGATGTGAACAGAGACTCAAAGGACTAAGAAACCCAAAGTATTTATAAACACAAGAAAAGATGCTTAACTTTACAGATAATTAGGGTAAAAACTAGTAAAATAACAATGACTACTAGTCCTCTAGAAATAAGTGTTTAAAGTAAAGCAACTTGAAACTCTACACAGGGCTTGTTTTCCAAAGAAGAAGTATTGTTTAGAGGAGCAAAATTATAAGCCCTGCCCATATGTGTTGTAAAACTGTTTTGAAACGTGAGGCTTGTGAATAGAAATGTAGTGCCTGAGTCACAATCCACTTAAAACTTGTAACAAATACAGATAAGTTACAAAGTTGGAAAAAAAAACAACAAACGATGAGATACCATGTGTCACCAATTACAGGCTGGCATGAAAGTTGGGGAAAGGTAAATGTCTTAAATGATTAATGTGAGTATAAACAGGTATATTCACTTATAAGAACAATCTGGAAATACGTTATAAAATTTTAACAACTACTAGGTTTGTAGAAACTCTTTCATACATTCTCAAGGGGACTTGTCCAAAGATGCTCATTGTCACATCATTAGTAACACCTAAAAAAAAAAGGGAAGACAATAGATATTGGTAGAATTCTAAATAAAATGTGGTAATCCATAGATTGAATACTGAATAGTGGTTAAAAAGAACTAACTAGATCTAAATGGATCAACGTGAGTAGATGTCAAAAATATAGTATTGAGAGAAAAAAGCAAGATGCATAATATATAAAACCATTTCTGTAAATTGAAAAAACATGAAATGTATTGTACATTTTTATATTTTTACGTGTAAATGTTCATTTATAGATATTTATGCAAAAGCATAAAATAATTAGCTGGAATGATACACACTTTCATAGCTGGCCTCTAAAATGGCCCCCAGTGACCCCTGCCTCAGAGTCTTCATGCCCTTGTATATTCTCCTCCCCTTGAGTTTGGCCTGGACTTTTCGACTTGCTTGTAATGAATAGTAGTGATGGGATGTCGCCTTCAAGTTTACATATAAAAGGCCTGGCGTGGTGGCTCACGCCTGTAAATCTAGCACTCTAGGAGGCCAAGGTGGGAGGATCGCTCAATGTCAGGAGTTTGAGACCAGCCTGAGCAAGAGGGAAACCCCATCTCTACTAAAAATAGAAAGAAATTAATTGACCAACTTAAAACATATATAGAAAAAATTAGCCAGGCATGGTGGTGTGTGCCTGTAGTCATAGCTGCCGGGGAGGCTGAGGCAGAAGGATTGCTTGAGCCCAGGAGTTTGAGGTTGCTGTGAGCTAGGCTGATGCCATGGCACTCTAGCCCAGGCAACAAAGTGAGACTCTGTCTCAAAAAAAATAAAAAAAAGTTTACATATAAAAAACTGTGACTTCTTTTTTGTTGGCTCTGGTTCTTGTAGCTATGATGAGATAAAATGGCTGAGCTGCTCTGTGGGGAGATCCTGCGGCCAAGAACTGAGGGCTGCCTCTGGCCAGGAGCCAGTGAGGAACTGAAGCCCTCAGTCCAATAGCTCTTGAGGAACTGAATCTTGCCCATGACCATTGGATGAACCTGGAAGCAGATCCTGCCACCAGTTGAACCTGGAGATGACTGCAGCCCCAGCCATCACCTTGATTGCAGCCTCACGAAAGACCCTGACCCAGAGAACCCGGCTAACTACAGATTCCTCCTGATCCACAGAAACTGTGAGATAATCAGTGTTGCTGTTTTAAGCCACCAAGTTTTGGTACAATTTCTTATACAGCAATAGATACTAATATTTATACCAAATTATGAGGACTGTAGTCTGGATTGGGAGGGAGTAGGAGAGAATGGGATTAGAGGAAAGATGAAGGGGAATTTAAAAAATTACTTTTATAAAACAACTTTAAACAAACATAACAAAATGTTAATAATTGTTAAATTCTGGGTTTTAGGTACATTATTATAAGTGCTTTTCTTATATTAATACATAAGAAATTTTCTTAATTTTTCACTGAAGAATAAATTCCCAACCCCAAACTAAGAGAAAAGCTTAGGGCTGAGATGCCATTTTCTAACTCTCTGGATATGAGAAATAAACTTTTGTTTTCAACCTCAGTTCCACAAAGTTATTGGACCCTTTCTTGGTATATTCCTTAAATTATTATAATATTTCATTTATTCATTTATTTAGTTTCAGGAGTTAATGGAAAAGAGAGTGAGCTCATTTAAATTCTAAATTCAAAAAGACCAGATTTTAGGAATAATGCCTTTATAGACAGGAGAAATTAAAAATGGAAGGAGAATTGATTTATTTTTGAAAATTATTTCATGCTAAGTTGAAAATACAAATTACCCAAGTACATGCCAAAGAGATGTAATGAGACAAGTGTCACAATTATCCTACAATTCAGACAAAATCTCTCTCCCATGAGAAAGCAGCATTGGGGCTACTTAACATTTTTGGTCCTTTTTTCTTTTGACTATAAGGTAAACCAACTTTAAAAAGTGTTTTTTTCACATGGATATATTTTAAAATTAATATATAATAAAGCAGCAATTTAAATTATTAGATATGTCATTTTTATTACATGTCACATACTCAGTGTTCCTTACATTCCTTATGCATTTGGGCGATTTGCTATACATAAGTAATCAAATACATTTAAATCATCTGGGTCTATCAAAAAAGATATTACTGGTGATATTTTTTGATTATGCAAATTCAAATGTTAGTATTTAATATTAAGGCTCGTTTCCACATAGCTTTTATTCCTTTTCTATGGGTTAGCCATTTTATAAGGGCCATCTTGATTTCCTCTTAGGGAAAAATCCAGTATAATAGCATTTCTTTCATTTCATAATGAATGGTACAATTAAGATTTAATTAGAAGCACACTAGTAAGGGAATTGAAAGCTACTCTGAACCTGTAAATGAAATGTTACACTTTAAAATTGCTCACATGTTGCAACCCACAGTCCATAAAAAGGTACCATATGTAAACTTAATTTAAGATGGAGCTTTATAAAATAACATGATTGCTTGTTACATTGAACCTCTTCCTTGTCATGTGCCCACCAAAAAAGCTCATTTTATCTAAAGAAGACTCCCAGATGCTTCAAGGAAGAAAAAGAGAATTTTCAGTACATTTGCTTTATAAAGAACATCCTATACAAGCATTTAAGGATGAGGAGAAGATTTCTCTCTCAATAATGCATGTCCTACCTACTTCTCCTCCCCCTATTACATAGCCTAACAAAGAAACACATTTGGGAAGTGACTTATCCATCACATATGAATTGATTTTGAATAAATATGTAGCTTTGTATTTAAACAATGCTTTTAGAAAAACTAATACTTACTAGAATTTGGGTCTTCATTATTGCTTCTAATTCCATTAACTTTTTTTCAAATTTGGGTATATCATTTCCAAGACTGAAGTAGAGGGTACATTGAAAGGTGATTTGCAATTATAGGCCTGTCATTTGAATTGGGATTAATTGCTTTCCAGAAAGGTGGATTGGAATAGCAATTTAATGTAGAGCTGTGAGCCTTGGTGAGGTAATGGAGAAGAGTTCAAGGCTGCTGAAAATGACCTTTTGATATCACTTGACTATTGGAAAGAAGAGCAGCTTTGCTCCAAAGTAGATTTCAGATAATTATGTATATAACTGCCTAGGGCTTGAAAGGTTTCTGACAGCCTGGACTATAAGTAGAGAATTAGTATTTTAGAAATCTTTCCTATCCATTTTGTTCTGATCTGAGTCCAGAGGGTCTAATCATGGGGAGCAGAGAAATAACCAACTGCTTGTGACCATTATGGAGGAATTGCAGGAACTCCTGAACATCTAAAGTTTTGACATTCACAAAGGATGACCCAGAATTTGTGCTCTAAATGCAGAACATTTCTGGAAACAACATATTATCCACAGGTCTCTGTCATTAAGACAATATATTATCCTAATCAGTACAACTTCTAAATGGGGTGGATGATATTTTAATATATTTTAAGAGGAAAGTAGATGGATCTTCCAGAGGTAATTATTTTAGAGAGATGGCTAATTATCTCATGTTTAAAGATCTCCAGGAAAGATGACTTTAGTAACCTTGAGCTTTAAAATTTTCTTTCTACAGTCTTTAGAATACAACCTGAATAACAGTGGCTACATGTAATTTCTCCTAGGGTGGCATTCATTTGCCCCGAATTTAAAACCAAGGATATATGTACATATGTGTATGTGTGTTACATTGAACTTCTTCCTTGTCATGTGTCATGTGTGTAAGCACACCCCAAAGGCCATTCAGACCACAATGCTAGGCTAGCTAAAGGGAAGCCATTTTGCTTCCAATATGCTTCTGGCTTGTTCTGTCTTAAAAGTTTAGAATTAACCTGCTGCTTGCTTACACAGCTGCCCACAAGATTAGAAAATTACCTTGAGGAAAAGTAGATGGAGTCTGGAATAGGCCAACCGCAGACTGCTGATGACAAGGTCTACCAGAAGACCTACTGTTTGCTGATAATCCTTGTGCAAGTCATCATGACTTGCTTTGTGCCACCAACCCCTTTTACCTCTTCCCTTTATAAGGAGAGAAAGATGAGATAGTTTTTGAGACAATAGTCAATAGACAATAGTCCACCAACTCCTCAGGCTGTTGGCAGTTGAATTAACTACCTTTCTTTCACCAACACTTGTCTCTATGTTTAGTTCTCAGGTGGCCAGCGCCGAACCTGAGTTCCACAACATGTGTAATTATCTATATAACCATATGTGTGTTTGTGTATATATGTATATATATGTGTGTGTGTACAAATATGTACACTTGTGTATATACATATATATAAATATGCAACAGAGATAAAAGTTTGTAAAAGGGCAATGAAGTGTTTTACAAGTCGTCTTTTTAAAACCCTCCATCCTTTTTGGGGATTAAACCCCACACTCCTTCCCTGAGGTCAGTAATCAAAGGGGCAGAAAAATGTTCTTTGCTGTTTGTTTTCTAGTATTTTAAACTATAGGAGATGGCTCAACAGAATTGTCTGGACAAAGGTTGGGAGATTGTTGACACTGAAACCACCAATTATAGTTAAGCAATAGCCCAAGGCCATGGCATGTGACGCTGGTCACACGGACCTGAGACCAGAGACCAATCATTGAAAATTCCACCTTTAAAAAGCCCTGTTTTTCTGCTTAAAGACAGGATGGTGGTCTTTGAAACACTAGTCCACTGCCCTCCTCATTTCCTGGCAAATTAATAAACTTCTCTCTCGTTTTCCTTAAACCACTTGTCCTTGCTCTTCATTCTCACTGATTCAGCATTGGGGACAAGTACTGAACTTTCATATATATATATATACACACACACACACATTTTAAATATATATATATTTTCATATATATAGTAAACTAGAGCTTAAGATCAGAAAGGAATAACAGATTTGCTGTCCTGAGTTGATATTATTTCATTCTAAAGCAGAGAAATTTGATGTTTTATGTAGCCTATCACAGCTTTGTATCAGGTAAATTGATTATTTCCTTTAGACTTTAGGAAATATTGGAAATAGCTTATGGGTCTCCAGTTCTTCCCTCATGCATCCCTAGATGTCTAGGGATCTCAGGCTGAAACCCACTGGTTTATAGAATGGAAACAACTGAGTCACTACTTGCACATTATAGTCATTTCAGGCACTATGATAATTGAGTTGAATCTCTGCAAAGCTGATCTGGATAATCAACATATATTTGCATTTGAAGATGCATCAAAATCCAAGAATAAGTTTGCCACAATCAATTAAGTCTCTTTGTGTAAGAATGGCCCAAATTATGAACTATCTTTTATAAAAACATACACATGGTATGAATTGAAGGGGCCCACAAAGGCCCAATTGCCTCAGAATTCCTCCCTTTACCAAGCCTACCATAATATAATACCACCCATTGCCTTTTCCCCAGCATGGTCTCCAGAGGGGCACTGTTTAAGATAAATTTTCTGTTAGGAGAGAAGAGAGGAGCCCTGCAGTGGACATCCATTAGGTTTGGCACTCAGTTCACCTTTTCTACCAACTTCTCTCTTCCTCCCTCATCCACATGTTGGCCTCTGAGCAGCCATGGTTATACATTATGACCCCTAACCTATATCCTGGCTACAATTTGTGCTGAACAGAGACTCCTTAGAAAATTTGGAATTGGGAATAAGAGATGTCTGGACTAAAATCTTTAATGCAGGACATATAAAAATGGAGTCTGTGCCGCCATATTTCTACCACAAAGACCAGAGAAAATTAAAGAGACACAGAGAGTAGAATGAGGACAGAGAGGGTATTTGGTGCATAGCTCCAGTCCCATTCTGAGACATGGCCTTGGTTTCATCTTTGTATTTCCCACTTTTTGCTTAAGTTAACTTGAGTTGGTTTCTTCTTAAAACCAAGAGATCAAACACATAGGCTGTCAGGATGAAAGTCTACTGGTAGGTCCCAGAGTCACATTATTGCCTCTACCAGATCAGCCAGTAGTTATCCTCAAATGCACCAGAGAATCCAGTCTCTGAAGACATAGGAATGTAAGCAAGGTATCCCAGGAGAGTCAAAATGAGATCTTGGCTTACGTCTGACTAGTTTAAGATAAATGTATACATATTTCTTTGCTGTAAAACCAAATAATTAGTTTAAACAGATGTCATAGTTTTAAAAATGTCAGCAGACTAATAAAAAGGAATTGATAGGCAACCATTTCTCCCCCATGGTATTCAGAGCAGCAGAATAGTTTTTTTGAGGGATAATTTATTTCTCTATTTTTTGGGAGAAAAAATGACCCTGTCAATACTTTTATCATTCAAATACATAAAGCATAGTTTTCCATTCTTCATAAAGAGCTGGGATGGACCCAGCTGGAAAGAACTGGGTAATTAAAATATCAATTAGAACAGAGGAGATTAAATGACTTTATTTGAATAGAGCAATTGGGCAGAATTAGAATTGAAAAGAAAGTAAAATAGCTTATAAAAGAAGTAAACATTTTAACACTGGCCCTGTCTTCAAGTAAGCATAGTATAAGGATAATAACAAGTGGTACTTGCTCCAAATGTTGCCATAGGTAAATTCAGGAGCATCCACTTCTCTGAGACATAGACATGGACATTCATATTATATACTTCATCTTGTCTGTAACATTTGCTTCTTACTGCTTCTGTTGTGTACCCAGTGCATATGGAATATGACTTATTTATAAAGAATATTTAAAATTTGATATCTATTTTTTAAAAGCACACTGTAAAGAAATAACATCTTGATTTTTCTAGCAATCTATATAATTAGAAATTATATAGAAATTAAATGGGTAGCAAAAAATAAATAATAAAACATACTTTGAAACTGTCAAGAGATACATAAAATCCATATGTGGTTATTAATAAGCATTGAACAATTAACAAGAAGATTTTAAATAGTACAATCAATTTTCTATTTATAATTAAGGTATTTTTATGAATTTAGGCAGGGTTCTCCAGAGATATAGAACCAATAGGAGATATAAATAGATAGATGAGATTTATTATAAGAAATTGGCTAACGTGATTATGGACACTGAGAAATCTCAAGATCTGCCATCAGCAAGCTGGAGACCCAGGAGAGCCAATGTGTAGTTCTAGCCCAAGTCCAAAGGCCTGAGAACCATGAGAGCTGAAGATGCAAGTTCCAATCTGAAAGCCAGCAGGTTGGAGACCAAAAAGAGTCAGTGTTTCAATTCTAGTCCTAAGGCTAGAAAAAATCTTAAGTGCAGCTCAAGCAGTCAGGCAGGAGGAGTCCTCTCTTATTCAGGCTTTTGGTTCTATTCAGGTCTTCAAAGGATTGGCTGAGGCCCACCCATATCAAGAAGGGCAATCTGCTTTACTCAGTCTACCAATTCAAATGGTAATTAATCCAGAAACACTTTCACAAATACACCCAGAATAATGTTTGAACGAATAAATTAACCATCATAAGTCTACTCCTTGTTAACTTGGCACCTATATGTATCTCCAAATAAAGATAATAATGAGATCATAATGCCACCCAATATGATACAACTATCTTCATACAACTGAAAATGCACTAACCCCTATTCCAGAAGAGGAGATAAAGTCCTTGAGTGATGTTCACTCTTCTCCTTGATATCCCATAACTTAAATACTATCATGTATTAATAAAATTAACAACACTTAAATGCTAAATATTATAAAGACAATATATTTTATGTTATAGAGAAGAAAGAAAATAAAATATTTGGTATACGTATACACATATGTATTCATAACAAAATAAGGAGGAATACTCATAAAAATTATAGTCCTTATTTTTGTCGCTGGTCACATGGTCATAGCTAGTATTTATAACTGTCTTTTCCCACTACCCATTCTGTATTCTCTTTGCCTTCAGCAAGCCACTCAGCTCACTGTGGTCCTTTACCTGGTGGAGTGACCCAAACCTTCATTCCTGAAGGGTGGTTGTAGTTTTCCACTGACCTTGATCACAGGGCATACTAATACTAAGAAATGCCCTACAGAATCGCCTGTATTTTAGACATACTCTTCCTTATCTCTATTGTGGAGTAGCAGTTCGATTTCCCCTTAGTAGTCGGGATCAATCACGCCAGCCAGCACAGTAACTTCCTTCTTTGCCTGTTGATTTAGAGGCATGAGGAGCCCAAAGAGGCCAGGTGGCAGTCTTAACTTCCAGTTCAATGAAATCATTGTTGTATCTCCTGGTGGAAGCATTCCTCCTTTTGGGACGAAGACCTCTGGGCCAGCACAGCATAAGGTAGTGGGAACAGAAGCAAAAACTTTGCTGTTGGGTCACTAGGGTAAAAGTGAGTGGTACCACTCTCATTTCTACTCTTGAATCCTGGTTATCAGAGAAATAGTATCATATATTAGGTATCTAATTAACAATAGAGTTTCCTGTTATATTAGGAAATGGATTCAGTGATCAGACTTTGGTCAGTTATAATGTATATTGCTAAAACACACATATTAATGTATATTTTCATTTACTTCTTTATTGAGCAAATATTTATTAAAAATAGATTGATATAAAATCAAAGCTCTAATAAGATCCATCTATGATTAATAGAAATACACATTTACAATCAGAGAATCTGTCAGGTAAATGTGATTTAACTTCATTGTTTTAAAAATGTCTCCTAATGCTGAGTATGAAATAATCTATCTTCAGTGAGAGATTTGGAAATGAGACTGGCCACCAGAGTTAATATATGAGACTCTTTGCAAAGTGTCACAAATGAACAACATGACTTCTATGTTCCATGTGTTCAGGTCATTCTACTCAGATAAGCAAAGTTTATAGATACTAGGAGTTAATTTATGGTGTTTTTTGCATATTAAAGAATTAGAAAAATAAAAATGTTTCCACTGATGTATCAATGTATAAAGCATTTAAAGTAGATGTGAATTTGCATTACATAAATTCAATGTAACAAATGTACTGAGTGCCTTCTATGTGCAAGACAGCAAGCCAAGTACTTTTGAGTATACAAATATAAATAGGACATAGTTCACATTCTTCATGAGATTATCTTCTCATGGCTGGAGGGGGCAGAAAATATACATTCTAACTTTAATAAAGAGTGAGGTAGAACATAGAGGAGAATGCCATTTAAGACAGCAGGTTGAATGCACGATTAGATCTGCTCCTTTCTGAAATCCCAGCAAAATGACAGTAAAAGGAAAAGACACATAAGGACATAGAGAATAAGAGAGAAGAAAAAATAAAAAATTTTGAAGCTGGAGAGCAGATGGACCAATAACAACTGACTTAGCAGAACCAGGAAAGCTGATTCCCAAGCCTGTGTGGGGGAGGAAACAAAAGCAACTGAATTATATTATAGAACCCTCAAATGGCCCAGGAAGTGGGGGACATCAGGTACCTCTCAAAATGTAGGTAAAGGAAGAACCAAAACAGGATGATTGAAAGTCTGTTTACCATATCCTCCCAACAACTCTATATCCCACCTGGTCTCTAGCAGAATACCCCTGAAATCCTGATCTCTGGAGAGAGTGAAGCAGAGGGAGTCTGGACCAAGAGACACAAGCATATTTGAGGGCAGGCACATTTTGCTGAAAATCAGTGGATTAAATACGAGTTTGTTTACTGAAGGTTGAGCTGCCAGCCTTTTTCCACTGCCAGGATCTGAGATTACTGGCAGTCAGACAGCACATTGGCAGAATCTTCTCTGGAGAATATGACCTGCTCAAGAGAAAAGATTTAAAATACTGATGTTTTCAGTTCTTTGTTTTGGGTAACCATCCTGTGTATTGTAGGATGTTTAGCAGCACTCTACTCTTGGTCTCTACCCACTAGATACCAGTAGCATCCCCTGCCCCAGTTGTGACAACCAAAAATGTCTCCAGACATTGCTAAATGTCCCATGGCGGCAGGGGTGGGAGGAGCAAAATTTCCCTGCTTACCAGTTGAGAACCGCTGGCCTATAGCGAAACTCACAGTCAAAAAGACCCAACCATGAGCACAGAGCTTCCACTCAGTTTTGTAGTGCCTCTCTCTTAAGTATGAGCAGACAGCCAAGGTTCACCAGACATTTAAAGAAAGGTATAGACAAAACCCAAACAAACAGGAAAAAAGCAACTTGGAGAATACAGATTATGAGGAAGAAGAAAACTTTAAAAAGATGTAGCATCTACAAAACAAGAAGTTTTGGAAATTAAAAATATGGGCACAGAACTGAAAAAGCTCAATAGAAGCATTGGAGAACAAGGTTAGTGAAATCTCTAGAAAGCATAGTATTAATAAAAAGACAAAGAGATGGGTGGGGAACTTGTGGCCTCAAGGCCACTTGTGGCCCTCTAGATCCCCAAATGTGGCCTCTTGACCAAATCCAAACTTCACAGAACAAATCCTTTTAATAAGGAAAATCTGTAAAATTTGGATTCAGTCAAAAGGCCACACTCAAGGATCCAGAAGGCCACATGTGGCCCTACAGTCGCAGGTTCCAAGAGATTCCAAAATATAATGGCTTAACTAGCACAGAAGTTCATTTCTCTGAGGCATAGGGTAGGTAGATGCTTTATGACCTACTGGGCTCTGTTATGCTAAACATGTTGCACCCAGAACCACCTCTGTACTCAGGCTTGCTTTTTCAGTTGTTAATATTTACTAACTAGCAGGAAGAGGGTCAATACAATTCATGACTTAAAGATATGACTCATAAGGTATGTGCATTACTTCTGTTCACCTAGCTACAAGGGAGGTTGGAGCATGTAGCCTTGCCTATGTAGTCTTGTCCTATGTTCAGCCACACCTCAGGAGTTCTATTATTAAAAGGAAGGAGAGGCTGGTTGTGGTGGCTTATGCCTGTAACCCTAGCACTTTGGGAGGCTGAGGCAGGAGGATCGTTTGAGGTCAGGAGTTTAAAACCAGCATGAGCAACATAGTGAGACTTCAGTTCTACTAAAAATAAAAAAAATTAGCTGGGCAGGGTGGTGGGCACCTGTAGTCCCAGCCACTCAGGAAGCTGAGGCAGGAAGATCGCTTGAGCCCAGGAGTTTGAGGTTGCTGTGAGCTATGATGATGCCACTGTACTCTAGCCAGAACAACAGAGCCAGACTGTCTCAAAAAAAGAAAATAATAAAAAAATAAAAGGATGGAGATAGTGGATAGAGGAAGCTGAGCGATCTCTACTATAAGGTTTAACATGCAAATAAAAGGAGATCAAAACTAGAACCAGAGAAAATAGCATGGAGAAAATCAGCAAAGAAATATGTATTTGGGTAACTAGGTTTTGCTGTGGTAACAAACAAACCTCTTCCAAGGGAGACAACCTGAAAGTCCAATCATGTCATAATATAAAGCTCAAAGTGCAGAGTTTTGGGTGATGTGTGGGATAGTCTGTATAACAGGTTCAAATGTGGCTCCTCTTGATCCAGAGACCTATGAGCTGAAGGCTGTTATCTCTCATACACCGACACACATGGTGGGACAGGATCAGGATAACCTCAGAAAGGGGAAGATCAGAGACACATAGCAGACATCAGCCCACTGCAAAATGTAATAATATAGTGGTTTCCAAACTATTTTTTCCCCTAGTGGAACCTTTAAAAAATATCTTATATGGAATTCTAACACTTAAATATCAAAGTGAATTGCTCTGCTTAGGAACTGGAATGCTACCTAATTTCCTGTTATCTTCAAACTAGGACTCCTTGTGAGGAAGCTCCATGATTTTTTTTTTCTTCCCATGAAACAGGGTCTCACTTTGTTACCCAGGATGGAGTGCAGTGGTATGATCACAGCTCAGGCAATCCTCCTACCTTGGCCTTTCAAAGTGCTGGGATTACAGGTGTGAGCCACCATGCCTGGCTTCTCCATGAAATTTTGAGAGGCCACGAAGCATAGCGGAAGTGAGTTCATCAAGGAAAGCCAGGTTATAACAGGGCAAAGAGGCTAAAGGACTGTTTAGAGAAGATATTGAGGAAAACAGAGATTACAGATGACAGATCATTAGTTCCAAAGGACCCAGTGGAATGCTTTGGGAAGGTGGGAAGGCATTGGAAACTGGGGCAGGTGAGGAGACACATAAGGTGGTGTGGTGCTCTCTCCTCTCATCATTCTGGCCTAGGCAATGACCCAACAATTTCCAGCCCAACCATTATGCTGCTCTATGTTTTCACCTGAACAACTAAACACTGCTGAAGAGAACACATAATTAGGCCTACTGGTCAGACCTTAAACCTGTGTCCACAAATCTCAAATAGGTACTCAACATTACCTTGCAATCTTATTACATTTACCTAATAAGTTCAGTATTTCATTATCCAGAACAATTATTTCTTACCTTCTTTTCAAGCTTCAAATTTCTTGTACTCCACCCTTCTCTAAGTGAAATCATCTTTGAATAAATATTTATTGAGCATCTGTTACATGCCAGGTACCATTCTAATCACTGAAAGCAGACAGTCCTTGCTCTCAAAGAGATTAAATTCCAGTGGGAGGAGACAGAAAATAAACAAACAAATGTATAGGATTTTGTGTGGTGTTAAGTGCTATGGAAAATAATAAAGCAGGTTGGAGGAAAGGGAATGCTGGTGAGAGTGGCATGGCAGGTCACGCATATTCTTCTAGGACATAGTTAAGGGCTTTAACTTTGGGTGAGTATATAGCCACTGGTGGCATCAGAATATAAAGAGAGACATGATCCAACTTAGGTTTTGAAAGCATCACTTTGCCTGCCATAATGAGAAAAGACCATAGGGGAGAAAGGGTGTCAGCAGGGAGACCAGTTATTGGCCTTGGTTTCTGGGCCCTTGCTAATCATCTTTGACTACCTCCTTGTCCTACATCCTTGCTTTCCCCATATTCCACATGTTTTAATAGGGAGAACTGTCAAAATATAATTTTCAAAACATTAAAAACATAACTCTCATACAAATATAGAATAAAGCATGTCAAATGTTATTAACTCATTCATGTCTCTCAAACTAGGTAAAGGCACTGAAAAAAAGAAAGAATGTTAGAATTAGGTTACTAGGTTAGCTGTAATACTTGTTAATGTCCCTCATAGTAATCAAACTATACCATTGGGGGTCATCTTTACTAGCAGACAGAAATCTATACACACAATGTCATAGTGCCTGAGCCCTAATTAAATAGTAAAGAGCCAAACTCAGGTATTCTTTCCTAGAATTGAAAATTAAATAATCCATGGTTGAGCTTGTTGAACAATGCCCTGGTATGCTGATTTTTTTACTTTATTTCAAAATTCTGTGTACATTTTAACAATTTCCATGATTTGATTACAAATTTTTTAAAAGTCTCACAAAGTCTTGATTCACATTTTGAATTTACTAGAGGAATGTGGGGTGACACTGCAGGTCAATTTCTCTTCCTATTCTCTGGGTTTCCAGACTTTTCCCTCTGATCGCTACCCTTCGCTGTTACAATAGTGTAGACAAGAGATGCAAAGGACTTGAATTTATTTTAGGCAGTGGCATGACTTTTTTCTTAGGTTTACATTTAAGATAAGACCTTTCCTTGATCTTATTCTTATATCACAGGCTTATTGTGTATTTCAATCTTTCTCTCCCTTCCTTCTTTTCTTGTCTCTTTCTTTTTTAAATTTCTTTTCTTTCTTTCTTGACAGGGTCTTGCTCTCTCACCCAGGCTGGAGTGCAGTGGCCCGATCATAGTTCACTGTAGCCTTAAACTCCTGGGCTCAACCACTCTCCCTGTCTCAGCCTCTCAAGTAGCTGGTGCATGCCACCAAGCCTGGCTAATTATTTTTATTTTTTTAGAGATGAGGGTTTCACTATACTTCCCTGGCTGGTCTTGAACTCCTGGCCTCAAGCAATCTTCCCGCCTCAGCCTTTTCCTTAACTGTTGTAGCTGTAACATTTTTTAAGATTATAGCCTATTTTGTAGAGTAAACCTTAATTTGGTTTGTCTGCTACTTCTTCATGATTAAAATCAGGTTATACATTTTGGGCCAGAATATAACAGAACCGATGCTGTATTCTTCTAATTGCATCCTATCAGGTGGCAAACTATTTCTTTCTTTCTTTTTTTTTTTTTTTGAGACAGTCTCACTGTGTTGCTTGGGCTAGACTGCCGTGGCGTCAGCCTAGCTCACAGCAACCTCAAACTCCTGGGCTCAAGTAACCCTCCTGCCTCAGTCTCCCGAGTAGCTGGGACTACAGGCACGCGCCACCATGCCCGGCTAATTTTTTCTTTATATTTTTAGTTGGCCAATTAATTTCTTTCTATTTTTAGTAGAGCCGGGGTCTCGCTCTTGCTCAGGCTGGTTTCCAACTCCTGACCTTGAGCAATCCTCCGGCCTCGGCCTCCCAGAGTAACAGGATTACAGGCGTGAGCCACCGCGCCCGACCTTAAGTAAAATAAAAAATTCAGTTTCTCAGTTGCAGTAGTCACATTTCAAGGGCTCAACAGCCACATGTGGCCAGTGGCTACCGTATTCACGCAGACGCAGAACATTTCCATCTTCGCAGAAAGTTCTATCCGACAGCGCTGATGCAGACAGTTGAGAGTTAGACAAGACAAAAGTTTGGAAGCCAGTAGGCTCCACCACCAGTAATAACCAACAGACGTTATTACTCTCTCCAAACAGGATGAGGGGAAAAAATTATGCAAAGAAACACCACCTAAAACCCGCCCAGGCACCTGCCAGCGGGCTTTCTCTGGGAACCACTCGACGTAATTTCCACAGCTGAGGCCGTCAGCCCAGAGATGTGGACAAACTCTGCAGACTTCAGGATACAGGGAACTCCCGAAGAGGCTGCCGAGATCTCCAAGGCGTAATTTTTCAAAGTGGCGGACGCCGGTATCCCCCGGCGGGTCAGCCTAGGCCCACGTACCCAGCGCGCCGCCCAGGCCCGCGCCGGACGCCGACTGGGAGCGCAGGGCCGTCGCGTCCGCGCGCTCCCGCCCGCGCGCCCGCCCGCAGGCCTAGGGCTCCCGGCAGCCAATGAGGCGCGGCGCCGCGCGCAGGGGGCGGGGCCGTGACGCTCCCGCCGCGTGACCCTGCTCTTGGCCTTCGCCCGCGGAAGCCGGAAGCTGCAGCTGTCGGCGGCGCCGGCTGTGGGCCGGAGGATCCGAGACAAGCGCCCCGAGGCTTGTCGACCCCGTGATGGATCCGGACTGCACAGTCGCGCTGCGGAGGTCGTCGCCGCTGCCCTGGCTACTGCTGGTGCTGCTGCTGTGGTCGGGGCTGGCTCTGGGCGCGCTCCCTTTCGGCAGCAGTCCGCACAGGGTCTTCCACGACCTCCTGTCGGAGCAGCAGTTGCTGGAGGTGGAGGACTTGTCCCTTTCCCTGCTGCAGGGTGGAGGGCTGGGGCCACTGACGCTACCCCCCGACCTGCCGGATCTGGATCCCGAGTGCCGGGAGCTCCTGCTGGACTTCGCCAACAGCAGCGCAGAGCTGACAGGGTGTCTAGTGCGCAGCGCCCGGCCCGTGCGCCTCTGTCAGACCTGCTACCCCCTCTTCCAACAGGTCGTCAGCAAGATGGACAACATCAGCCGAGCCGTGGGGGTGGGTAAAGGAGCACACCCAGGACCTATGGCGTGGGAGGGTTGGGAAAAGAGGAAGATGTAATGATGGTAAACTCTCGGGGGGGGGGGCCTCAGTTTCCCCAACCATAAGAAAAAGAGGTTGGACTGGGTCTCTGGAGTTTGGGGTATCAGAAAAAGGGGGTGGCGTTATGGGGCTTGGGGTTTGGATTTTTGTCTTCATGGATGCTGTTGGACATCTGGGTACATATTTGCAGATAGGTATGATTGGTTTTTTGGAGGGTCCTGCTTCCCTAACCCTATTTTCCTCCCCCTACTCTGCCACAGCTTTTTGTCATCTCCACCTGAAGTTCTCAGGAAGGACCCTTTTCTGAAACCACCATTGGGGTGGAGAAACTGGTAGTGGAGCTTGAGCTTTGTAGCCAGAAGTGCTCAGATCCACCACTCTAGCAGTGTGACTTTGGATTAATTTTCTTCTCAGAGCCTTAGTTTCCTCCTCTATAAAATGGAAAAAAATACCAGTACCTAATGTGGCAGTTACAAAGATTAAAAGAGATACTGCCTGCAAGTTCATCTTAGTGATTTAGACAATCTGGAGCTAGCTGGCAAGGAGTCCAGTCCCCCTCTGCTTATTAGCAATATACTCTGGGCAAGTTACTTGCATTCTCAGTGCCTGTTTTCTCTTCTGTAAAATGGGGATAAAAGGAGGTCTTAAGAAACTGACATATAGAAATAGCTCTCTGTAAATGGGAGCTAAAATTTTAGGAAATGAGAAGTCTGCTTTTCATTTTAGTACCTTGAGAGCTCTCTGGTTATGTAGTAGGCACTATGAGGGATTTAATTAAAAAAAGAAGAAGACACAGTCTCTGTTCTTCAGAACTTTATAAGGTTTAGACTAGGAAATGATTAGAGTGTCTAGGCTGGTGGGAGTCATGAGATGTGGGCCGGATATGCTTGGTAAAGGAAAAACATGAGGAATCACATTGGGATTGGGGTGTGGTAAAGTTCCTCTTGTTTTGATGGAATGGCAAGTAGTCTCATGAAAATTTTGTTAGAATTATTTAATAAATCATAGTTGATTTGACTAAAATATAGTCTCATCCTGCTTTAAGTGAGCCTGATATTAACATAAAGCTATTATTTTACATAAATGGGGGATTTATTTGCACTAAGTAAATTCTATGGTTGATCTATCTGTAAAGAGCTAGTTTTCAGAGTAGCTTAAATAAATGTAGACTTACATGCAATAATTTCCAGGCATACTTCCATTGTTCCATAGGTTATATAGCAAGATACTTGATCTATCTATCTTATCATGACTTTAAAATAAAGTACCCAAGATTTATTCTTGTCAACTACAGCAGGGTATAATATGGCATTATATTTGGTTTTGAGCAGTTAGGTGAGTTGTTTTCAGGCTGCCATTTGCTCTGAAGAACAAGTACTATTGTGGGTAAAATCACCATGAATCATGATGCAAAGCTTGGATCTTTTGAGGTAGCAACTGCTTTCCTCATTTGTGTAGATACTGTGGAATTGAGGTGAAAAATATTACCTCAGACCCTAGTGTTCAGTTTTATGAGCATCACCCAATCTATGTATGAATTTTCACATGAATTCCTCACTGCCCAGGGGAGACGTCCCAGTGTCTGGGTTGCAGAAACTTCCTCTCAGATTCTACCAGTATCCTGGGCACCCAGCTCACCTCACCTTGGTGTGAAAGGAAGAGGGTAAAGAGATGAAAAGAAAAACCCTTTCCGCAATCTGCATTTCCTCTCCACCTCATCCTAGACCTTGGTGTCCGTTCTCCTTTTTTCCTCAGTAGAGCTGGATATGGCTCATTAGCTCAAAAGCATGATTTCTAAAGATACTTTGATTTCTGAGATACTTTGTGGATTTAAAAGGCTTTTATGGATTGGTTTAGGAATTGAACCATCATGTATAAAAATGTGTCCTGAGTTTCTGATGAGTTAACTTGAAGGAATATGTTGTCATTTCAAGAGGTTTATTTTTCCAGAGTATTGTATTTTTTTTTTTTTTTTACTCACTTAGATGCCATCATTCATTTAAATCAGTTTAATGAGCACGCACCTACCATTCTTGAATTTGGGGCTGCTAAAAGGATATAGAAGGAAAAGGAGGATAAGGTCCAGGCCTCAAACTATCAGTGTAGTTCAGGAAATAGAGAAAAAGAAAAAGAAAATATCAATGTGTTATAAATTGTACAATAGCAATTTAGAGCAAAATTGTGAAGGGGATACTGAGTTAAAGGAGGGAACAGAGCAATGTTAGTTAATCAGAGAGAACCTACAAGTTGAATTTTTTTGTTGTTGTTTTTGAGACGGTGTCTCACTCTTTTGCCTGGGCCAGAGTGCAGTGGCATCATTATAGCTTATGCAACCTAAGACTCCTAGGCTTCAGTGATCCTCCTGTCTCAGCCTCCTGAGTAGCCCTACCACCCCTGGCTAATATTTCTGTTTTTTTGTAGAGACAGCATCTCGCTCATGATCAGGCTAGTCTCAAAGTCCTGGCCTCAAACAATCCTCCTGTCTCAGCCTCCCAAAATACTAGGATTACAGCTGTGAGCCACTGTGCCCAGCTACAAGCTGAATTTTAAACAAGGCATCCTTTCTCACCTTCTTCAGGATGAATGGACATGGGTTGATTCAAAGAAGAGAGGAGTATAACAAGGAGAAAAAAGAATCAAAGATAGAAAATAGCAAACTATTTATGTGGTACAGCCAGCTAATTAGTTTAACTGTAATAGAATTCTCTACTAAGAATCCTATGTTCTTGTCACTTCCTCCTAGAACTACTGGGACAAGGACTGCAGATAGTTTTATTATCTCAAGGTAAAGAATGCAGTGATTTGTGAAACCTGAATGGTAGAACTAATGGATTCCCTCTTCCTTAGAGTCATACTTTCTTCTTTTAGTTTAAACTGACAGGAACATGGTTTCATTGAGCTATTCAGCATCATCACAGTGGTTTTGAGGATGCTTTAGCCCCCTCAAATTCTAAATTGGTAAGTTCTATTCTACTTGGTTTGTTTAAAATTTAGATAGATGTATGTATACATAGGTACTATAAATGTAAATTCATGATGGTGCTATTCATTTGGGTTATGTTTCTGGTCAGTATTCAATTTACTTTTAGTGTAGATTAATAAATTCTTAGGAATATAGGGACAAAGTTAGAACACAGCATACCATAATCTATACCTTTCATTAGAGATCATAAAATTTAATGCTTTTTATACATTTGTTCAAAAAATTATTGAGTACCTGTTATGTGCAGGCTGTGGTAGTTACTAGGGATATAGCTGTGAATGAGCAGATCTGTAGTCTGAAAACAGACATTAAGCATATCATATACAAGTAATTATTTAATTCAGATGTGGTAAGTTTTACAAAGAAAAAACCCAGATGTTGTCAAAGCATATATTAATAACAAGGGTGCTGATCTTAAGTATGACTGAGGGTAGGTAAAATGGTCAGTGTTTAAAACTGACATTTAGGCTGGGCGAAGTGGCTCATGCCTATAATCTTAGCACTCTGGGAGGCTGAGGCAGGTGGATCGTTTGAGCTCAGGAGTT
>VBSM01000361.1:59922893-59937676 GCA_008086735.1 Cheirogaleus medius | reverse complement strand
CGGGGTCTCGCTCTTGGCTCAGGCTGGTCTCGAACTCCTGACCTTGAGCGATCCCACCTCGGCCTCCCAGAAAGCTAGGATTACAGGCGTGAGCCACCTCACCCGGCCGGTGTGTTAAGAATTTTACACTTCAATTTTAAAGCAGTGTGATGATTTTGAAAAGTTTAATTCTGCAGAATGACATGATCAGATTTGTGCTTTAAAAGGCCATTCTGGCTATGTGACAGAAAATGGAGGGGCTGGAGGCTGGGGAGGGAAGGGGGAAAAGATATGTGGGGAGATGAATTAGGAGACTGTTGTAGTGGCAGGAGAAATGGTGGTGGCTTGGCCACATGAGGGCCATTATGATGAGGAGAAGTGGGTATGTTTCAGAGATATTTAGGAGGCAGAAATGATAACACTTGGTGGTTAATTGAATGTGGGTAGTGAGGGAGAGGAAATGATGATTTCTAGAGTTTTATTATAATAAGAGCAACTTAGTAAATAGGATTGCCACTGACTGAGATAGAGGGAGGAGCCTTTTTGGTAGGGGAAGATCATTAACTCAGTCTTGGACTCGTTGATTTTGAGGTGTTCACAAGCCATCTAAATGGAGGTACTGCATATGTGGTATACATGTCTAGAGGTCTGGACTGGAGATAAGACCTTTGGGAGTGGTCAGCATAAAAATGGTATTTGAAACCATGACATGGATGAGCATACCTGAGGAATGAGTAAGAACACTAGGAGTTGAAGATTGGGTAGAAGATAAACTATCAAAGGAGACTGAGAAGGATGATGAGACTGAGAGATGAAGAAACATCAGGAGAGCATGGTGTTCTGTAAATCAAGGGAAAGGGAAGGGCTGGTTATTTGTGTCAAATCCTGCTGAGAGGATTAGAAGTACCTCTATCAACATCGGCATTATTGGCTTGGCAACACTCACAAGCGTGGTTTTGATGGAGTACTTGGGTGTGAAAGCAAGATTAGAGAGAGTTAAACAGTGAGTGGAAGATGAGGAAGTAGGAAGAGTGAGCCTAGATGACTGTTAAAGGTTTAGCCTTGAAGGGGAAATAAGAAAGAGAGGTCATTAAAGAGGAATGTGGGACTCAGGGATTTTCTTTCTATTCCTTTGTCCCTCCATTCCTCTGTTCCTTCTTCCTTTCTTCCTTTCCTAAGATGGGAGAGAGGTGAGCACGTTTACTATTGTTATTATTTTTGTAGCGATGAGGTCTAGCTATGTTGCCCAGGCTGGTCTCAAAACTCTTAGTCTGAAGCCATCCTCCGCACCTCGGCCTCACAAAGTGCTGACAGGTGTGAGCCTGTAGAGGCGAATGATCCTGTAGGAGGGAGTGGGGAAGTAGACAAAGTCATTTTCCAGATAAAGTAGGGTAGATGGGATCTAGGGCATGTACAGAGAGACCGGCCTTTGACGGGGGCAGGCACTTTCTCCACTGATTTGAGGGTGAAAGGAGAGGTTGGGTGTAAAGGTAGGGAGGTCAGAGTTTCGGCTCCATGGCTTGTGTTTTCACTGTCATCCAGGAGGCTAGCTCTTTCTCTCTCTCTCTTTTCAAATAATTAGAGTCTTGCTCTATCACCGTAGGCTGGAATGCAGTGGTGAGATCATAGCTCACTGCAGCCTCAAACTTCTGGGCCCAAGTGTACTACCATGCCTGGCTTTTTTAAAAAAATATTTTTTTGTAGAGATGAGGTCTTGCTATATTGCTCAGGCTGGTCTGGAACTCCTGGGTTCAAGTGATCCTCCTGCACCGGACTCCCAAAGTGCTAGGATTACCGGTTTGAGCCACCACACTGCTGGGATTACAGGTTTGAGCCACTGCACCCAGCTAGATCATCTCTTGAGAGTGAAGAGTGGGAGAGAGATCAGAGTGTCAGGGAGAGCAGGGAAGATTTGTAATAGTGGTTTTAAAGAGGAGAGAATGGACAGACAGGAAAGTGAGAAGTGTAGTTTGAGATTATAGGTTTATTGTGGAAACAATCTGTTATTTATTTTTTGCCAAGAGCTCTCAACTTTCTGGGTATAGGCATGATAAAAGTGGATGGTTGGGTTCACAATGGTTAGGGTTCTGCCAGGTGGTTATGACAGATTTGATATTGTCCCACTTTATGTATGTATGTATGTATTTATGTATGTGTGTATGTATGTATGTATTTATTTATTTGTGTGTGTTTATTTGTTTGAGACAGGGTCTTGCTCTGTTGCCAGGCTAGAGTGCAGTGGTGCTATCATAGCTCATTGCAACCTCAAACTCCTGGGCTCAAGCAATCCTCCTGCCTCAGCCTCCTGAGCAGGTGGGACCACAGGGTGCACGCCCTGTTCATTTATTTTACTGTTACAGAGACGGGTTTCACTATGTTACTCAGGTTGGTCTCAAAACTCCTGGCCTCAAACCATTCTCCCACCTCAGCTTCTCCAGTAGTGGGGATTACAGGCTGGAGCCACTGTGCCTGGCTATCAGCAATATTTTAAAGCAAGAATTCTTCCTTTAAATCTGCTTTCCCTCTTTTCTCACCCCACATGGCTGATCAATTCTTTCTCTGGAGTTACCACTGTCTCTCTTTTATTACTCATCCTACTATAGAACTCCTTATCTGTTGGGTGAGGCTCTTAAAACCCCAGTGTAGATGGCATTCTTTTACATTTTTTATATACTTAGAGCTCCAGGATTTTATTTTATTTTTTATTTTTTTTTGTTTCAGCATATTATGGAGGTACAAATATTACAGTTACGTATATTGCCCATGCCCCCCCTTCCCCCTCTAGGCAGAGCTTCAAGCATGACCATCCCCCAAACGTTGCACATCTCATTCGTTATGTTTGTATATACCCATCCCCTCCTCCTTCCTCCCACCCGCCCAACACCCGACAAATGTTATTCCTATATGTCCACTTAGGTGTTGATCCGTTAATACCAATTTGCTGGTGAGTACATGTCAGGATTTTTATAGTACCTGGAAAATGGTAAAAGTTAAATAACTTTGAAAGAATAAAGGGTTAACAGGACTTAGTTCCTTGCTTGGGGCACAGGGAAAGGAAATAGATAAGGATCAAATAATTTAGGAACTTAGATTTATGATTTGTATAGCATGAGTTTCTTTCATTATTGTGGGAAGTGTGTTTTTCTGAGTACTTACTATTTGGGTACAATTTGGATGTCTCACATTTTCTTGTGGATTATATGACTTTGGACCAAAAATTGCCCAAAAGATGAAACCAAATGATGTTATGATCATTTATCCACCAGATTTAAAAAATTATATAAGTAGTATATGTTCACTGTAGAAAAATTTAGACAGCATAAGAGAAGCAAAAGTGAAAATGAAAATCACCATATTTCCATTATCCAGAGATAGCCACTGCTATATTTTTGTAAATAGCTTTCCAGAGTTTCTTCCTATGCATAAACAGTAAGAAATACGACACATAAGCAATTTGGACCTAAGTAGTTGAGATTGTACTATAGAAGCAAATACTTACTTAAGAAGCAAAGCTTTTCTTGCCTTGCAAGTGAACCTGGTACCAATAAATGTTAGCTGCTTACAGTTTTATTACCATTGTTATTAATGCCATCATTATCTGATCATACCAAACAAAATGTTAAAAGGTTTATAATAAAAATTTTAATTATTTTTTTAAGGTTTTTGTCTCAAGTTATTGTTTGGAAAGTCTAAAAATACTCAGATTGTATTTTTCTATCTTCTTTTTGTTACAGAATACTTCAGAGAGTCACAGTTGTGCCAGAAGTCTCTTAACGGCAGATAGAATGCAAGTAGTTGTGATTCTCTCTGAGTTTTTTAATACTACATGGCAGGAAGCAAATTGTGCAAGTAAGTAATTCTTTCATTTTCATGTTGCACTTATGATTCAGTAGTATAGAAGTCAGATTTTATTTTGGAATCTTTGAACCTAGGTAATACTTTTTATTACTAGATTTGTATTAATAGTCATTAACATCATAGTTTATTAGTGGTAACTACTTGAGCAAACACTGAAAGGCAGGAAAATAGTGGTTAATAATATGAGCTTTGGAGTCAGACAGACATGGGTTTGATTCTCAACTCTGCCCCTTTCACTTATTGGCCCTAACTTACTAGCTCTCAGACCTTGGGCAAGTAACTTTGCCTCTTGGACCTTCAGTTTCCTCATCTGTAAATTGGTGGTAATAGTAGCACCTATCTTATACAATTGCTTTGAGAATTAAGTGAAATAAATTATATGAAGCACTTAGCTCAATGCCTGACACATATTTAATGTTCAATAAATGTTCACTGTTTAGTATAATAATAATTATGATGTTTATAATAATCTGTCAAATGGTGTCAGGGAGTAGGGGGTGACAACATCTGTACTACCAGCTTTGCAGGTTTGTGTGTAATTATGGAATAAAATGACATCTATTTTTAGATATTCTTTGGAAAAATTAACATCACTATTCCAATTCAGATGTGTTTTGAATAACAACTATGTGCTAGGCAGTTCTTATCTTCCAAGTCTTATAATTTAGTGAAGGAGAAAGATATATTTACAAATATAACCTAGGGCAGACAAATTAATGCTTTAATAAAGTTATAGAGTCCTTTGGGGAAGTAGAAAATAAATCTAATTGGGGAGAATTTGAAATGACTTCCTGGAGCGATTACGTTTTGAAGCTAGGCCTTTACAGTTGGTCATGATTTCGATAAGAGATGAGAGAGGGACATTGCAGCTAGAAAGGCATCATGGGCAGAGGCACAGAGGTATAAAGGGTAATAGATGTTCCAGAGTCCTGGAAGCACAACAGGAGATAAAGTTGGCAAGGGAAGGTAGGACCTTGACTGATACGGTAGTTTATTATTTGGGCCGATATTTCTCATACTGCTTAGAATACCAGCATATTATTAAGAAAGGGTTATACAGTAGTCCTTCCTTATCTGCAGTTTTGCTTGCAGTAACCCACAGTCAACTGTGGTCCACAAATTTTAAATGGAAAATTTCAGTAACGAGCAATTCATAAGTTTTAAATTTTGTGTCATTCTGAGTAGTCTGATAAAATCTCATGCCATCCTGCTTCCTCCCACCCAGGCAGATGTGAATCATCCCTTTGTCCAGCATATCCACGCTGTATATGCTCCCTGCTTGTTAGTCACGTAGGCGCCATCTTGATTATTGGGTTGTCACAGTATCACAGTGCTTGTGTTCAAGTAACCCTTATTTTACTTAATAACACTTCACTAATAATAACTTAATTATTAGTCATTGTTATTAATCTTTTTACTGTGCCTAATTTATAAATTAAATTTTATCATGGGTATGTACATATAGGAAAAAACATAGTATATATAGGATTCAGGACTATAGTTGATTTCAGGCATCCACTCAGGGTCTTGGAATGTATCCCCCAAAGATAAGGGGGTAGTACTGTATGCTGTAATATCTTGGGGACTTACCAATGCACCTGGAATGTTAAAGGCAATGAGGAATGCTGCAGGTAAAAATAGATTTTTCAAAACATCATTTAACCTAGCACTTTCCAAGCTTTTTAAAAGAACTACAAAGACCCTTTTTTCATTAAACCCCATTGGAAGAGAAAGAGAAACACCAGTAAGGAATTTATTACAATAGTTTAGGCAAGAAGCAAAGAAAATGTGAAGTAGGGCAGGGGCCTTAGAAATAGAAAGGACAGGATGGATTAAAAATCCATGTTCCTGTAAATCATAAGGTAGCTTAGCTTTTTTAAGAACTTGTCTTTTTTCCTGTCTTGAAAATATTCCTTACATTGAACTTCTTCTGAAGAACATAGAAAGGCTAAGCAATTAGATATGAGTTGTTCAAGAGGCTCTTACTTCCTAATTAAAATTAATTTGGCCAAGAGATAGTTCATATGAAGAAAAACTATAAATGGGAAAAAGAACCCCTGCTAGGTTTTTTTTTCCTTGTCAGTATAACATGGTATATTGAATATTGACGCTTTTAATTTTGTCTTTACTAATTCAAATTTTCTGGTAATTTGAACAGAGGCTTGGCTGACACAACTTTTTTTTTTTTTTAGCATAACCTTTACTTTTATGAAATAAAATTTTCTAGTATAAATATAATTGAAGAGTATAAATATGATTGTATAGTATAAATATGATTGAAGAGAATTTAACATATATAGACCTATTTTTAAGTATTCTTAAGCCTTTTAGAAAAATCCATTAATATAGCCAGGTGCAGTGACTCATGCCTTTGATCCTAGCACTTTGGAAGGCTGAGAGGGGAGGATCGCTTGGGCTCAGGAGTTTGAGACCTCATCTCTACAAAAAAAAATTTAAAAATTAGCCAGGCGTGGTGGTGTGTGCCTATAGTCCCAGCTGCTTGGGAGGCTAAGGCAGGAAGATCGCTTGAGCCCAGCAGTTTGAGGTTGCAGTGAGCTATGATGATACCATTGCACTCTAGCCTAGGCAGTAGAGCGAGACCCTGTCTCCAAAAAAAAAAAAATCCATTAATATGGAAAAATATGTTAATTTTAAATAATTTTAAATCAGTTAATTAGAATAAGTGGGTATATATTGAAGTTCACTTCTTTTGACCAACGTGGTTTAATTTATATACTTGAGAGGTAAAGCATCTTTTCTTTAAAGATATTTTGTAATGAAGATTTCACAAATTCAAAGTATGTGGCTTTCTTCCCTCGTTAGTGAAAACAGAAAGAAAACATTGTACTGCATATTTACCTAGCATGGCATGTATAAAACACTTTAGAATACATTCTTAGCGTATCTTTGTTCTTCTCTGAGGCGTCTTGTCTTGAAAATACTCCTTACATTGAACAACTTCTGAAGAACAAATAAAAGACTAAGCAATTAGATATGAAGTTATTCAAGAGACTCATACTTTCTAATTAAAATTAATTTGGCCAAGGCATATAGTCTCAGATGAAAGAAGCAAGGTGCAGAGAAATATGATTATCTTTTGTCCTAAAAGTACACATATATTTTGAGGAGGGGAATTGGATAGCTGAGTGGGCAGGAAAGGAGGGAAGACCTGATTTTCACTGTATTTACATTTGTACCCTTTGGATTTTGTGCCGTATGCATTTAATATCTATTCAAAAATAGAAATTTAAAAAATTTGAGAGTGTTCAAATCTGTGATGAGTATTTGTATGTTAGATGTGGACAGAGAGATAGATATTTTCTTTTCCAGGATTATGCATTAAAAATTCTTTCACATTTTAAAATTTCATCATAATTTATATTGTGTACTTGTAAATGGACATAAAATAGTTCTATAAATTTGGATTCCTTGGATTTCTTAGCTGTTTTCTATTGATTCAGTGCTGGGCATTCTAAAATAATCCTTTTAACTAGAATCTTTACCAAATTACTGGGAAGCACTTCTAATAATTCTCTCTGCATTTGTATTTAATAAAGATAATGTGGTCAGGTGCGGTGGCTCATGCCTATAATCTTAGCACTCTGAGAGGTTGAGGCAGGCAAATCGCTGAAGGTCAGGAGTTGGAAACCAGCCTGAGCAAGAGCGAGACCCCATCTCTACTCAAAATAGAAAGAGATTAATTGGCCAACTAAAACTATATAGAAAAAATTAGCCGGGCATGGTGGTGCATGCCTGTAGTCCCAGCTACTCGGGAGGCTGAGGCAGTAGGATCGCTTGAGCCCAGGAGTTTGAGGTTGCTGTGAGCTAGGCTGATGCCATGGCACTCTAGCCCGGGCAACAGAGTGAGACTTTGACTTAAAAAAAAAAATAAAAAGATAATATGAAAATTTTTTGAAAAATTTGAAGAATTGTTCAAATAATTTAAAAATTTTACCAAAATTCAATAAAGTGTTCTTATTTAAGCAACATAATCTTCTCTTACAATGTAGTGAGAGATTTGGAACATGAGAAAAGAAATGTGAAGGAAGGAAAAGATTGGGGGCTAATAAACAAGGTAGCAAGTCAGCAATTGAATTAAATGTTTCCCAATACACATTTCTTTCATAGCCTTTGTCTCATCTGAGCTTCACAATAAGTCCTATGAAGTGGAATGAAGGTGCAGTGTAAATGAACTTCAGATAAAGAGTCTAGAACTAGACCAGATGTGGTGGCTCATGCCTATAATCCCAGCACTTTGGGAGGCTGAAGTGAGAGGATTGCTTGAGGCCAGGAGTTCAAGACCAGACTGAGCAAGAGTGAGATTCTGTCTCTGCAAAAAATAGAAAAATTAGCAGGACATGGTGGCACAGGCCTATAGTCCCAGATACTCAGAAGGCTGAGGCAGGAGGATCCCTTGAGCCCAGGAGTTCAAGGCTGCAGTGAGCTATGACGCCACTGCACTCTAGCCAGGGCAGCAGAGTGAGACCCTGTCTCAAAAAAAAGAAGTCTAGAACTAAATTCAAAAGACTTTAACATTGTTCATCTGAGTAGATAGTGTTTTTTCGTGAGTTAATGCCTGATTTTGTGTTTTAAATTACTCTTTGACAAATTCATTATACAGTCTCTATTTATAAATTCCCTATATTAGCCCTACAGAAGTTTAGCTGTTGTACTGTAGACATATTTCATATTGCAGAAAGCCTAATCTTTTATTAAAAACATAAATGTAAATACTCCCTTTTTCCCCAAAGACCACTTAATACTATGTAAAATTAAAACTAGATGATAGGTAAAAGAATTTTAAAGTAGAATTGTCCATTTTCTAATGTTAACCCTCAGATGTGATCAAGCATCAGCTTCTCATGCAACTGACGACATCTTTAGCAACCTCAAATCCATTAAGCCACTAATTTCATTGAATCCTTGCTGTTTTATTTTCTTAATAAATGATGCAAAAGGCTTCTCTTTACCTTTACACTTAAAATCAATTTCCTACCTATCTAGTCATTGTTTTTTAAATCATTGGCCTTTAAAAATGTGTAAAAGAATTTAAGGGATATTTACTCTTTTAATAAAATGGAAGATGATTATATTACACTAAAATTTTTAACTGTGCCCAATCAGAAGTTTGCCTAGAGAGCTGGGCATGGTGGCCTGCACCTGTAGTCCTGGTTACTTAAAAGGCTGAGGTGGGAAGATTGCTTAAGCCCAGGAGTTCGAGGAGTTTGTGCAGTGCGTTGTGATTGAGCATGTGGCAAATTTTGGGATTATTTGCCTTTTAATTTAAACACAAGGAAAGACTGACCCAGTTTTCTCAATTTCTGTAAAATTGCTAAATACAAGCCACTAATCCATTTATCTCAATTATCCTTTTTCCAGTGATTTAGTTATTAAATTAAATTTGCAAATACACAGCTGATAAGTGATACCCACAGTAGGGATCTTTAATGGTAAATAATATGGAGTTTATTTGGTCTGGCACCTAAAACATAAAATGGGAAGGAAAATAGTTACAAAAGAAGAAGAAAGACCACTGTTTGTTTGTTTTTTACTGAGAGAAACCAATATGAGATCCATTTTGTAGAAATATATCTTGTTTTTTTTTTTGAGACAGAGTCTTGCTCTGTTGTCCAGGCGAGAGTGCTGTGACGTCAACCTAGCTCACAGCAACCTCAAACTCCTGGGCTCAAGCAATCTTCCTGCCTCAGCCTCCCAAGTAGCTGGGACTACAGGCCCATGCCACCATGCTCTGCTAATTTTTCTATTTTTGCAGAGACAGAATCTCACTCTTGCTCAGGCTGCTCTCAAAATCCTGGTCTTTAGCAATCCTCCCGCCTCAGCCTCCCAAAGTGCTAGGATTATGATTACAGGTGTGAGCCACCACGCCCAGCCTTATTTTATATTTTCTGAAGCTTGTCCCCTATTTTTTAGAAATTGGTGATTTGTCTTTGCTATCTTCTATAAAACTAGATTTGAAAAACAGCAGAGATCTTTATACAAACTCCTAATAGAAGCCAAATACTTTATCGAAAGATGTATAATTCCTGTTATGATAATTTAGTAGGTTTCTATGTAAGGTCTTAACTTGAATCCTTAACACCTTTAAGAATGCCTCTTGAGCTGGTGCCTGAGCCCTCACTCAGGAAGAAGCTATGCTAATCTGTCCTTGATGAGGCTTCATTGATTATCTGAGATGAAGAAAATTCATAATGACCACTTCACTTAGTGCTTATGGGAAGCTTTATTTTAACTAATATTCTTTAACTTACTAATTTCTAAAATGTATAGTTTCTCACCGTTTATAACTTTAAGCTCGAAATTCCTGCACAGGGATAAAAGGAGAATTTACTGGAGTTCCTTTGTTTTGAATCAGAAAATCAGGGCTCTTTACTAATGAAGACATTTTTAACCCCATTATTTAAATGAACTCCTTCTTGCTTTATAATACCGTTGTCTAATGATCATTGAAAAACTTTGATGGTACTGCATTAGTGCAGTACTTGAGAAGATGACCAGTCTATATTAGCTTTTAGTTTAATTTTCAAATTATTTTAAGTGAAAAGTAAATGGCTGTTAGTAAAATAGAAAAGATTAAATTCTTTCATTTTTGAGACAATCTTTCTTTATAAATTACTTTTTTATAAAGAAATTATTTTAATTATCTTGTATAGAAGAAATTGCTCTTGCTCTCTCATAGTAATGCGCTTTATACTACTTTTGCAGGCAATATGAGGACATACACCCTCTTTTATCCTTATATTATGTATGTCAGTTGTCATGACATGGCTTATACCATAGGTGTGCAATTGCTATGGTTGAAATTGTGCTCTTTCACCTTCCCTGCAAAACATCAACTGCAAAAACTAAAAACCTGTTCAATTTTGTTAGCCTAATATACTAATATTCTGCATATATGTAATTGTGTTTGTTTTTATGTATATTAACTCTGCCTCATCCTTAAAAGGATTCAGGGCTACATTATGATGATTTTTCATCATTGTTTTTTATTTATTTTTATTTTTATTTTTTGAGGCAAAGTCTCACTTTGTTGCCCCGGTAGAGTGCAGTGGCATCATCATAGCTCACTGCGACTGCAACCTCCAACTGCTGGGCTCAAGCGATTCTCCTGCCTAAGTCACCTGGGTAGTGGGGACTACAGGCATGCATCACCATGACGCCCGGCTACTTTTTCTGTTTTTAGTAGAGACAGGGTCTTGCTCTTGCTCAGGCTGGTCTTCAACTCCTGAGCTCAAGCGATCCTCCCGCCTTGGTCTCCCAGAGTGCAGTGATTATAGGCGTGAGCCACCATGCCCAGCCCATGATGCTGTTAAACCAGCATTAAGAGGGCCTTATCTTATAGTTTTTAAAAAAAGAATTTAGTATTTGAACTTTGTGAAAGCTGACAGATGGCATAACATATTTAAATAGTAAAGAAAAATGGTCTAATTAAAAGAATACTTAATTGGGAGTCTTGAAACCATGTTTTGTATCTCACTGCCTTATTAACTTGCTATATGATTCTCAGTATATTACCTTATTTCTCTGGCTTAGTTTCCTAATTTGTAAAGTGATCCCTTATATTAATAAGTGACAGAGTGAATAATTAAAACGAGTCTCATATTCTTGAGAAGATAAAGCTGTAGAGAATGTAGAGTATGAGTTCAAAGGGGAAGAATCTAGCAACAGGTTCACCTAGAGGGCCCCACGGATACTGGGGCCTGCACAAGGGGCCTGTGTGAGGGGATGAATGGGACTGAATTCCAGTGTGGCTTCTGGAGGCAGAAGTGCCCTTTTGTAATTCATCCACTCAGAGGGCATGTCTTTTCTAATTTGCACAAAGGAGTCTGAGATGCTGTCCTATCCACCAGGTTTAGGTTTCATCTCAGTCGCCAACTCTGGTCAGTTGGTGGTGACTGCCTGAATCCCTGTGTGGTGTAAGATGTCTGTGGGTAGTGGTGGGAGTAGGCAGAGGCCTGTGTTTGTTGACTCTTGAGTCTTGAACTTCTTAATGGTTTAGAATGTAGCTGTGAACATGTCAGTTATTTTGCAGTGTTTGAAAATACAGGCTCAAGAATCAGACTAAGTAGAATTTCTAGCTTTTCAGTTTTGTGACTTTGGACAATCTCTTAATTTATCTAAACCTCTGTTCCTTATTTATAAAGTGGAGATAATGATAGTTCTTGCCTCAGAATCCTTGCAAGAATTAAATGAGCAAATATGTTTAAAGTACAGGATAGACATAGTGCTTGGAACATAACTAGCACTCAGTCAATGTTAGCGTTCACTGTAGTGATTGCTGTTTATTGTAGTACATGAATTTCCCTTAGTGTGTCATACCCTAGTGTCCACCTCTTCAGCCTCTTTTCCATTGAATTCTTTCTGTTTGCATCCCGCCTTTCTCCTGCATTATTGCAATAGCTTCCAATGCTGTCTTTCCATTCCCAATGGAGAGAAATCCTATTAGATGGTCCTAAATTTCTGAATAAGGTAAGTATAATATAAAGCTGTCTGTTGAAATTAAGGGGGGACTAGAGAACAAAAAATATTTGGAACATCCCTTGCAGAGCAATTAGTAGGGCATCTGCAAGGATTGTTTCATGGCCCTGAGATCAAAAAACATAAATTTGAATTGGGTCCCTTCATTATAATTTTTGGATTTTCTGTAATAATGTTCTATAGCCATAACTGGGAGTAGAGAAAGCAGATAGAGGCTGTCTAGGTTGGAAATGTGTGTGACTGTGTGGAAGGTAAAGAGGATACTAGGAGACTGAGATGAAAATGGCTGACCACGAGTTCCAGGATCTGAGACCAGGCAGTTGAATTGAACCTGGATTGGAGATAGCAGGCTGAGACCACAGGGGGCTGTCAAGACAAAATGAGGATGAAGAATAAGTTCCCTGAAGAAGAGAAAATGGATAAATAAATTGGGGTATAGTCATACATAGAAAACAATGAAAAGGAATGAATGAACTTGAACTAATGGTAAGCAAGAGTAGCAAGTTGCAGAGAAATGCCATTTATGTAAGGTTTTTAAAAAACATGTAAAACAATTCCATTTATTTCCAGACTTTACTTGAAGCCACTGTAATCAGTATTTTAGGCAAAATTCTCACCGGTTTGTTTCTCTGAGCTCCCAACTCATGATAAATTAGAGCAAATTTTAAAAGTTATTCTGGTAAGTACTCTAAATGACCGATTAGTGAAGTTGGAAGAGATACAGAACTACTAAATTTGACACAAAAGATGATAAAAAGGCATATAATTTAGGTAAAATTAATGCAGGATAAACAGTCTTATGCCTAAATAGCACTATTAAGGCAGCAGTTGATAGCTGATGTTCATGATTATGACTTTGTGCCATCAAAAGTCAATTTAAATTTTATTTGGTATATTGTTTTTATAAAAAAGGAGAGTATGTGATTATTTTAAGATTTTCATGAAAATGGTATGACTTTAAAAAAAATCTTTTGGAAACTAAGTAAGGTTTATATATTTGGAAATTCTCTTATGTGAAAACTTAGTGCTTGTTTGAATAAAGAATTACTGTAGTGAGAAACAAAAGATGATAGCTTGAGAGATAAATGACAACGTATAATTGTTGCTTGAGTTATATTAATATGCTTTATTGTGGTTTTTTTTACAGATTGTTTAACGAACAACAGTGAAGAACTTTCAAACAGCACAGTAAATTTCCTCAGTCTATTTAATCACACGCTGACCTGCTTTGAGCATAACCTTCAGGTATTTTATATGTGATATTTGAAATTAAACTGCTGCCTTGTACAAATGTAGTTCCAAGTTTTTATTGCATTAATTGTTGATATTTATCTATACCCATGATGTAGAGAAGTTAGTAGACCTGGATTTCTGCTCATAAGTTCTTGTACTTAAAAATCATTAAAAATTTCAGTTCTCTCATTTATAAAGTAGTAAAATATCTACCCTGCCTATCTTCAAGTATTTTGTATTGAAGATCTGGTGAGTGTGAAAACATTAACTGAGGCGTGTGATTATTTAATTAAAACATAACATTGTTCAATCTGACGGTAGTTTACCTTGACTTTGTTTATGTAATAATAAGGTATTTTGCTGTGCAGTATGATTCTGTCTATAGGAAGCCTGTTCTTTGCCTTAACATTTGCTTAAATATATTTTATCTACTCTAAAAGGTACTTTTTTAGTAAGGTAACTTTGAGTATTGAATTATTAATATGATATAAAAGGTAGCCTTTAAGAATCTTAGTTTGTAGATTTCTGTTGTTTCCATCTCTGCCTCTTGAATTTTGGTACTGGAACTTGCCTGGTGGGAATGAAGGATGAGATTGGAACTCTGGTAAAATTGTAGTTTTGAAATTTATGTAACAAGTTAGTAATCCTCACAAGGAGATGTAAACATGTTTAGGATATAAGCATATATGATTTCCCCTTTAATAAATGTGATAACAGAGTTATGAATTTCCCTGAGAATAATAAAAATTAGCTGACCATTTCTCAGAATGTGTTCTGCAGCATGTTAATACATGGCCTATCAAAAAAGGGTTTAGTATTCTATTAAGGTTGGGAAATGTTTTACTACAGGCCTTCAGAACCTTTAGTGGACTGATGCATGTTGTAAAACTCAAATGGTAGTTTTTGTATACAGTAGTCACCCCTTATCCATGGTTTCACTTTCCACGGTTTCAGTTACCAATGGTCAACTGCAGTTAGAAAATGTTACATGGAAAATTCTGGAAATAAACAATTCATAAGCTTATTTTGTTTGGTTTTTTTTTTTCTTTTTTTTGAGACAGAGTCTCACTCTGTTGCCCTGGCTAGAGTGCTGTGGTGTCAGCCTAGCTCATAGCAACCTCAAACTCCTAGGCTTAAGTGATCCTCCTGCCTCAGCCTTCCGGGTAGCTGGGACTATAGGCATGCGCCACCATGCCTGGCTAATTTTTTTCTATATA
>VBSM01000361.1:59884039-59897661 GCA_008086735.1 Cheirogaleus medius | reverse complement strand
AAAAAAAAAAGGCAAGCTATGATGGGCCAAAGCCCATACCACTGCTATAGGTTATGTGCATCTCATATTATCATATTATTCACAAATGTTTTGTTTAAAGGAAGGAAGAGAGGTGGAGGGAATTTGGGAGAAAATATTTTTAATGAAACGAAGGATAAACAAACCAATAATGTATTGTTTTTTGACTTCCTAAGAAGGAAAAAAATTCCAACATTTGTAGATTTCTCTCAGAGAATATTTCACATGTATTAACTATGAAAAAATGTATATTACAAAGAAAAGGAAAAAGTAAATTTTGATTGTATAAGCCTCTGGCAAGCGTGAGTGACACTACCAACCTAGAATGCAATCTTGTTTTAATGAGAAAAAGTCTAAAAAAAACTTCAGCAGCCTACACAATCCAAGTCAAGGCTTTCATAAACAGATATTGCCACTTCTGGGGCCACTAGGACATCAAATCAAATCTTTGGGCAAACTATAAAATGGTACTCTTAGGAAATATGAAAATAATGAGTCATTCTACTTTTCAAATACATGGCGGTGAAATCATTGTATTTCTGTTTTTGTGGTTAAGTTTTATTTAGACATTTTTTAAAGTTATATTTTGGTAAAATTGTTTTTCTAACTTTATGTTCATTCAGAAAGCAGTTTTGTTATAATTTTCTGTTTGCAATGGTCACTGAAGGACTATTTTACATATTAAAAAAGGAACAATAAAAGTCCTGACTTCAACAGGCAAATAAATAAAACTTAAGAGAAAAACTTATTTCCATCTTATTGAGAAGTATGTATTTTAGGTCTTTTAACTTTCATTTTGGCTTTTGCCATGCCACACAAAAAGAAATGAGGGCCTGGCATGGTGGCTCATGCCTGTAATCCCAACACTTCGGGAGGCCGAGGCAGGAGGATTGCTTGAGTCCAGGACTTTGAGACCAGCCTGAGCAACGCAGCAAGACTCTGTGGTCTTTTAATATAGCTGGTGTGGTGGCAAGTGTCTGTAGTCCCAGCTACTCGGGAGTCTGATGCAGGATTGTTTGAGTCCAGGAGTTGGAGGTTGCAGTGAGCTACTATGATACCACTGCACTCTAGCCCAGGCCACAGAGCAAGACCTTGTCTCTGAGGAAAAAAAAAAAGAAAAAAAATGAAGACCTCTGAAGAGAAAGGTGGTGACAATTATAGGGAATTTCTTTAACAAAAAAGTGCATCAGAGGAAGGTGGAATTACTCAATAAGTCAGCACTATTTCCCAAAAAAGGTTCTGCAGAATTCTAGCCTTAAGAGATGCCCCTCCCATAGGTACATTCTCTTGGAGATTCATAATGTACCTATAATGTTAATATTAAAGACGTTGAGAATTACAATGAAAAATCAGCTTTACATTTGTTTTATTCACCTTTTTTTTCTCTCCCACAAAACCCTATTAATCCTCCATGTCAGTTATTAAGAAAAAATTAAAAACATGCTTTGGGGAATGTGGCCTTGAACTGAAGTTTCCTTCACTACAGTATAAAACATTGTAAAGATTTTTGTTGTCAGATCGTTTTGAAATTTCTAAGCCATGCCAGGAGGAGTCCGATTTCAAGAATGGTTCTTTGGGGGAGCAAGGCTAATCTTTAAGCTGGAGGACCTGCCCGTATGTCACATGACCAGCACCAGCAAGAATGATACCCAGGACCCTTGTTTCTCCAAGTTCCTGAGAAGTTCCTGACCTTCTCTGCCTGAACTCTCCCCTTATCTCTCATTTTTGGCCTCACACAAATCCCTCAGGGGGAAAACATTAAAACATGATGCATTTGATACTCCTCCGGGGTTGGCTCCTTTCCTCTGCTTGGATTCACATTTACCCCTTAAATTCTATCTCCTTTCAGACTCCCCAGAAGTAATCCAACCAGATTCAGTTTATCCTAAAGCCCTGGTGCTGGATGGTGTCCATTCATTCATTCATTGAAGAAATATCACTGGTCCTCTAAGACGAGGCAGGCAGTGTTCCAGGCACCCTGCTGCAGCAGTGACCCAGACGGAAGTGCACCTGACCTCACAGCTTTGGATCTAATGACAGTGCCAGTGGGTGCTCTTGGGCCCAGGGCAGGACCCAGACAGGGATTACTGATTATTAGCAATCAGAGAGAATGCAACTTAATTGTACATAGGCAATTATATTTTATCTAAAATTTTAAATTGTATAGCCTTTTTAATAGAGTGGTTATTGTTTCTTTGGCTGTTTTAATAAAGAATTCTAATTTTACACGAAAAACAAAGTTGACTATAAAGGCATGATGATTTCCCTTTAGATTAACTGATATTATAGATAATATAAACCAAGTTTATTTGGTGGCTGCATAGTCTAATTTCAGTAAAATAAATGGAGATCGATAAAAATCTTCTTTGGGGCCAGTGGTATAACTTGAAACCTTTTAAATCCAAGTTAATGGTAGGTATTCATCTATAGGGAGACCAAGAATTCATTATGGAGAACATTTTTGAGTATACATTTTTTTGAACTGAGGATTATTGTTTTTTCAAGGTGCTCCTCCGTTTGGCTTTGGGAGAAACTTCTGGGCTTGGATAATTTTGGAAAAGAGGAAGTTTCCTGAGAATCAGAGCTCAGAAAACCCAGCTCTGGACAGATAGTCTCTTTCTCACTCTCCTTGTGAATATTCAATTCTACTAATTGCAGCTTCTTCTCCTAACTCTCACTGATTTTAAAATGAATTGAGCTCTCTTCCCAGGAACAGAGACTGGCAGCTTTTTGGAAGCTCCGGCTATTGCCTCCCTCAAGAACAGTGGGCTTGGGGGCGGAGGGTGAGGTGTTGCTTTGGGGAGGGTTGTGGGGTGAGGAACCTTTTGGGTCAAGGTGTAGTCAGCAGCAACTGAGGGGAAAGTCTCCACCAAACCTCAGGTTCTAAGCACCAGAGCAAATCTTTTAAAAAAAAAAAAAAGGAAAAAGAAAAAAAGGCAGGGGAGAGATCTAGAATAGAGAGGAGGTAGAGGAAGAAGTGACACTGGTTTTCTTCCAGAGTCTGTGCCCATCTCCATAAAAACATGGTCATTATGCATGACTGGCCTTCTCCATAGGCCGTGGATGATCCTTGATTCAAAATGACAACCCCACTGCCTGCCAATCCACCATTCTAGTTTTGTCCTTTTTGATTTTTGAGAGCTTTCTTCTTTAAAATGCTCATATTGCCTAGGAAGAGTTACAGCTTAATTTAGGAGTTATAGCATATCAGACAATATGTCCACAACTCAATGCTTGATTTTCTGTCTCATTAAATGGGTATCTGTGCCTACTCAGTTGCTCAAACTAGAAACATACCCTTTCTCCTATGTGCTTTATGTAGTCCATCACCCCTTCTTGTCAGTTTTTCCTCCAACATACATCTGGAGTCCATCTACTTCTCTCTTTTCACGCTGCCATCCTCGTCTGAGCCCATTTGCTCATCTGCGATGTCCTTCTATGAGCCCCCTCAGCACCTTCTACCTCCCACCGCTGCCATGTGCCGGCGTTGCTGTTCATCCGCCTGCCTCCTCCAGTGCTAGCTCAGAGCCTGGTGTGTTGACTAGATGGATGAATCTGAGTAAGACTCTATGATCTAAGCCACTGCTGGACGCAGGAGGTTGTGAATTCTATTTCATATGCTTAATAAGCATATTCTTTTCCTAGGTCTGGCCTCTGAACACTGAAAGAAAACCACAGATATATTTCTAAGGATAACTTGGCCTGAAATAAATCCAAATCAGTTTAGACAGTAAAAGATAAGACTTGATTTAGAACGAAAAAACTTTTCTAAGCTTCACCTATCCAAGTATCTTCACGGCGATTATCTGTTGTTGAAATCCCAGATGATGAACACTGCAAAAGGTTTGAGAGAAGATTCTGGATCAATTAAATAAACAGGATGTTTTTAAATTAAGGTTATTGGGAACAGCCTATGCAAGAATCCAATTCCTTTTTTTTTTTTTGAGACAGAGTCTCGCTGTGTCACCCCGGGTGGAGTGCAGTGGTCAACATAGCTCACTGCAACCTCAAACTCCTGGGCTCAAGCTATCCTCTTGCCTCAGCCTCCCGAGTAGCTGGGACTATAGGCGTGTGCCACCATGCCTGGCTAATTTTTCTATTTTTAGTAGAGATAGGGTCTTCCTTTTGCTCAGGCTGGTCTCAAATTCCTGAGCTCAAGTAATCCTCTCGCGTTGGTCTTCCAAAGTGCTAGGATTACAGGCCTAAGCCACCATGCCCAGCCTAAAATCCCTTTTTAACCTTTTTGGACTTCAGGGCCAGATTGTCCCCTTCACATGTGGATGACTTGAGGGCTAGTATCTAAATGATCCATCCTTTCATTTCTCATCCTTATTTCTCTAGCTCCCTGCCTTTCTCCAATTTAGAACCCATTTGTACTTCTACCAGCAGGAAAAAAAGATAAAAACCTCAGAAAGTTTATTTAGCTTTTCTGAAGAAGTTAACTGGGAGCAGGTAGACTTTACAATGTTGACGACTCTTATTCTTTGAAACTTTCTTTGGTTTTTCTTAGATTCTGTCTCTTCTTGCCTCCTTCATCTTTTATTATATTTTTTGTATCTTTCCTTAGAAACACCTCCATGCTTTCTAGACTCATAGACTCATAGAACTAGAAGGGACCCAAAAGACTCTACTATATGTGGCTTAATATCTCCTGAGGGAGAAATTGAGGCTCAGAGAGATGAAATGATTTGCCCATGATTGTTCGAAATCAAGTCTTTTCACTCAGGGCCCCAAATTCTTTCTACTGTGTAACATTTTCTACTTCTCTAAGATAATAGTAAAAAGAAAGAAAACTCTAGTGAATGCAGAAAAAATTTTCTTTTTCTTTTATTGGAAAAAATAATAGCAATACCATACATGCATTTGTGCTTTCAGAATATGTTTCCTGAGTTAAAGAGCTAAAGGCATGTAACAGAATAAAAAAGAAATCCCAATTAAAGTAGGGAATAAACATACTTTCAATATCAGCGTAATTCTTAGATTTCTGACTTGTTTCTGATTTGTTAACTAGTCAACTGCCCAGTATTTCTCAAGTAAAAAGTTCTCATAATGCCCTAATCACAATCCACTGAGCAAGGGGGACCCTCAGCCCTGGATGAATTCAAGAGGCTTAGAACTCCCCTGTGAGCCTTACCTGCTTCTTTATTGTCATGGATTTGGTTGACTATTGTCCTTCTTCTACATGCTCAGATGTTTGAAAGGTACCCCAGGTGTACACTTCTCATGGTCCAAATTGCCCTCTTGGTACCCTGCAGAAGGGACAGAGTGTACACACATGGAAAGTAGCCACCAAACATTCTGTGAGAGAACCCTAAGCACTTTGTGGTCAGCCTGAACTCCTCACTTGATTTCGCCCTCGCAGCCCTTGAGAACTGGTCCCGTCTGCTTCTCTCGGGCTCAATTCTCAACTCTCTCTCCTGCCTGCCCCAGCCCAGCTGTGTTCCATTCTGTTCCTCACATTCCACCTGCCTCTGCCCTCCCCTCTCTGATCCACTCCTTCTCCTCCCAGGGAAGCCTTTCCCAGGTACTTCACCTGAAGGGGGCGCCACTTTATCCAGTCTCCTGCTCATCCTCCTGTTTGTTTCCCTTGTAGCACCTACCGTGATCTGAAATTATTGACTTTAATTTTTTATTGATACATAATATTTGTACATATTTTGAAGGCACATGTGATATTTTGTTGCATGCATAGAATGGGCAGTGATCAAGTCAGAGTATTTAGGGTATCCATCACCTTGAGTATTTATCATTTCTATATGCTAAGAATATTTGTTTTTCTTTCTTTTTTAAAATTTTTTTTGAGACAGGATTTCCCTCTGTCACCTGGGCTACAGTTCAGTGGCGTCACCAGAGCTCACTGCAACCTCCAACTCCTGGGCTCTAGCGATTCTCCTGCCTCAGCCTCCTAAGTAGCTGAGAGTATGGGCACACATCACTATGCCCACCTAGCTTTCCTATTTTTTGTAGAGATGGGGGTCTCACTATTTCCCAAGCTGATTTCAAACTCCTGGCCTTGAGTGATCCTCTTGTGTTGGTCTCCCAGAGTGCTGGGATTACAGGTGTGAACCACTGCACCTAGCCTATTTTGTCTTTTTAAATAATAGCCATTTTTCTCTTCCAGATATTACTACTAGGAAAATTGTGGTTTTATTCCTACTCATTATCTTATAATACTATACTTTGACACACCACATCTTCCAGTGAACTTCCTTTTTGTAAACTCTGGGCTGTGTGGACGGCTGCAGAAACCAGGCGGGGAGGCTGGAGGTGGCAGGAAGGCAGATGGTCACTCCTCCCCTTTCCTACACAGACAATCCAGCCGATACTGCTGGAATAGTAGAGATGTAAGGGGGAGAACTTTGAAGAATAATTATTACTCTGCTGAGGTCATAAAATTGACTTCCCATAGCCTGGCGTGGTGTCTCCTGCCTGTAGTCTCAGCTACTCGGGAGGCTGAGGCAGGAGGATCGCTTGAGCCCAGGCGTTTGCAGTTTCAGTGAGCTATGATGGCGCCACTGCACTGCAGCCTGGGTAACAGAGTGAGACCTTGTCTCAAAAGAAAATGAGTTTCCTTAAAACCACTTCTTTGGAGTATCAAGAAAATATCTTTTGACCTCTTGAGTGTGAAGTGGTTTTGTAGGTACATGTGACCGTTGACTCCAAAACAAAGGCTTTTGGAGGAGACAAGTCTATTAGCTGCTGTTCTCTCTAAACATGTTATACAAGAAGTCATATGCCCTCGGTGGGAAGGAGAGGCACAAGGAACCGGAGAAATAGTGGACAAGAACCAGGGGGGAGATGTAGGAAGGACAGGAGAGAGGGAGAGCAGAAACCAGACACATAGGGTTTAAGGTCCTCTCCTTCCTTTTCCCTTTCATGAGCATGAATGATGGGGCTAGCGAGGGTTTCAAGTTCATCTGAGCTCTTCTTGGGAGCTGGCTGTGGCCTGAGGCGCAGGCTGACTCACAGGAGAGCTCACAGTCACAGAGGCCGAAGTCAGACAGCAAGGCTCTGACTGACATATGAGCTGCCCGGTGATGGCAGCAACAGCCGACCCGTCATAAGACCTGAGGAGGAAAACCAATGGGAATCTTGTTTCAGAGCTTCCAGCGCCCATCTAGCTCCCTGCTAGGTGCTTGGAAACAGATTGACTAACATAATGGAGTGATTTTGTAATCTGTCATAATACTATAAGCCACAGATCCACAGACTTTGACCCCTCGCAGGTATAATAAGCTCCTTTATTCAGTTGCACATGTTCTCCCTATGGGGAAGGAGGAAGGGGGCCCTTCTAATTACACAACCTAAGCATATGTTTTGCTGGAGAACAAAGCATTATATTCATTAGCAACAGTCTTATAAGCCAGGTTCCTTTTACTAGCCAGTTAACTAATTGACAGTTAAGAATTTGTACTAATGACATACTGCAGCCTGGCATGGCTTAATCTGACAGTTTTATTAAATATGTAGGCAAACTCCACAAGCCTGCATGACTGTCAGCCTTTATGTAGGAATACTGCTTACCAAGGATCTTAATTTGCTATAAAACAATGTCACTCTGGCAGAAAATTGTTCTCCCCAGTTGAAGTCCAGGAGGCAGCAGTTATTCACTTGGAGGATTTTTGTAGTTGTTCTTTTTTTTTGAGACAGAGTCTCACTCTGTTGCCCAGGCTAGAGTGCCGTGGCGTCACCCTAGCTCACAGCAACCTCAAACTCCTGGGCTCAAGCAATCCTTCTGCCTCAGCCTCCCGAGTAGCTGGGACTACAGGAATGCATCACCATGCCTGGCTAATTTTTTCTATATATTTTAGTTGGCCAATTAATTTTCTTTGTATTTTTAGTAGAGTCGGGGTCTTGCTTTTGCTCAGGCTGGTTTCGAACTCCTGACCTTGAGTGATCCTCCCGCCTCAGCCTCCTAGAGTGCTAGGATTACAGGTGTGAGCCACCACGCCCAGCCTGTAGTTGTTCTTGTTATTCCCTTTGTAACACATCTGAACAAGGAAGTGATTTTGTCCGTGTTTCCTTAAAATCTTACTAGCATAGTTCACTTGTTCTGGACTAAGTTATTCAGGTGGTGGATTATCCCAACTTCTCCTTTCTGCTTTTCTGTGTCCTTCATTCTCTTTTTACATTTTTATTTTATTTTTTAATTAAAAAATTTTTTTTAGAGATAGAGATCTGGCTCTGTTGCCTAGGCTGGAGTGCAATGGCGTTAACATAGCTCACTGCAGCCTCCAACTCCTGGACTCAAGGGATACTCCCACCTCAGCCTTCCAGATCGCTGGGATTACAGGTGTGAGCCATCATGCCCAGCTCTAAATTTCATTTTAGGATGCATATAAAGAACTATTTCTAGGCCAGGAGAGGTGGCTCATGCCTGGAATCCTAGCACTCTAGGAGGCTGAGGCAGGAGGATTGCTTGAGGTCAGGAGTTCGAGACTAGCCTGAGCAAGAAAGAGACCCTGTCTTTACCAAAAACAGAAAAATTAGCTGAGCGTGGTGGTACACACCTGTAGTCCCAGCTTCTTGGAAGGCTGAGGCAGGGGATCCCTTGAGTCCAGGAGTTTGAGGTTATAGTGAGCTATGATGATGCTACTGCACTCTAGCCCAGGCAACAGAACAAGACTCTGTCTCCAAAAAATAAAAATAAAAAATAAAAGAAAGAACTAGAAAGAACTGTTTCTCAGAGCACTAGCAACTCCATTGAAAGTGGTGTGACAGTAGAGAGGATGAAATTTAAAATCTATCTTGCCACGTACCATTTTCCCCAGTCTTTGCCTTTGAAATTCTACCCATTTTCTAGGACGCAGTTTAGACTCCATGACATCTTCTCTAACTTTCCCCGCGGATGTAAAACGAGTATCCTCCCACCCCTACTGTCCCAGCGCATGTACCACACTCACTCTCTACTTACCTGATCATAGCCCCAGTGTGTCCTGTCCATGCTTCCTTCCCTTTCTGCTATGACCCCTTGCCTATAGCAAATGCTCACTAAATATTTGCTGCGTCAAATGGAATGTACTCTTTATTGCCAGCTCTAATCTCAGTCAGTCTGTAAACACTCTTTTGCTCTCTGTTCTGATGGAAAATAGCTCTAGAATGTTGCCTTTCTCTGGGCCAGGACCGTTATTGCCTCTTGCTTGTCTCCCTGCTTCAGCTCAGTGAGAGGGACCTTTCTGAGACATCCATGTAGTCACCATACCCCTCTGCTTGAGACCCTTTCTCAGTTCTTCATTCATTCATTCATTCATCCCCTCATTCATTCATTCCCCACATACCCACAGGGCACTCACTGTGTGCCATGCACTGTGTTGGGTGCTGAGAATTCAACAGTGAACAAAACACTCAGACGTCCCCAGAGCTTGTGGAGCTGACATTCTAGTGCGGGAGACAAACAGTACATAAACAAGTAAGTACATAGAGTGTCAGATGGTGACAAGTGCTACGGGAAAAAGAAACAAGCGAGGGGCTTGGGAACCAGGGAAGGGACAGGCCGTGTTAAGTCAGTGTGTGCGTGAGGAAAGGCTTCTGGGCGGAGGCCTGCTGGGCAGTCTCGAGGGCAAGGGAGGGAGGGGGCAAGTGGAAACCTGGGACAGAGTGGTGTGAGGAAAGGTCCTGTGGTGGGAAGGAGCAGCCTGCGTGGCTGGAACAGAGCACTAGCAAGAGGCGGGAGGTGGAGGCGGGGAGAGCATGTCAGACTTTGCAGGTGTTGTAAGGGCTTTGAAGTTTACAAGGATTTCCAGCAGAGGAGTGTTTTGATCTAACTTCAGCTTTTAAAGATCACTTGGCTACTGCGTTGCACAGAATGCTGGGGAAGGGTGGGGAAGGGCAGAAGTGGGGAGAGGTGTTCAGACGTTACTGCAGTAATTCTGGGAGAGAATACGGTCCCCTGGACGTGCAGGTGATGAGGAGTGGCCGGGCTCCGCGTTCTTTGAAGGTCGAACAAACAGGACTTGCTTTCAGAATCGATGTAAGGTCGGGGCAGGACAATCAAGGGTGACTGCAAGTTTTAAAATATTATTACTTATTTTGAGCAACTGAGAGGCTGGTTTAGGATGAAGACTACAGGCTTTTCCTCCTAGGACTGTATTTGGCCCACTTTCCAGTGTGGCCGCCTGCCTCTCCCTTTCTATGCCGATGCTCTGTTCATACCCAGCTCCTCCATGTTCCACACTCATATTCTTTTACATGCTGCCTCTTTGCTTACAATCTTTCCTCCTTCTTGATTACCTGGCGGTCGTTTGTCCACCAGGCAAACTCCTATTCTTCTTCCAAGACTTCTAAAGTGACACATCCTCTGTGAGGTCTGCTTTTTCTTACACACACACATACACACTCACATGCATCCACACCCAACACATCTGTTTCTCATGACCCTTTATAAATGACTCTCCTGCACTTAGCTCACTTGTTTGTTTAGGCTTCATGCATCTGGGGCATCCTGGAGAAAGCATGCTCCCTGAGGGTGGGACTCTACTTCACTTAACACTCCAACCCTACCACAGTGAGTGGAACATGGTGGGGTCACTAAGTGTTTATGGAACCGATGAATAGATGAGAATCATGGAGGGATGTGTCTCTCCCGTAAATCTTATCCCCCGCCCCCAAAGGTTTTGGTTTTAACCCCCTCTGTGACCACAAAAGCACTCATGCTGCCTGGCATGGCATGTGATGAAAATGCTTGAATGGATAAACACTGACTTGGTTTGGACACTCAGGAATAACATTTTACTTGCACCTCAAATACATTTTAAAATATCAAATGGACCAGGCACAGTGGCTCATGCCTGTAATCATGAGTTTGAGACCCGCCTGGACAATGTAGCAAGACCCTGTTTCTAGGAAAAATTTAAAAATTAGTGGGGCATGGTGGTGTGCACCTGCAGTCCCAGCTACTTGCTACTCGGAAGGCTGAGACAGGATAATTCCTTGAGCCCAGGAGTTCGAGGTTACAATGAATAATGATTGTACCACTGTGCTCCAGCCTAGGTGACAGAGAGAGACCCTGTCTCTTTTAAAAAAAACAACAATCAAATGGATTTAAGGCTTCTTTAACTGTCCCCTAAGTCAAGATGCATTGTGAGGAATGGCAGCCACCACGTTCACTATCAGGAAAACTTTCTCAGAGGTCATAGAACAAAAAGGCTCACAGACCAATTTAATTGCTTGAATTGCATTATTATTATTATTTGAGACAAGGTCTCACTCTGTTGCCCAGGCTGGAGTGCAGTGGCATCATCATAGCCTGCTGCAACCTCAAACTCCTAGGCTCAAGAGATCCTCCTACCTCAGCCTCCCGAGTAGCTGGGACTACAGGCATGCGCCACCATGCCTGGCTAATTTTGATATTTTTGTAGAGAGGGGGTCTTGCTCTTGTTTAGGCTGATCTTGAACTCCTGGTCTCAAGCAATGCTCCTGCCTCGGTCTTCCAGTGTGCTAGGATTACAGGCGTGACCCACCACACCTGGCCTGCATGTTCTTAATATAACACAGCAAACAATATATTATAGGCTGGAAAAGAGAAGTTCTACAGTGCCAGTTTATCTGTGCCCTAATGCAATGTCTAGGGAGGTAAATACCAAACAAAGATAGAGTTCTTTTGTGGAATTGGCCACTCTCTAAGACATCCTGGTTCTGTTCAGTGGAGAATAGTTTTAGAGAACAGAATCTGGGTGCTGAGCGTGCATGAAAACATTGGTGGGAAGGTAAGAGAAGTGCCACAGTAGGGTCACTTTCAATGACAGAGCTGGGAAGATATTTCCTTTTTATGTTATGATTTCACTTTTTAAAAATAACTTAATAATTTACATCTATATCTTACTTTTCTTATTATTGGTGTTTCCATTGACCTAGAGCAGCTATGTAAATCGGAGAGGTGTTATTAACATTGTAGATTTGAACATTTATCATGAAAAAATGTCTGATAGATGGCAATAAAGTTTCTTTTTCTAACAAAATCCGAATTTTATGATAATTTTCCAGTAGATATTAGAAAAGTATCTTAAATAAGGGGTATTTTCTAATTTGCCCATAGGCAGCCCTACGGCGGCCACGATGACTTTCTGCTACACTGACAGGAAACAGAGATGGGGCTTAGAGAACCGAAAGGAATAATGGCTAAGAAGTCCTTACACAGTAACTCTTAAACAACATGTGCCTCAATGAGTTTTTGGCAAGTGCTGAATTCTACTCTGTTCCTAGCTGAATTTCCTGGTGATTGTTGTTGACTAAAGTGTGACCTGGTATTATGTTGTGGAAATTCTGAAGCTGGATTAGTTTTCGCGTTTAACCTAGTTCTGCATAGACATGAGTCACAATGGGGTCTGCAGGTAGAGTAAATATTTTTTCCTCAAATTTTCCATATAATCTAGGCTGGAGTTGCATTTTACTTTGTGGGGATTAGATCCCAGAGTGAGCAGAGGGAAAACCGGAAGAGTCAAAGTTAACCTGGAAGATTTTTGCTTCTGTCCATGAAGGATTAAATACTACAGAAATTGCCCTTCTACCATTAACAACTAGAAAACCAGACAAGATATTTGAAACAACAGTGTTCAGACATTGGACAACAGGAAGCGCAGGACTGGAATCGCTGAGAAAAGGGAAAGAAACAAGGGAAGCATTATCCGTGCTCTAGCTCATTGTCAGGAGGGATCTCTGTCCTTCTTTGACTGATGTCCAGTGTCTTTGTACATTTACTCTGGTTAAATCATTGTTACTGTTGTTATTGTTTCACATGAGAGGGTAAATACAGTCTCTGTTACTTTATCATGGCTGTAAGTAAAAGTCCTAAAGTCTCCTCTAGATTTGCCCTGACAACGCTTAAAAAAAAAAACTTGAAAGATCATACTGATCTTCAAATAACTTAACAACATATCAGAACAAAGCTCAAAACTCTTAAAGAAAACAACAAAATCTAGCATCCAACAACATAAAATTCACATTATCTGGCATCAAATAAAAATTACCAGGCATGCAATGAAGCAAAAAAATATAACCCATACCCAGGAGAAAAATCAACCAATAGAAACAGATCCAGAAATGACAGGAGTAATAGATTTAGTAGATAAGGAACTTAAGTAGCTATTATAAATCTTACAAATATTTTCAAGGATATAAAGAAAAAATGAGCATGAGGAGGTGATAAATGAAAGATAACTATTTTTAAAAGAACTAGAGACTTGGCCATGCACGGTGACTCACACCTGTAATCCTAGCACTCTGGGAGGCCGAGGGAGGAGGATCGCTTGAGGCCAAGAGTTCAAGACCGTCCTGAGCAAGAGTGAGACCCCAGTTTCTACAAAAAATAGAAAAATTAGCCAGGCATGGTGGCACATGCCTGTAGTCTGCTGGGACTACTCAGGAGGCTGAGGCAGGAGGATTGCTTGAGCCCAGGAGTTTGAGCTGTGATGACAGTGAGCTGTAATGACAGAGATTTGGATTCTAACATCGATGCTTCCACAGGCTGGCTATATGACCCTAGATAATATCTCCTGGAGCTGATGACATCTCTTCTGATACTCCCTCCTTCTTTCTCTTCTCTCAGTCTCTTTATCATCCTGTGAGTTCTATATCCTAAATACTTTCTTTTTTTCTTTTTTTTTTTT
>VBSM01000361.1:59855370-59881900 GCA_008086735.1 Cheirogaleus medius | reverse complement strand
AGACGGGGTCTCGCTCTTGCTCAGGCTGGTCTTGAACTCCTGACCTTGAGCGATATTCCTGCCTTGGCCTCCCGGAGTGCTAGGATTACAGGCGTGAGCCACCGCGCCTGACCAAACATTTCTTTAAAAATTAGAGGAAAGCCATGGAACCTCTCCTCAGAAAAGTACATGAACACATGAAATTTATATACAATATCAAGGTGTTTGCAGATACTCCTTCCCTTACTTCTATCTAAGGGCTCCTCTAGACCTAGGATCTAGAGCCCCTTGTTTACAGACAGAACATGTTCTCCTTACACCTTTCTTATTTACAGAAACCAGAATCCATTATGAGTACATTTTTGAGGACTCAGAGTCAATAATAGTTATGTACCTGTTTCAAATGATGGGCTGTCAGTCATGAGCTATTTTAAAATGCAAAGTCTAGCTTTAAAATGGAGACCTAAAAGGAAACCTAGGCATTGAAAAGAGGTTAGAGAAGGGGCCTTTGAGAAATAAATTGAATGATCTTTTCTTCTGGTGGTGCCCATATCAATCTTTGGTCCTTTTGGTTGGTTGGCTTTAATCACAACACCTTTATTTCCAGATGTGCTTTCATCGTGGTTGTAGATAATACTCTTATTCTGTTTCAGCTTAAATTTTTAAAGCACTGTGCCAGAGACTGCTCTATGCATCTCCTTTGCAAACAGTAAACTCATTTTCCTGGAAAACTCTTCCCTTTGTAGTTGAGGAGAAAGGAAAAAAGAAAAACCTGAGTCTTTTGGGAAATGGTTCGAGGCAGAAGAGTGCCACCTCTCGGTGGAGAAATGAAAGGGGCTCCTTCTCAGGCCGCTTTTTTTTTTTTTGAGACAGAGTCTCACTCTGTTGCCCCGGCTAGAGTGCTGTGGCATCAGCCTAGCTCACAGCAACCTCAAACTCCTGGGCTCAAGCAATCCTCCTGCCTCAGCCTCCCGAGTAGCTGGGACTACAGGCATGCACCACCATGCCCGGCTAATTTTTTCTATATATTTTTAGTTGGCCAATTAATTTCTTTCTATTTTTAGTAGAGACGGTGTGTGTGTGTGTGGGTGTGTGTGTGTGTGTCACTCTTGCTCAGGCTGGTTTCGAACTCCTGACCTTGAGCGATCCTTCCGCCTCCTCTCGGCCTCCCAGAGTGCTAGGATTACAGGCGTGAACCACCGCGCCCAGCCAATTTGGTGAAATTTCTGAATTAGCCAGGAGGTTTCAAATGTTCAACATCACCTGCTGGAATAAGATCGACAATTATAGTATAGGGAAGGGCATACATTTACCCAAATAGGCCTGGGTCCAAATCTCAGTTCAGCTACTTGCTAGCTGTGTAACTTTGGCAAATTTTGAATTTTGCTGATCCTTAATTCCTTCATCTATAAATACAGGGCTAAATAATTTATCTGTCTTGAGATAATATTGCCTAATAAATAATAGGAGTCCAAGAAATATTATTTATTGTTCATAGCTTCTCTTAAACACTAAATATTCCCCAAACTCTCCAGGTCCAAGTTTTCTTTTTTTTTTTTAAAGTGCTTTGTGAGATTCTCCCCCTCCACCATAAAGTTATTGTTAAACAAATCAAAACAAAACAGGTTAATCATTTTCTACATTGAATCACCAGCCATGTATAAAGGGGTTTTATTATGCCATCAAATATACCTGAACCATAAACTATGGACTGAAATTCTCTTTGTCTCAACCTAACAGAAAAATAAGCAATATTAGCTTTCTGCAAGCTCTACCACACAGCAACTCCCTCTGTAGCCTCAGAGCAATTGTGGCAAATAGAAAGCATAAACACCAGTATTTGCAAACAAGGACAAAGTCTTCCATTACTCTCTAGGCTTAATAGTCACATTATTGGGAGTGTTTGATTTAATTGAACATCTACTCACTAGTATGACTCCAGAAGAAAATAGCAAACAAAGAGAAAAGAAGAAATTCCTATTGTTGTAACAACAATTGTAAAATCCTATGTTTGGTATGAACCCGCCATCCCACTCCCATGCACTCCCACTGAACAGTCATGAGCAAATTCCTTCGATTTTGCCACTCTATTCTACCACAACTCACAACTGTATGTTTTCTACTACCGGAAAAGCATTTACACAAATGTCCATTTTTACATACCAAAGAACATTCACCTTGGCTCAAGGTGTAAGCAGAAAATCTAAAGGAAATAGAATGCCTAAATAAAAACAGCAAGCTCTACTAATTCATTTTCATATAGAGTAACCGAAGTTTCCATTTGATTACCTAAAGAATCTAAGAATTTGTCTCTGGTGACTTTTTTGAGGTTAGAATTTATTTTAGTCACTGGTGGAAGAAGATGTGTTTGGAGGATATGAAATTGTGATTCTGTGAAGAACTGGTATTTAAGAGGTAGAAGACAGTGGTATATGTTTACCTTAAATGTATTGTTTTGGTTGGGCAAGGTGGCTCAGGCCTGTAATCCTAGCACTTTGGGAGGCTGAGGTGGGAGGATTGCTTGAGCTCAGGATTTTGAAACTAGCCTGAGCAAGAGCAAGGCCCCATCTCTACAAAAAATAGAAAAATTTGCTGGGGCGTGGTGGTACACGCCTGCAGTCCCAGCTACTAGGGAGGCTTGAGGCAGGAGGATCACTTGAGCCCAGAAGTTTGAGGTTGCAATGAGCTATGATGACACCACTGCACTCTAGCCCAGGCAACAGAGCAACATCCTGTCTCCAAAAAAAAAAAAAAAATTGTATCATTTTATCATTTTTTAATCTATTTACCAAAATCTTCTTGAATAGGATAATCTCAGATTTTGTATTCCTTGATTGCCATCTGCTGGTGGTCCTCCATACTAGAAAATAAAAATTGCCAGGAAGACTGCAAAAACCTGGTTATCACTTGATTTAAATAGTTCTTGCAACCTCAGAGAGAATATTTTTAATGCCCCCAATGACACAAGAGAGTCAAAGGCAAAGTGAAGGAGACACATTAGGTAATGATAACAATAGCAATTATAACAGCTAACTTCATTCACTCAACAAATATTTATTGAGCATGTACTATCATCTAGATTCTGGGGACACAGAGATAAACAGGACAGATAAAATCTCTGACATCGTGGAGATTCTATTCCAATGGGGGAGACAGTAAGCAAATAAGTCAATATGTTATCAGGTAGTCCTTAGTATTACTCAGAATAATAAAGTAAGGCAGGAGATTAGAAAGTAATAGCAGAGCAAGGGCACTGTTTTATTAATAGATAGGTAGGCCTGAAAAGGCCTTTAAGAGGTGACATTTACATATAGAATTGAACAAAATGAATTTTGTTGAGTATTTCTCTATGCTGGCCCTGAGCCAACAGTTTCATATGCAGCATATTATACAATCCTCTTAACAACCTGTAAGGGAGATACTACTATTGTCCCCATTTTTTTTTTTTTTTTTTTGACGTAGAATCTCACTCAGTTGCCCAGGGTAGAGTGCCTTGGCATCAGCCTAGCTCACAGCAACCTCTAACTCCTGGGCTCAAGCAATCCTCCTGCCTCAGCCTCCCGAGTAGCTGGGACTACAGGAATGCATCACCATGCCTGGCTAATTTTTTCTATATATTTTTAGTTGGCCAATTAATTTCTTTCTATTTTTTAGTAGAGACAAGGTCTTGCTCTTGCTCAGGCTAGTTTCAAACTCCTGACCTTGAACGATCTGCCCGCCTCAGCCTCCCAGAGTCCCCATTTTTCTGATGAACAAATTGAAGAAGAGAGAGGTGGAGCTGGTATTCGAACCTAGGTGGTGTCCTTTTACATCACTTTATAACTTTTCAAAGCTCTTCCATGTGAATGGGATAATATATGCAGAAATGCTTTGTGAATGATAAATACTATGCAAATGTAAGTAATTATAATGATTTTAATGGAATCTGATTTGACCTTCATGGCATTCCCGTAAGAGAGATAAGATGTGTCCTATCATATTATTCTGTAGACAAAATACAAACTCATGCAACTGTGAAATGCAAAGTAAAGTGACTTGTCCAAGGTCACGACGTTAGTTAATGGCATATTCAGAACTAGAACCTATGTTTCTAAGGAGCACTATTTTAAAGTTTTGCACTTTTACCTCTTGAGATGATAAATTATACTCAGTATTTTTCTTGCCAAGCTTATTTTCAAGTACGTTAATCATTAGAGTCAAAAACAGTTTAGTGTTCATGAATAAGTCTTTGAATTCTCCTCCTTCTGTACCTTCAGTTCCACTCACTCCATAAGCTTCTTCCTTCTCCTCCCTATCTTTCCCCATTCCCCAACACTGACTCACTCTCACACTCCAGGAATTAGGGAGGAGCTGTCCAGGCTTCACATTCAAAGGCATTTGTTCTTTTAAAAGAATGAGATCATCAGCTCTAAAGACAGAGAGTCAGAGTGCAGTTACTAGGAGAAATATGGATTTCTTAAGGTGACCAGACAGGATTTGAACATCACCCTTCAAGGTGATTAGGTGTGCTTGATTTTAGATGCTCTAGGTTAGAGGCAAAGAGCAACATCCACAAATATAATACCCATTAAGAATAAATGGTAGCATTTATTCTTCTCTCCATCCATGGGACCAGAGCTTGGCCCCTTTCTGGCCATTGAAGGCCATTGTCAGAGGTTGAGAGACTGTAAGACTTCAGAAAACCCCACAGTTGGGATTTGGTTTGTGAATGGTGCTGGTTATGGGGCCCAAGGATGCTTACCTTAAACCAAACCTGTCCCAACCTCCATCCCCAGTCAAGCTTGGTGCTGGACTTCTATCCTAAATTTTTGAGTAAATGACTGCTTAAACCTTCTGTAGGGATTGGAGGTTGTACCTAAAAACAAGGAGTTTCTCCGGAGAGACCAGTGAAAAAATATAAATAAATAAATAATAAAAACAAGAAGGCCCCTTGGCAATTGGCAAGGGACCCTCATGACTGACCAGGGGTGATTTCTATAATGTTCTACCCAGGAGAGCAGCTAGAGTTATCCCATGAGGGGCAGAAAACAGAGGGGCCGAGAGCATGTTATAGAAACATGGCAAAGTCATTTCAAAGGAAAAAAAATCCAGCAATCAGTTTTCCCTCGATATCCCCCGTGCCACTTCCTGCAGCTCTCATTCCTATTCTTGATGGAGCAGTGCGGAGGCTGCGCCCCTTCTCTTCCGCCTGTCTGCTTTCCCTTCCGATCCCTGCAAACTGGCTGCCCCCATCCCAACTACTCCATTAAAATTACTCTTGAGAAAGTCATCCACCGGTGGCATTCATGAGCCAAAAGACTAATAGACCAGCATTTCCTGCAGATATAGAAGGAGGTAGAATTCAGTCTTATTTACGAATGCTAAACTGTTTTTAACTCTAATAATTAACGTACATAAAAAGTTCATTTTGTCAGAACACTAGACTCTCATTGTGCCAATTTTTTAAAAAAGAAGGCAGTAGTCTATCAATGTGGGAAACCTCACCTGCCATACCTCATCTTAAAGATTACAGGCCTGTTAACCTATCTAGGATTTGGGAGTATACTTCAATCCCCTCTCTTCCTTATTCTCTCTCTGCCTGATTCCAATTTAGGATCCCTTCTTCTGACACCCACAGTGAGGGGTGGGTCGCAGCAGCTATAACATGGTATGTATGACAGCTCACTTATTTCTTACATTCACTCATTGGAAATTGGACCACATATCTGAAGCACCCTGGGCTGCCCTCACGCTAGAGCTGGAACTCATACTCCGCAGGCACTGACAGCCTGAGCAAACGAACTTGAAATTAATTTTTTTCTCCCTTTTTAATCCTCTTTTCCCTGTCCATTACATGAATGATATAGTCATAGAATTTGCCTGTAAAGTCCAGATAATTTAGTCTGGTCTTCAAAGCCCTTTACACACAGGCTCCATCATTATCATCTTAATCCTATAACTGGGTGACTTTGCTGGGCTGGAACTGAGACTGAGATACTCCTGGAGAGTAGAGCCTGGTGACTGTCTTTGTCTTGGAGCTATTTGCATTTGCTGATTTGTATCAGAACTGAGGAGCCCTCTAGACAAAATACTTGAACACCGGCCACAATTGGGGTTAAGACATACACAGACATGTCTGATTGACCAGGGGCCTCAGGTGGAAGCCAGGTTTCCGGAACAAGTTGGTAAGAGGAATCTTACCAACCCGGTACAGGGAGTAGAATAGTGAGCAGAAACAGAGATGAACATCTCTGTCCTGGAGCCAGAATGCCTGGATTCAAAACCTGCCTCTACTGCTTATCACCTGTGTGACCCGGGCATATTCCTCAATCACTCTAAACCTTCTTTTCCTCATATGGAAAACAGGTGCAGTTATAGTCCCTGCTTCATAGGGAAGTTTGAGGATGAAATGAGCCGATGTAAGTAAAGTAAGTAAGTAAAGTAAGTAAAGTATTCAGCAGATGTTCATGTTATCAGCAAAAAGCCTTTATCATCAAGGAGTGAGTAGTGAGCAGAGTGAAGGTCTACCCTGAAATTTCCACATCTTTTGTATGCTTTGCGAAGAAAATGCCTATGTGTGTGAGCTGAAGTTTCTGCACCCTGTTGACATGCAAGAACCCTTTCTGTGGGCTTCTCTACCAGCCCCTCTAATCTACTCCCACTCCAACTTCAGAGAATACCGTACTGCCATCACCTAATTCTAGACAAACAACATAGGTAACACTTGCGTATATTCATTTTGCAAGAGCAGTGACATGGATTTTAACAATCAAGATGCAAAGACTCTAGGATTTAGGCAGTGGCAACAGTGTGTCGAGGGAAAGGGTCATGGCCTTTCTGGGTTCTGTTGTAGCCTGAGCCTGTAGGTTTGTAACCTAGGCAGCCACGGCAGACAGCAATGAGAAAGTCCAATATGGGCAACTGAGAGAGCTCCCTAGTTACTTGCACAACTTCTGCATGCAGTTGGATTTCCCGCGGTCTGTCAAGCAGGGTTGGAAAGCCATCAAGATCAGATGACAACAGTTGAAGCCCTAGGCACTTGGGTACATTTATATAGCAGCAGCGATCATTTATGAAGGACCTCCTGTCTCCTGGCCCAGGCTGGGCATCTTTCATATTAACTCATTTACTAAGGTACAAACTTTATAAAGCATCATCACAAGTGGCTTTTAAAAAGCCACTTTATAAAGTAGGACAAGTTATTCTCATTTTACAGATGAAATAAGTCATTTGTCTAAGGTAGTAAGGAGTAGACGCAGATTTGAATGTTAATCTGATTTGGAAGCCTGTGGTCTTCTCCTCCTTGCCATGCTGCTTCTCCCCATCTCACCCTCTGACCCTGTCTTTCAGTATTGTATTGTGCACTCTGCAGTTTAGCTTTGACCATCGCACATATATCTCATCAGTTTGGTCTACTGTTCTTTCCATTTTATTTCTTCAAATACTTTTATGCCATTTGATAGGTTTTATAGCATCCTGCCTACATCATGATTCCCTTCCGTCTTAGCGTGTTTGCCACAGCTACAGACTCTTGCTGCTTTTATCTATTGACACTGGTTTGGGGGAGGATCTGCAGCTTTGCTACTCAAAGTGTACTTCATGGTCCAGCTGCACAATCATCACCTGGAGCTTGCTAGAAATACAAAAATCACAGAATCCACCCCTGACCTGAATCAGAACCTTCATTTTAATAAGATCCCAGGGGATTCATATACACATTTAAATTTAAGAGGCACTGGTCTAGAGCTTTGAGCAGAATCCCTGAAGCCACCAAACTTTGGGGGTAGTTCCTGATCCGTTACAGAGCTTTCAAAAGCTGAGAAGCTGCTGGCTTTGTAGATCAAGAGCCTTCAAGATCACCTTATGAGACCTCTCCCTGCCTCCCCAGCACTTAAGCCTCCAGTGCTTAAGCAGGATGTAGGTTGTCATGGTGATGGGAGGATGTTACAATGGGAAGAGACTGAAAGGTGCTTCAACATGAAGAGGGGCTTAATTTATATAAATGATTATTCTGGTTCTAAAATTTGGCTGCCAGTTGGAATCACCTGAGGGAGATTCTGATATAATTGGTAAGGAGTGGCTTAGGTATTGGAAAATTTTTAAGTTCCTCAAGTGAGTTTTACATGCAGTAGTTTGAGGACCACTGAACCACTGCGAATACCTTCTCGATTCGGTTAATATAATTCTGGGGGCTCGGTTGTATTCAAAGATAGTTTTTTTGTTTTGTTTTTGAGAAAGAGTCTCCCTCTGTCACGCCGAGCTAGAGTGCAGTGGCATCATCAAAGCTCACAGCAACCTCAGACTCCTGGGCTCAAGCGATCCTCCTGCATCAGCCTCCCGAATAGCTGGAACTACAGGTACTTGCCACTACACCCAGCTAATTTTAATTTTTTGTAGAGACAAGGTCTTGCTATGTTGCTCAGGCTAGTCCTGGCCTCAAGCAATCCTCCTGCCTTGGCCTCCCAAAGTGCTGGAATTACAGGTGTGAGCCACCGTGCTCGGCCTCAAAGATAGTTTAAAACAGTATTTTCCATGCTCCTTTGATTCTAAGACTCACCTGGGATACTTGCTAAACCTACAACTACCAGGCCCTCCCTCAACTCACTGTCTCCGAATCCCCACAGGCCTGGCAGCTGTCATTTTAACCAGCATCCAGGTGCTCTGCTCCTCCTCAGAGGGGAACTTCAGGAAATACTGCTTTCAAAGACCAGCAGATTAGTAGCTCTGAAACCTGCAGATGCCTTTGTCATCTTCCTGTTTCTGGAAGGGCACCTGATCTTCACCAATCAGGAACTAAATGGTTTTAAAAGAACAGAAACATGGTTTCAGCATCATTCTATAGTTTTCTGAAGGGAAATGTTTTCTTATCAAATGCTCAGGCTGGCTTTAATCTAGAGCCTAACACAGCTCTTGGCACATGGCCTCAATATTTAAGTAAATGAATGAACGAATGGGTAAATAATTCTCAAAAGGAGCACCAGTGTGGCTGGAGGAGGGAACCAGCAAGCTGGTTGTCTCTCTGAAGTCCTTAATTTTTTTAAAAAATTAATTAATTATTTTTCTGAAGTGATTTTACTTTTATTTCCTTCACGGTAAGCCAATCATGAGATTTCACAGTGATTTCTGGGTGGGGGCAGAAGGAAGGCGGTGTTAGCATCAGCAGGGCAGTGGCCCCGCTGGGCAGGGGAGGTGCAGGCAGGGTGGGTCCTCCGTCACTGGGGCAGCTGCAGGCGCACGGACTGCCCCGCCGGCAGGTGGGTGATGTTCCCAGAGCGTGACAGGTGGTATGCAATGTCCTCTGCGGCTTCCAGCTTGCGCAGCTCGATCAGGCCGTCCCCCGCGGTGGCCGGCGAGTTGGCGATCAGCTCGGCTGCTTTGGAGTCGCCCTCGGCAGAGGTAGTGGCCGCCTTTTCTGCTGCTCAGCCTTTTCCACCACGAATCTGGCCCTCTCTGCTTCCTGCTGAGCCACCTGTTTGGCTTCCACCGCTTCTGTGAACTCCTTCCCAAAGGTCAGATGTGTCAAGGACACGTCATCCAGGATGAGCCCAAAGGTTGCTGCTCGCTCCGTAAGGTCATCACTCACCTGCCTGGAGACCAGCTCTCTCTGGGTGATTAATTCCCCTGCATCAAAGCGGGCCGCCACTGACTTGAGGATCTCTGTAGTGACGGACGGCAGCACGCGCTCGTCGTAGTCCTCTCCGATGCTGGCGAAGATGCGCGGGAGCTGGCTAGCGACAGGCCGGAAGAGGATGCGCAGCGTGATGTTGACATTCTGTAAATCTTTGCTACCAGTGATGACTGGCACGTTACGTGGTCGAGAGCGGCAGTCAAAGATAATTGGTTTCTGCTCCCATGGGATGAGAAAGTGAGTCCCTTCCCCTACCACAATGTCCTGCACTCCAGGGAATCCGTCAAAGATGACAGCTCTGTGCCCAGCATCCACATTAGACAAGGCAGAGTTCACCGCGCCTCCTGCAGCGGCTAAGGCCAGGCCGAACTTGCCAATGGACTCAAAACACTTTGGCAGCCAAGTTTCCTTCTGCTGGACCCACTCACACCTGCTTCCACTCTGACCTCATGAATTCCCCAGCCACACATGCTGCCTATTTATTTATTTTCGAGACAGAGTCTCACTCTGTTGCCCTGGCTAGAGTGCCGTGGCGTCAGCCTAGCTCACAGCAACCTCAAACTCCTGGGCTCAAGCAATCCTTCTGCCTCAGTCTCCCAAGTAGCTGGGACTATAGGCATGTGCCACCATGCCCAGCTAATTTTTTCTATATGTTTTTAGTTGGCCAATTAATTTGTTTCTATTTTTAGTAGAGACGGGGTCTAGCTCTTGCTCAGGCTGGTCTCGAACTCCTGAGCTCAAATGATCTGCCCGCCTTGGCCTCCCAGAGTGCTAGGATTACAGGCAAGAGCCACCGTCCCCGGCCTGAAGTCCTTACTTTTGACCTGCATGTATACAAATTACATTTACATATACCCGACCAGTACAATATACTTTGCTTCAGTGAGCTTGACAGACCAACAGCTAGGTTAGGAATTGATTATTCACTGTGCAAAAAGCATTATTTGATTTACAAAAATGATTCCCTAGACTGCAGGCATCCTCAAACTACAGCCTGCGGGCCACATGCGGGTGTTTTTGCCCGTTTGTTTTCTTTACTTCAAAATAAGATATGTGTAGTGTGCATAGGAATTTGTTCATAGTTTTTTTTAAACTATAGTCCGGTCCTCCTATGGTCTGAGGGACAGTGAACTGGCCCCCTGTTTAAAAAGTTTGAGGACCCCTGCAGAACAGCGGGTTTCCCATACCAGCAGCATCAATATCACCAGGAAACTTGTTAGACTCAGAAACTCTAGGGGTGGGGCCCAGGAAACCCCATTTCAACAAGCCTTTCAGGTGATTGTCATGCAACTGAAGTTTGAGAATTGCATCGGAGGAGTTCTTTCCATGAAAAGCTTTCCACCTGATAATACAAAGTAGGTTCAAGAACACACAAAGGTGACCTTATTTATATTTTATGATTGAGTACCCCTCTGCACCTTCAGAAAGCTTCCAGACTGTAATTAAATATTTCTTTAATAAATCATTTTATATATTCTTATAAATAAAGTATATAGAATAAGATGGAAAAATATCACAGTATATTGCACATTGTAAGAGTTATACATTTTTTCAGTAATGTGCTGAACCATAATGTAAAATATATTTATTGTTATGAATAATGGTAAAACAAAAGTTTGAAAAGTACAGATTGTGTTTGACTGATGCAGGGGGTGTCCCAAGGAAGGGAGGAAAGCCCCTTGAACTCATCAAGTGGGTTCCTGGCTTTGCACAGGAAATTGGAGAGCGAGCAACTGGCTACAGGAAAGTTTTATTGAGACAGAGACAGACAACAGATCCTATTCCACAGACAGAGGAGGGGTCCTTTTCTGAGCAGGAGGGGGACCCCTCAAGGGGCAATGATAATGTTTTTAAGTGTTCAAAACCCCATTGGGAAATAGTCATACATGACCAGCATTGTCTTGAGGTCAGGCCATAAAGATTAATCATAATCTGCTGTCACACAAAGGTAAGCACAGTTTGTAAGGCATCTGGCTTAGTAATTCACCCCACCCTTGGGTGGTCCTGGGCCAGCACTTGCTGGCAACTTCCTTGTTCAGGGTGGTTAGGGTCTGGTATTGGTCAAAATGGCTGCATTTAGGCTCTCTTGACCTTTCTTTTCTGCATTATCCCTACATTAGTACTAAGTTTGGTAGTTGCTTTTCATTCATGAAAAAAGAGAATGATATGTAGACATACAGAAAGGCTAATTATGAGGGTCAAATCAGTAATCCTTCTGTGGAAGAACATTCCTTAGGTTCTAAAAAGGCTCTTTATTTCTGTGGTCCAGTTTCAAATTCAGGCAGTGAACCTGAGTCTCAGGTTGGTTGTTTTTTTGTTTTGTTTTGTTTTTTTCAGATAGGGTCTCACTTTGTTGCTCAGGCTAGAGTGCAGTGGCATCATCATAGCTCACTGCAGCCTCAAACTCCTGGGCTCAAGTGATCCTCCTGCCTACAGTCTCCCGAGCAGCTGGGACCACAGGCGAGTACCACCATGTCTGTCTAATTTTTCTATTTTTTGTAGAGATGAGGTTTTGCTCTTGCTCAGGCTGGTCTCGAAATCTTGGCCTCAAGAGATCCTCTACCTTGGCCTCCCAAAGTGCTAGGATTACAGGTGTGAGTCACCCTGCTCCCCTCCCCCCACTGCCCCCAGAGTATCTGGGTTTGGGTGAGAGGAGATATAGGCAGACCAGTAAGACGTTTATGTTAGAATACTGGTATGTGTGTGATACTTAACCATACTTAACAACAGTTAAGAGTAATTCACTTAGCATTTACCCACCAAAGAAATAGACAAAGATCACCCAAATGAGAACAAACAGATGCTATTTATCCAGAGCTTATTATAGCAAGGGATTCTGCCATCATCACTTGTGTTGGCAGAGACTCAAAGCCAGGCAGAGGAATAGGGAAGCTTTAAAGTGAAAAAAAGGGGAAGGCTTTAGGTATGCTCTGATTGTAGGTTGTTGGCATGGAGAAGCTGGAGGCAGGATAACTAGAAGCAGGGCATCCTATGTGATTGGTTTATCAACTGTATTTGGCTGGTCGACCAATTTTTTGGTCGCAAAAAATTGTGAAACTGGTAGTCATTGCCTGAGTCCTGACATTCTAGGCCAATTGCTGTTGAGGTTGTGGTTTGGCTTCCTGGACTGGCTGTTGTAAGGGTTGTGGGTCAGAGTTTTATTGTCATATAATTCTGGCCATTGTCTCACTACCAATCAAAGCAAGGCAACAACTTAACCTGTAGGGCAAGTTTATTCATTTATTTAACTCTTGTGCTTTCTTGCTAACTTGTCCAGTGAATCAGAGATTACAATGAGGGCTGAATCTAGTCGACCTGTAGGTCAGTTTCCCTCTCCTGTCTGATCAGTTAGCGTTGGTAGGGATGAATTTACCACATCAGTGTTACCAATGTGCTTTTGCCGGACTGTGTCAACAGAAAAAAATCCCAAACTCTGTCATACATCAATACATAGAAGTTGTACATTGGTTTGACCCAAAAAGGCAGGACATCTTGAAGTGGAGGGTGATAGGTGTGGGGGATTATATGTTATAGGTGGGTTTAAAGATTATTTGATTTGTAATTGGTTAAAGAAATGAAGCTTTGTCTAAAGGCTTGGGCTGTTCTAAGACAAGGAAGTCTGTTAATCGGAGACAAGCTACCGAACATATACCAATATATACGGACATATACCTAGACTCAAGTGATCTGTTAAGTAAATCCATGGTCTGCAGCTGTGATTTAACCTTTGTCTTACATGACCTTAGGCTTGTTAATGATTTTGTATCTTATTGTTATAAAAAATAACTCCAAAAGGGACATGGCATGATTAGGCATGTCTGGCCTCCCTTCTCCTCATGGTTGGCAACTCAGCTTTAAGGTTGTTTTTGTGTGTGTGGGATCCTCTTGGCCGAGAGGGGGTCCATTCAGTTGGCTGGGGTGGGGTGGGGGCTTAAGATTTTATTTTAGTTTACAACTGGAAATGGCCATTGATGCTGAAATTTCTTGGCTGGTTACCAGACAGCTCTGTGGTGGGTACTCTGAGTTTGTGCTAATCTGATGTCCAGTCCCAGCTGTCATGGCTAATGTCCCATGAGAGCTGGGACATTAGCCATGAGAGCTGGGACTCCTGTCAGCTGGGACTAGAGCTACTCAATTCCCTGAAGTTAGGGGGATGTATTAATATTTATGTGGTTTACAATTACTTTCATGTATAGTTGTTACTACTTCCAGGAACACTCATTCCTGGAGTGTTTGCCCACGGGGGCAAACTCATCCAGCGTTGTAATATGAAAAGGTGATACACCTTGATTCATGATATGAATATATATATGCATATTTAAATATTTATTTTATATTTAGAGATGAGGTCTCACTATGTGGCCCAAGCTGGTCTCCAACCCCTGGATTCAAGTGATTCTCCCACTTCAGCCTCCTGAATAGCTGGGACTACAGGTACATGGCACTGCCCTGGCCTTACAGTGTGAATATATCCCATGGGGCCTAGCACCTGAAGTATGTAGTTAGTGGAGGAGAAACATTGAAATATACAGTCAAAAACTACTCTGTGGAAAATTCTTCTACTTATCAGATACTAAAAATGTAAGCAGAAGATTTAGTTCTCTCTCTCTCTCTCTTTTTTTAAGAGACAGGGTCTCACTGTGTCACCCAGGCTGGAGTGCAGTGGTGCAATCATAGCTCCCGACAGCAGCCTGGAGCTCCTGTGCTCAGGCAATCCTCTGGCCTCAGCCTCTGAGTAGCTGGTACTACAGGGACATGCCTGCATGCCCGGTTAATTTTTAAATTTTTTGTAGAGATGGGGTCTTGCTATGCTGTCCAGGCTAGATTTGGTTCTCTTGATTGAACTTTAATCAAAAAGGTAAATCTCTCTTGGTAGGAATGTACTCAACATGCACTGTATACAATAATAAAAGTCCTATTTTTTTCTTTTTTAAATCTTCTCATTGAGATAAAAAGTCCCATATTTTTAAAAAATTTGATAGAAATCATGCAGAATAGAATTTATCAGAATCCTTCTGTTTGTAGAATACAAACCTACAGCAGTTATAATATTGTCATAAATAAATATTAACTTTTATACCAAAGTTTATAATTGTAATTTTATATTCTTTTTCTTAATGAGGGCCCCTAATTTATAAGCTTCAGGACTCAAAAATATTTGCTTTTCAAAAAAATGATTGAAACAAGATGAATGATGTTTTCCCTGAAATTTAAGTTTTGGTTCTTTTTTGTTTTTGTTTTTGAGACAGAGTCTCGCACTGTTGCCCTGGGTAGAGTGCAGTGGCGTCATAGCTCACTGCAACCTCAAACTCCTGGGCTCAAGCAATACTCCTGCCTCAGCCTCCCTAGTGTCTGGCTCTTGCTCAGGTTGGTCTTAAACTCCTGAGCTCTAGTGATCCTCTCTCCTGGACCTCCCAGAGTCCTAGGATTATCCCTATTGAGAATTTTTTTCTTCTCACTCAAATATGTACATTTGGAATTGCCCATAGTGAACTTTTCCATTTATTTATCACTATTCTCCCAAGTTATATTTTGATCTGGGTGGAACATTTCATTAAGTGTTATTTTATGACTTAATGTATGATGTCCATAATTATTTTTTTATTAAGCAATTTACATATGTAGGTATCTTAGTCTGTTTGTGCTGAATATCTGAGACTGGATAATTTGTAAAGAACAGAAATGTATTTCCCACAGTTCTGGAGGCTAGGAAGTGCAAGATCAAGGCAGGTTCGGTGTCTGGTGAGAAGCATGGTCTCCACTTCTCAGATGGCACCTTATTGCTGCATCCTCCAGAGAAGAGGAACTCTGTGTCCTCACACTGCAGGAGGCAGAAGGGCAAGAGAGCCAGACACTGAACACTGAGAGTAGCCTCTTTCATAACGGCTTCATCTCATTCATGTGGAGGAGCCTCATAGCCGAACACCTCTTAAAGGCCCCACTTCTTAATACTATGACATTGGCAATTAAGTTTTAGCACTGGAATTTTGGAGGAGACACATTCAAACCATAGCAGTTGGTAATGCATAACATTAATTAATAAAGACATGACCGGAGTTCATTGCTGCATCTTGACAACTGGCTTTAGTACAATAAATTCTCTGGTTTGGAATCATAAAACTAGAAATAGAAAAAGAACAATATTAACAAGTCCAATATACTCATGAAAAGAGAGAAGTCATAATATAAACCTGCTCCCAATACTAAAGAAAAACCACAGCCCTCAATTCTTCTTTTAGAAATGCTTTCATGGATTCAGAGTTGACTTTAGTCTACTTTTACTGTCTTTCCAAATCATACCTCCCTCTACATTCTCTCCAGATATGAGACTGTGGTTTTGTTGGGTCGGCAGGGCCTTAGTGGGTTAGGAAATGAAAGGATTGCAATGATCTAGTACCTTTTACCTAGTCAAAGTTCCAAGATGTATGTCATGATTTGAAATTTCAACTGGAATAATGTGGAAGATTTTTGTAGATCATGTGTTGTACAAATGTTTTGTTGATGTTAATGTTATTATTATGATGGTGACAACTTTTCATCACTATTAAGGAAAAATAAAAAAGAATTGGCTAGAGGCTAAATCTCTTTTAGCCTCTTAATGAAAAAAATGCTGACTCTAAAACACGGTCATGAGGGATTTAATGTTTATAGATGATTTGGTAGGTTTTGGTAGTAAAGGTTATGGTCTACTGTAGCATGGGGGAAGGGGAAGAAGACTGGAAATAATTGCATGTACTTATTTAATAATTCAGTTCCTTCCAGTTTTGTTGCAGCTGACACCATTAAGCAGATAATTGAATAATGTTGATTACAGCTACGCAAATGTACTTTGGTATGTATAAATGTAAGTCAATACTAGAAAGGGTAACTTTAAATGAAGAAAAGAATCACTTTTAAAAAAAGCAAATTATGAAGAGGAACCTAAAAATAGTCAGGTTTTCTATATATTTGAGAGGAAATATCTACCTAGGAATTAAAATGAAATAGGTTAAGTATTCAATTACAGACACATGAAAAGACAATACTAAAATGCCTTTTAACATGTGCTGTTAGACTAAGGACAAGGTGTGTTTGTAGCTCTGCCTCTTCCATGTTCATTTGCTTTTATTAAATATTTCACTAAACTGATCTCTTGAAATAATTATATTAGGTTAAAAACATCACTATGAATCAGAAATTGTGATGAAATTAAAGGTATGGAGATTTGCTTTGGAGAATATTTGAATGGTCTGAGTTTATCTGTGTTCAGTGATGTTAAATTCTAGAATAAAATGCATTTATACTTTGAAAACAGAGGATATAGTTTCAAATCTTTAATATGCTTTGGTAAAAAAATTTCATATTTTAGTTTGGTCTGGGGTTTAGCAAATTAATTAATTTGTTCAAATTGTTATTTCGTGGTTAAGTTTGGTTCAAACCACTCTTACGCATGACCTCAAAGCTGCAGCAATGAAGAGATTACTCCTGCAGAAAGAAAGTCAAAAGGGGAATATTTATCATCAATAATTTATATTGCCACAAGGTTATAAAACCAATGTATTAACTTTACACAAATGCTGAGTAAAACATAATTGGAGTAATAAAAAATAAAAACAGTTCAATATTATTAAGGCCCAGGAAGACTTAATAACAAATAACAAATTCAACAAATCTAACATAAAAGGAACTTCAGGATCTTTCTCACTTCAGTTGAACCAAGTTTGTGACTAATTTGTTTCTGCAGCAAGGCAAATTGTTCATTCTGTGTCTATCAGTATTGGGTGATCACAAAGCTTTGTTGACTTCACAGTCCAATCTTTCCTTCACTTCTCTGTTTTATTTTTCCTCTCTGATGTAGTCTCTGGGAATTTTATACAGAGTAAAGTGAGGGGAGAAATGAAAAGAAAACAATTGTTAGAAATTTCCTTTCAAAGCGGGTAGACAGGAAATTTGAAAGGGAAGAGAGAATACATGTGAACATAATCTACTATGAAGGAAAGCATTACTGATTATGATAAATACTAGTTTTAAAGACATGAAATAAAAGAGTATAAGCGACCAGATTTCTCCTCCGACAATAGAAGGAATATTGAACGGCATTTAGTTAATAAAGTCTTAAAATGAGTCTTTAAAAATATAATTTTAAAAGAATATTGGAATATTTGGCATTTGCATATTACGTATTTTTTCCTTTGAAAAGCATTCTCACAATTATTCCCTTTAATCTCCACAACCAGGGTAGGGTATCCTTTTGACCCACCGAAGGAGGGGCAATGGAGAGGCTGCGACAGGCCCCAGCCAAAGCTGCTGCTGGACCCGACCGCGGGGTGATTCGGAGATGAGCTTACAAGCTCCGCTGCCAACCCGCCGACACCCGCCTCCGGGATCCCACAGCCCCGGAAGGCAGAGGCTCCCGAGAGCGCCAGCTCCCCTAGCTGTCCCTTTCCGGCGCAGGTTCCTGCCCCCAGCCCGCGGAGAGAGTGCCGGCCGCTCTAAGGAAATGCTAAGGTCTAAGGCGATGTAGTGGATGGACAAGGCCACCGGCTTTGTGGTGTCAGAGTGATCCGGGTTTGAATCCCCAGACCTTCTCTTACTGTGCGTGACCTTGGGCAATCTCTCTGAGCCTCAATTTCCTCATCTGTAGAGAGGGCATGCTTGGCTTTATGGCATGGGGTTTACTGACGATTAAATGATACAAAGCAATAGGCCTTAGCCTACCGCTTGAGCCGTAGGAAATGCTAGTTCACTGGGGGCTATTAATATTAGCCGCTCTGGGATGGGTAGGGCGCCGTCTGTACGGGCTTGGTGTAAATCTGCATCTGCAAAATGGGCGCAGCGTAGATCGCAGTTGTTTAATAGCAAACACAGCTACAACGATCCCTTCCCTCGACTAAATGACACTTGTTGCCAAAATGTGGGGGCTGGAGGAGCCGACCCAGAACATAAGGAAACAGTATCAACCAGGGCAATTAACCGAGAGGGCAGGACAGGGTGGGGTAGGGATGGGAGAGAGGGGGAGGCAAGGAAGCCTCAGCTCTGCTCCGAATGGCTCGGACCCCAGTCGTAGCCAGGTGAACCACCCTCGCCCACTGCTCGGCGTCGAAGCCTCCGCTGGACCCTACTCGCAGGATCCGGCCGGGGTCGCTGGGGAGAAAGAGCAGAGGAGAAAGGGGGAAGGACTCTGGGACTAGGGGCGGGGCCCTGGGGCGGGCCTACAGAAGCTCGGGGGCGGGGCCGCGGCGTGGGGGCGGGGCGGGGGCGGGGCCTCTCCGAGTTCCTCCGCTGCGCGCGCCACGTCTCCCTTAGCGAGCTGGTGGGGGACCGGCAGGGGGAAGGAAAAAACCGAGCGGGGCGGGAACTATTTCCTCTCGCGATAGCTGGCGACGGCAGCGGCGGCGGCGGTGGCGGCGGCGGCGTGTCCGTGAGAGTAGCGTGGGGGCGGGGAGGAGAGGCGGCGGCGGCGGCGGCGGCGTCCGAGCTACGCCACACAGGGTCGGGGCGTTGAGAGCCAGAGTGCAGAGCGGGGTCGTGGCGGCGGCGGCGAGGAAAGGGAGGAGGTGGAGGGGGTGCCATGGCCGGGCAGCAGTTCCAGTACGATGACAGTGGGAACACCTTCTTCTACTTCCTCACCTCCTTCGTGGGGCTCATCGTGATCCCGGCCACATACTACCTCTGGCCCCGAGACCAGAATGCCGGTGAGTCCAGCCGGCGGCTGCCTGCGGAGCTGGGCAGGCCCCCGCCGGTGCCGCCGGGCCCTGCGGCTCCCGCCCGTCCCGGCCCAGCCCAGCCCGCGGCGTCCAGGGTGACACCAACCAAGCGTCCAGGCCTCGCGTCCAGGCGTCCGCCGCTGGCGGGGCCCGGGCTCGGCGGCGTTTCCTTCGGTGCCTCTCCACCTTCTTTCATTGTCCTCCTCAGGAGTTTCGCTTCGCACCGTCTTCCCTATTGTTCTGGATGCTCTTTGCAGCCTCCTCTTGCCTCTTTTGTCTTCTCTGCCTCTGCTTTTATTGGGTATTTTTCTTTATGGAGGGAGCGGGATGGGATGGGGAGGATGGGAATTGGGAGGTGAGAGAAGAGTTGGTAAAGGAAGAAACTGAACGTGCAGGCGCAACTCTAAACCCTCCTCCCCAATCCATGATCCTCCTGCGCCCGACCCTTGTTTCCCTGTTGCAGCTGTTACAGATGTTTTTGGGCACCGTGTGCGCTGGGTGGCATGTTGAGGACTCCAACTGAGCTCACCAACCGCCCACCCCCGTCACTTCTTCCGGTTGCTTTTTCATTTGTTCACTCACTTGTGGGGGTTGGAAGCAATGCCATTATTCCTCTTAGCAAAAATAGGCTTTTCTCTATTTCCTTTTCTTTGGAGTTTCCTGTTTATGACGGAAAAAGTGCAAGTATGAAGGATTAAGTTTCCTTTAATTAACCTTGTAGGTAGTTGTGAGGTAGCTGGTCCATTTGCTTTTAGTTTTAAGTCTTTTCACATTTCACAGCATCGGATTAGAACACAAAATAACATAGATTCTTTTCATATTTAATGTTTGGGTAATGCTTGGATTCCATTTGTTGCACTCTACTAGGACATATGGCAGGTGATATTCTTAAAGCTGATGAAATTGTGAGGGCCTAATGGGTTATTTATAGTCTCGTTAACAGTAAGGATTCAATGCCTTGTAACATTCTTGAGTTGGAATGGAACTGAAATAAATTGCATTTAGGATAAATAGTAATAAAGGATTCCATCATTTTATAGATGTAACAGTAAGTTTAAAAATCCATTGGATGTGGGGGGGCATGGGCAATATACATAACTTTAACATTTGTACCCCCATAATATGCTGAAATAAAAAAAAATCCATTAGATGCAAAAATTTGCCCAAAGTTACCAGTCTTTTTTTTTTTTTTTTATCATTCAGTGGGTAGTTTATGAAATGTGGAGTTTGGACTGTTGTGCCTTATTTCCTAAGTGCATTTAAATTATGTGAGTTCTTTAAACAGTGGTTGTGTGTAAGTTATAAAATCTTAATACTGTAATGGTTTCTCTTTTCTGCAAAACCTAGGCCATTCTTCTGGTAATCGTATTTAGAATTAAAAGGGTCCACTTTTCACTTACCACCCATTTGTGTGTGCAATTGGTTGTATAGAAGACAATGGAGAAGTGGGAAAGTAGGTTTGCTTAGAATATGTTTTGAGAATCTGCTGTGATTTCAGAAATTAGCCATCATTATAGTATACACAGGGTTTTTGAAATCTGAAAGTTATATTTTCAGGCTGGGGTTTGTATTATCAAATTCCTCTGACAGCTTATAGGTAAGTCATACTGAGTCCCTTCAGCATATAGGTGGTCTTTGGAGAAGTGGTAATAGTTTAGTAGGAGGATATTAATACTATTTCTGAGTCATGGACTTCAAATGTTACTTTAATTCTCTTAAAAATGCAATGAGGTATTAACACTATTATCCCCATTTTACAGTTGAAGAAACTGGGGGTGAGAGTATAAATAATAGTTGAAGGGTCCTATTTGTCTTATTCTCTTAGCTGTTTTCAAATTGGCTGAATAAGATGAATAATTTTTCAGACAATTACAGACAAAACCTCTGTTTAAAATGATAACATGGAGTTTAGATTTCCTTAGAATAGTGGTTCTCAACCCTGGCTACACATTAGAATCACTTGGGGAACTTTTAAAAACACTTGTACCCATCACCAGATATTCTGATTTAATGGTATGGAGTGGGTGCTACTATGTATTGGTGTTTGAAAAGGACGCTTAGACGAGAACTTCCTTAGAAATGGTCTTTTGTTGGAGTCGTCATTTTGGGAGGTGTGGTATATTTGTTTTGGTATGTGCTCTCTGCTAAAAACAAAAAAATTGAAAAAACTAATATCTTAGCCTTTTTGTTTTACATAGCTAAGAAGCACTTAATGTGGAACAGTGCTGTAAAGTTCTGGTAGTGGAAAGCCAAATATTTTTGTCAAAACAATTCAAATACTATGGGTTTATAACCAATTTATCATAGTCATCTATTAATGGCTCTCAAAGTATTTACCATTGTGCTGTGATTGGAGCCCTATGTATTTTGAAGATCCTTAACATTTTGAAATAATTGTACATAATTACTTTAGTAGTATGCAACTTTGTTATTGCCCATAGTACTGTAACCTTTTGTGTGCACTGCCCCACTTTTTGCTTTCTCGGTGACTGTTAAAGTTTGCCTTGCCTGGGGCTTTTAAAATGACAAGTATTCTTAAGGCTTATATGTAATTTTGATCTGACCTTTATTCTTAAGTGCATAATTTTGTTTACTACTCCTTTGACTTAGAATAGAAGAATGATTACTTTACACATTGTTTATTATTAGGCTCTCATTAAAATATTCGACAAGAGAAAGTAACTGCTTGTAATCATTAGAATTTCAGATGATTAAAAACATAATTTTATTCTTTCCATAGGTTGAAGATTATAGATCTTTTGAATTGAGGAAAAATATATCATCATTTTTTCCAAGTTTTTGTTTGGTTTTTGACTCTTTGACGTTTGGGGCTTGACTTTCTTTTTTTATAAAACTATAAATAATTTGACTCTACTCTTTGACCTTACTTTTTAAAAGTTGTCTGGTTTTGGAACCTAGCTCTCTGCAGCTTACTGATTTTAGACAAGTTATTTAACTTTGTGTTTCAGTATACTCATCTGTAAAATAGAGATAGTAATCTGTTTCATAAAATTAAAGTGAGGATTAAACAATGAGCTATATGTTAAATGTTTAGAATAGTGTGGCACATCATGATGCCATTAGCTCTTACTGTTTTTGCTGGTTACATGGACTTTCTGGATCAATTGATTTGGTGTGTAAGTACTCATTTTTTTTCGTTGTTTGAAAGGATTGATGAACTTAAAAAACATTGCCTTTCTTTATTCTGCTTTGCTTGCTGCCTCTTAAGCAGTGTAAAAATGAATCAGCTCTCTGATTTGGGAATGTGAGTAGGAGTCTACTTTTGGTGCTTAGTATAATATACCTAGTAAGAAAACTCTGAATTTGAAAAGTTAGAAGTTTTGGTGTTAAGTTCCATCCTAATCCCTATTTAGTTAACTCTGAAAGCTTGGCCTCATTTTCTAGGGGTAATAATGATAACCTGCTCTACCGACCCAAGAAGTGATTATGAGAAGCAGAGAAAGAAATGCATATAAACATGCTTGCAAAACCGAACATACCGTACAGGAGTCTGAGTCCAGCCTGGGCAACGTAGTGAGATCTCCCTCTCAAACAAAACAAAACAAAAAAGAAACTAAACACACTGTAGAAATTCCTTCAATTAGCAAATATTTATAGAGCATTAACTTTGTGCTAGATGCTGTTTCTAATTGATCAGATTTTTCAGTGCTGGTAACTTTTTTCTTATTAAGTTGCATATACCTAATGGAGAAAAGCACAAAGGAACTGATCAAAATTGCTTGTAATTCCATCACCCAAAGGTGATTAAACATTTTGGTGTATGCACCGCTGTGGGGATGATTTTAATGTAAGAATTTATACAAATTTCCCTTTGAGTACTGCTTTTACTATTTCCCATAAGTGTTGATATCATGTGTTTTCGTTTTCATTCATCTTTGAGTATTTTCTAATTTGCCTCTGTGGTGTTTAATTTGCACAGTTTTGTGAATTTTACTTCTGTTACAACAGTTTTGCTTCTGTTGTTGATTTCTAATGTTATCTTATGGTCAGAGAAGACACTTTGTATGATAACTATCTTTTAAAATACATTGTGACTTAATTTGTGGCCTAACATATGGTCTCTCCTGGAAAATGTCCCATATGCACTTGAGAAGAATGTATGCTATTGTTGGGTAGAATGTATGTCTGTTAGATCTAGTTGGTTTATTGTGTCAAGTCCTCTATTTCCTTCTATCATTGGTGGAGGGGTAATGTAGTCTTCAACTATTATTGCAGCACTATTTCTCCCTTCAGTCTGTCAGTTTTTGTATCATGTATTTGGATGGTCACTAGGTACATAAATGTTTATAATTGTTATATCTTCTTGCTGTATTGAACTTTTTACTAATAGGTAATATTCTTTATCTCTTGTAACCTTTTTTGATTTAGAGTCTTATTTTGGCCCAGGTGAGGTGGCTCACACCTGTAATCCCAACACTTTGGAAGGCCTGGGTGCGAGGATGCTTGAGGCTAGGAGTTTGAAATCAGCCTGGGCAACAGCACATGGATACCCCTTCTCTACAAAAAAATGAAACAATTAGCTGAGTGTGGTGGTGCTTGCCTATAGCCCTAGTTACTTGGGAGACTGAGGTGGAAGTGTCTCATGAGCCCAGGAATTTGAGGTTACAGTGAGCTATGATAGTGCCACTGTACTCCAACCTGGTGATGGTGAGACCCTGTCTCTTAAAAAAAAAAAAAAGAAAGGAAAAAACTGGCTGTTATCAGCTCTGTATGGTATCAGCTCTGTGTTCAAAGGGGTATATCTTACGAATGTTCAAACTTAGGGCATATAGTCTTTCTAAGACTTTAGATCTTGAAGGGATATTAGAGATCTGAGAAAAGTTTGAGTTGTTTTTTTAAAAAGGTCATTCCCTCTGTGTTTTATCCTGACAGAGGGGTATCAGACAAATAGCATATATGCACTTAAGAACTATACAGAGGAAACCAGCTGGGAACTTGGCAGTAGGAATTATTGCACAACATGTAGTTTTATAGATGTGGTGACAAACGTTGGATTCGTAACTGCATTATGTAAAATTGCTTTTATTTAAAGGTCATGTTGCATACCTGCTTGATCTTAGGAGAAGCTGAAAAACAAAGATAGGCTTATTATTTTCATTTTCTCAGATGTTTGTTCCCGTAATCATACTTTTTATTCAGACATAAAGAAGGTTTTTATGAATATATTCATATTGTGCTTGGATTTCCTTTTAAAAGTGTTTCCTATTATTACCAGACTTTATTGATGACAAATGTTGTTACACTATTTCACTATCACATTGTTTCTTTGAAAGGCATTGTTGTTTATTTTTTTAAAAAAAGGTACTCTTTACATTTTGGAGTGGTGTTTGTGTTACTATGGATGAAGGAATTTTCTTGTGTAGAGTCCAAATCTTTTAGGCTTTCGATCTTTGCTTGTTTAGTTAGATCTAGTAGTTATTGATTTGAGTGTTCACTGTATCTGTACTAGGTACAGCAGATGCTACAAAGATGAATTCAATATAAACATAGTCTTATTTTGATAGTTTGTAACCTGGGTGGGGTTAAAAGTTTAAGATTAGACAAATGCATGAGTTAGTATATACAGAGCTCAACAAAGAAAGTTTAAGAGAAGTAAAAACAAGTGTTGCATATGTTAGCTGGGTGAAGTATTTACATCTAATTGGGGATGATAGTGAAGATCTGTAGGTCAAAGGTTTGCATAGTAGGTGGATTTTGACTTGACTTTTAAGGATGAGGAAGATTTTAATGAGTGGATGGGGGAAAGGGGAAAAGAAGAAATAGCATGAGTATGGAGCATGTTTAAAGTACAAATCAGATCAGTTTGAACCAGGGTTCATAGAGTGGTAAAATGTGAGAAAAGGTCAAAAAGTAGATTTAAGTCATGGAGAATCTTTTATGTCCAGCTGAAGAGTTTATATGTGATTTTGTTGGCAGTGTATTTGGACATTTTAGAACATATTTTTACAACTATACTATATGCAACTAATTACAGAATGAAAAAGAACAGAGATTAAGAAACAGAGGCCGGCTATGGTGGCTCATTGTCTGTAATCCTAGCACTTTGGGAGGCCAAGATGGGAGGATCACTTGAGCCCAGGAGTTCAAGACGAGCCTGGACTACATAGCTAAACCTTGTCTCTTAAAAAACAAAACAAAACTTATCCAGGCACGGTGGTATATACCTATAGTCTTAGCTACTTGGGCAACTGAGGCAGGAAAATTGCTTGAGCCCAGGAGTTTGAGGTTGCAGTGAGCGATGATATCACTGCACTCTACCCTGGCAACAGAGTGAGAGAAAAAAAAAGGTATAATAGTAATACCTACATACATACTTCCAGGGTGGTTGGGAGATCTAAATGAGATGATTCATACATTCAGCAAATATTTATTGAGCACCTTCTATTTGCCAGTCACTGTGTTATGCAGTGGAATATGGGGGTGAACAATATAGATAGGATCACTTTCTCTTGAAGCTTACATTCTAGGGGGTGGGAGGGTGAGATTGACACACTGCATATAAATAAACAGAAATACTGCATAGTGATAAATGCTATGTAGAGAAGTAGAGTGTTCATGGAAGATCTTTCTGAGAAGGTGACTTCAAGTTGAGAGCTGGGTGATGAGGGAGCCAGCCATTTAAATTTCTGAATTGGATGGAATAATTCTATTTCAGGCTGGGGAAACAGTTGTGTACAAAAGCTTTTAAGGCAGCAAGAAAGAGTTTGGCATATTCCAGGAACACAGAAGAACAAAATGTCAGAGGTGTGGCAGATGAGGAGGCTAGTTTGGGATGAAGTCAGAGAGAAAGAACTGGGACCCAGATCATGTCTGTGAGCAGGGGTAAGAACCTTGAATTTCATTTAAGTGCAATAGGAAGCTATTGAAAGATTCAAAGCAGGGAATTGACAAGATCTGACTTCATATTCTCCCATTTCTTAATGAGATGAAAAAAGTTTTTTGGTCAGCTTGAATATATATCCTTTTAGGGATGAAGTCATACCTTATTAAAGTGTTTCATTTATGAATTTAGTTGAATATTTAAAAATCACATACTATAAAGTACATTAAAATTTTATGCCCTTACATTTCAGGAAACAATTTTCACAATTCCTCATGTATTCTTTGTCATTACCAGAGCTCCTGTTGAGTTATCTAACAGTTTTTCATATATGTTTCATTTGCATTTGTTTGGGATATGGCGCTTTTGGGTCTTTTCGGTTATTTGAATTCTTCTTTCTTTCTTTTTTTTTTTTTC
>VBSM01000361.1:59805804-59832961 GCA_008086735.1 Cheirogaleus medius | reverse complement strand
GTATCTCCATATTGCTTTCCACAGAGGCTAAACTAGTTTGCAGTCCCACCAGCACTGTAGGAGTGTTCCTATCTCTCCGCATCCGCGCCAACATTTATTGTTTAGGGACTTTTTGATAAAGGCCATTCTTACCGGAGATAAGTGATATCTCATTACAGTTTTGATTTGCATTTCCCTGATGATTAGAGATGTTGAGCATTTTTTCATATGTTTGTTGGCCATTATTCTGTCTTCTTTTGAAAAATTTCTGTTCATGTCCTTTGCCCACTTTTTGATAGGGTTGTTTGATTTTTTTCCTTGCTGATTTTCCTGAGTTCTAAATAGTAAATTTTTAAAAATTCTATTTGTGTCATTGATCTTGTTTAAGCTTGTTATATATGAATTATACTGAAATCACATAGCTTTTAAGTATTTTAACTTTTAGGAATGGTATTACAGTGAAATACGAATAAGTAGCAAAAAATCATTTGCTTTCTTAAACTGACTCTAAAAAAATTACTGACTTCTCTAATTTGATTGAGTATCCAATTGTATGACAGGCATATCATACAGCAATTGTACAAGTCGATTTAATAAGTGAGTTAATGTAATTGTAACCAGATGTGTGCAGATAGGTTGCAAAACCAGTGTTTTTATGATTTGAGCTATGCCTTATTTTGCAAATTCTGGGAACATGTATAGAGAACAGAGCAATTTGTTAGTGCTGCAATAATCACAAAGATGGGGACAGAGATAATCATTTTGGGGAAAAAGATCTGTTTAGAAGACAGAATATTGAGAGAAACAATAGCTAAAGCTCTGTGTTGGGTGAGCAATTGTACAGGTAAACCAGAACAAAATTTTTTTGAGAAACATCTCTCCTTTAGTAGAAAAGAAATCTTAGCACCTTTGCTTATTAACTTGCAAACCTCTCTAGTAGTGCTTTTCATTGGCCCCTGTATTTTTCGGTGGCCTTAAGTTAAATAGTGTGAGTGGAGTTACAGTTAAATAAGGACTAAAGATATCAAGGCACTTGTTTTCATAAGTGACTAAATTGGTAAGTTTAAGAATATTTTCCAGTCATTGAAAATCAATGAGTGTCCTTCTTGCTATTTTATAAAGGTATTTCTATGTTGCCTGTCTCCACTTGGATTTTTGTTGAATAGAAACTACATTACCTCTTGTTTTGGGAAATAGAAATATGGCTAAAATTAGATTTGAACATAAACAATCCTTTGCCAATTGGTCTCCAAGAATGCCTTCTTATATTATTGGTTATTTTCTTTGTGGGTCTGCCTTGTCTTCTTAACTACATTGTAAAGTTTTTGAAGAAATTAAGAATTTCTTTTAATGCTTTTTAACATTTTCACTGGGACCTGGAATAAAACAATTCTAACTCTGTGCCTTGAGCCATTTCCAAGGCAGGGGTTACATTTATATTTAGGTGTTTAAAAAAATCACTCTGTTACTTTTATATTGCCTGGGTCGGGAAGCTGGAAATTATGATTTCAGTATAAGGCAAATGACCTTTTCTATAGCAATGGAGTTTCAGAGTTTTACAGGTAGTGTTCGTTTGTTTCTTTGAGAAAGTGATGCCAGTGTTTTATAGGGAGCTACCATTATGTATTAAATTTATATATTTTTAAAACATGTATTTATCATTAATGTATAAACATGCTCTTTGAAGAAATTTTGGAAAATAGGAGAGTATAAGGAAAAGAATAAAAATTACCTATAATCCTCCCTGCCTTCTCAGAAAATATAGTGGCCTTTAAAGTTTCATCTGATTGAATTGGCTAAACTTGAGAATCCTAGGCCAACCAGGAATTTGTATTAAGGGATAATAGTACTTTCTATTAATGCAGCATTCCTTGCTCCTCCCTCACACTTTTTTTGCAATTTCAGAGAGACTTTTCTTGATTCTCTGAGTCAGTATCTTTTAAGAAATGAGTTGGTTGGTTAATGGAGTTTGTCTATATGAGTACTTACTCTTCAGGTGTGGCTTTCTAATTTTGCAACTTTGTTCTTTTGATTCTAGTTTAACTGATGAAGAGTCTCGGAAAAATTGGGAAGAATTTGGAAATCCAGATGGGCCTCAAGGTGTGATAAATGATGATTTTGAAATGTTGATGATATGGTATATAGTATGCAAAAGTTAATTAGTCTAAAAGAAATAGTTTGATTTTCTTAGCTTATGAATAGGAAACTGACAACCATGAGTTTAATTGAGCACCCATTAATTACATTTTAGTTTATTTTTCTTTCTAAAGACTAGTTTAGAATATAGAAATTAGATTGATTCAGGGAAAAGAGTAATCACTATCATTAATCATTTCCAGTTAGCAGTTGATGAAAATTTGGTGAAAAAAAAATCTGCCTTTCTTTACTGACTTCACACATTTTCCTGTATGTTCATGTTTTCATAAACTCAGGACATTAACCTAAAGAATTTTAGGTTTTTTTGGAAGAAGGAATTCATGTACTTAACACAGAGCTTTTTTCCCCCTTCTGGGAAAATTTGAAGTTTTAGATATAAACCATAATTCTCAACTTTTGTGTAATGGGGGCCCACTAATGTTATACTAAAGTGTTTTTGGAAGTTGGAATTTTGGGATATAAATAAATAAAACTGGAAGTAGAGACTCTTCAGAAACTCTGATATTCTTTCTGTTTCAGCCACAAGCTTTGGAATTGCCCTGCCAGCTTGGATAGTTGACCAGAAAAACTCAATTTTGGTGAGTGCATTGAAGTAAGACGCATAATGTATTTGACATAATTGTTGTTTTATACTTTGTGTCTTGATAATATAAAGAGAACCATTAGAAAGAAAATGCTGGCGTGCTATTTTAAATGTAGTTTTAAAACCTTAAAGTTGTGATGATTTTTCTTTAGTAAGTAGTTTCAGATTGAATCCTACCTTTGGTTTCAGAAACTACTGGTTTTTATGGTATCTATATTTATTCTAAGGAGTACTCAAAATTTAAATTATCCTTCCTTTTACCATTACCCAGGCTAAACTAATTTTAATGTATGATAAATGAAATTGTAAATAGTCCATATGGTACTTCAGGAGACAGTAGGATATTAACTTTAATCAGTAATAGGTGTTGCAACCCCGTAAAACATCAGGAATCATCTTACTTTGCAGTAACAGGTAATTCCCTACTTCATCTTTTGACTTTCTTGAAAATAATTGTCTGTTAGCTATCTTTGAAGCAATAAAAACAAAATCCACATAGTCTGACTGTAATCTGTTTTGAAAGTGGCTATTAAATGTTATTTTATAGCAGATTAAAATTGGTTATCTTTAGGGGTATATAGTTGTTGCATATAAAAGTATTTGTCATGCTTAGGGTTACTCCCGTGGGAATAATAGAGAAGAGATATTAATAGTTACTACCAGATTTAGGATCAAGCAGTAGGAAAAAAATCAATAGATAAAAATTATTAGGAAACAGAACATTATGCAGTGGCTCCTTGATATTTGGGCAAAGGAACCAGTTTAGCCAAGGGCTTCTTATCTCATTTATTTCCAAGGCACTAAATACTTGCAGATTGTGGATAAATAAGTGCCTGACTTGAAGGGAAATGTATTGCTGCTGTTATCTATATTGTGTCAGTAAATAACAAATTACAAGGTAATTTATTATAGTGGATATGAGCGTAGGCTCTAGAGCTGAACTGCCTTGGTTTAGATTTTGGCTCCACCACTTACTAGCTGTGTGACCTAGGACAAGCTATGTAACCTATATGTACTTCAGGTTCCCTTCCTACCAAAGGAAAATAATGGTACCTTTCTCACAGAGCTTGAGAATAAGGATTAAACAAGATAATGCATGAAGAGTGCTTTTAATAGTGGCTCCTCCATTATAAGCCTCAAAGTAAATGTTCATGGATATTGTTATCATTTACCTGATGAAGGCCATAATTTTTTCCCCTTCAATTCTAGGTTTTACTTGTATATGGATTGGCATTTATGGTTATCCTTCCAGTTGTTGTGGTAAGTTCTACCTCTTTTGTTAACATTTTTTGGAAAATGAATTGACATGTTTTGGAGTCTCCCTATAAGATTTTTTTTTTTTGAGACAGAGTCTCACTCTGTTGCCCAGGCTAGAGTGCCATGGCTTCAGCCTAGCTCACAGCAACCTCAAACTCCTGGGCTCAAGCAATCCTTCTGCCTCAGCCTCCCGAGTAGCTGGGACTACAGGCATGCACCACCATGCCTGGCTATTTTTTTCTATATATTTTAAAATAGAAATATATTTATTATTATAAATTAATTAATTTGTTTCCATTTTTAGTAGAGACAGGGTCTCACTCTTGGTCAGGCTGGTCTTGAACTCCTGAGCTCAAGCAGTCCTCCCGCCTCTGCCTCCCAGAGTGCTAGGATTACGGATGTGAGCCAATGCTCCTGGCTAAGATTTTAATTTGTGTTAGAATATAATCCATTGATCCTTGAATTTACACTTTAAAACATCTTGAGCATGTTAATGTATATTTCCTCCCAAACCAAAAGTGACACAAAACTGAACTAATACAGATGTATTTAGAATTTAAGATGAAAGTCTTTCTGCACCACCTCCCTCAATTCCATTTCTCTCAGAGATAATCACTGCTAAATTTGATGTTGCATTTTTCAGATCTTTTTCTATGTATTTATGTACACACATGCTTTTTTTTTTTTTTAACTTTAATGAGATTTTATTATATGTTCTTTGACTTTTCAGGCTTAAAATACTAGGGATACAACAAACAGAGCATCCTCACTTTAAAAAACAGCTGTATAAAGTACCATAATATGGAGATACCATAAAGTTTATGATTTTTACCATTTTTTACTTTTGTGACTTTTTTCTGATCCTGGAGTTCCTCTGAGTCCCATAATGAGCCTAATAAGCTGTTTTGCCTTCTTTGTGGGATTGTCATGAGGATCCAGTTATATGAAATAATGTGAATGAAAATGTCACATAAACTATAAAATTACTTGTACATTTATTTATCAAATATTTATTGAAAACATGCTATGTGTCAGGAACCAGCTTGTTGTTTATAACAATAGTGGTTTTATTCCTGTTTTGTCAACAAATGTCTACCTGAAATATAGACGTTTTAATCATATGTATGCAATGACTTAGATTGGTGTTTAGGCTTCAGACAGTATCTAAATAAATCATTTGAAATATGTAACAAAGAGGCATTTGTTCTAAAGCTCAGGTATTTTTATTGGCTTATGAATATTTAGAAGATTTGACCATAAACATATTCTACATCAAACTTAACATTTATTGTACTTTTCATGCTTCATTTCTTGGTTAATTTTATTTGTGTTTTAGGGTTCTTGGTGGTATCGCTCAATACGCTATAGTGGAGACCAGATTCTAATACGCACAACGCAGATTTATACATACTTTGTTTATAAAACCCGAAATATGGATATGAAACGTAAGTAAATTTCAGTGACTGATATTAATCACATTACTTTCCTGGGTCACTTACATTGAGTTGATATATATATGCTTTAACTATGTACTGGAGAAATCCTATTTTACAGTTTTATAGATAATTTGTATAACTGATGCTGGAGAAAAATGCCAACACCTTAATCTGTATTCCCATTATTCCCACTTACTCAATTATATGTATATATCATCAGAAATGGTTATGGTTGAGCTTTATGTGTGCAAATTTTGTAGTAATATTAGCTAACATTTATTATTGTATGCCAAACACTTCTAGGGACTGTACTTATATTAACTTATTTCATCTTTGTTATGCCTCCGTAAGTAAGTGCTGCTTTTTAAGTAAATCTTATAGATGAGGAAACTGAGGCACAGAAAAGTAACATGCCTGAGGCTACACAGTAAGTAACAGTTCCAAGATTGAACCTAGGCAATCTGGTTCCTGAGCCCTAAACCACTACATTGTACTGTATTAATTGTGATAAAAATAAAGAGTTCTTGGGTGTGTTGAAAGAATACTGGAATATTTCATTCCCAGAGGAAAAAAAGTACAATTTTAAACACTTTCTTTGATCACATAAAGCTAATAACTTCGTAAAGTTTATCTCTAGAATATATAGTGTTGCCTTTCAGAATGACTGCTCTGCAGAAAGCATAGAGATTCCTCCATCTCCCTCCTTTAAAAAAAAGGAAAGTGTTAAGTTTTAAATTGTGCCTCACTGGAGAATGCATTTTTGTTCCAAAACTGAAATGGACTTTTCTGTATTTTGGATTTGGCAATTCTGTTAATTCTCTTGGTAATGAGAAAGAAACTCCTCAGGGTCATTATGACTGTGCACAGCTCTTATATTTCTGAGGAATGAGTGAATATTATTTCCCTTATGTGTACATATCACTCTTATGTAGGATTGAAATGTTAATATAGAAACTGATTCCCTTATGAAGTGTTTCATGTTTATAATGCTTTGATGTATTTTTTGTCTCAGTGATCTTGATTTGTTTCATTTCTGAGAGTGGTACTTAGCCTTACACAGTTAATTCTGTCAGAAAAATGTTGTTTATTTGGTGGATTTGTTTATTATATATCATTGGTTATGTTAGCTGTCTTAGGAACAATTGTTTTCATGAAAACATTTGAGGCTAGTAATAGTAACAGCTCACACATGTACTGTGCTTGTTGTGAGTCAGGTGCATGTGAAGAAACTGAGGTGCAGAGAGAGAAATGAAGAGGCATAGTGTGGTGGCATAGTGTGGTAGGATGCCTGTCATCCCAGTACTTTGAGAGGCTAAGGTGGGAGGATTGCTTGAAGCCAGTTCAAGACCAGCCTGGGCAACATGTGAGACTCCCATCTCTACAAAAAATAAAAATAAAAACAAAAGAAGAAGTAAAGAATATTGCCTTAGGTCATTTAGCTAGGGCCCTAAAATCCCAAGGTCTATGTGCTTAACCTCTATACTCCCCTGCCTTTTTTGAGTATATTATGTATATTTTCTGCTATATGGTGAAATTAATAACTATAGTGCCAATCTTGAAAGAGCTTGTACAGGGTAACAGGGAATATGGTAATAAATATATGTGGTTGCAAATCTTGTGTTTGTTTCAATTACGTGTATTTCCACAAAACCCTCCTGGGTTTCATAATAAAATTTTCTGGAAATTATAGTGTATTTTAGTTTACCTAAGGCTCTGAGAAGTTATGCAGTAAAGAAACCTTTAACTCTGTTTAACCCATTATTTCCAACCATCCTTAACCATAGGGCCTGTTTTTTTACACAGTTATTAACATCACTTGGTATATTAATGCTCTATAGAAAGTTTCTGTGGAACACATGCCTAGGTCTAGAAACAGATGCTATTTTAAGTGATTTTAATGCCTCCAATTGCTCTGATGCCATTTATTTGGTGTATACTTCTGTTCACTTGTGATAGGTATAAATAATATACTTTAAAAAGTGAGATGTTTATTTATGGGAGAAATTAATATTCATCAGTAGTGGAGTTCAGATGATTTTTAGCATTGTGCATTATTAGAAAAGTGTTTCACTTTAAAATTAATGATGTATCTCAGAGGATATTAATAGATGAGCAAATTTGTTTATTTACCTTTATATTTCTTTTGTTTTCTTAGGTCTCATTATGGTTTTGGCTGGAGCTTCTGAATTTGATCCTCAGTATAATAAAGATGCCACAAGCAGACCAACAGATAATATTCTAATACCACAGGTTAGGCCAATCTTCCAAATTCCTTGGTGAACAGTTAAGTATTAAAGTGAATGCTTTTTTAATATATTTTTTTAAATAATTATTTTATTTACTCTAGCTAATCAGAGAAATTGGCAGCATTAATTTAAAGAAGAATGAGCCTCCACTTACCTGCCCATATAGCCTGAAGGCCAGAGTTCTTTTACTCTCTCATCTTGCTAGAATGAAAATTCCTGAGACCCTTGAAGAAGGTATTTGTGATTCTGATATCTACAAGGTTTTAATGGGACCGAAGCAACGGATTTAATTAGACCTCATGGTGCAGTGTTTTTGCCGCTGTTCTTTTTTGCTCAATCAGATAATTGCTCAAGGACCTTTTTAAAAGAAATCTATATGCCACATAATTACTGCACAAATAGTTTGAAGGTCTAAGTCAGATGTTTTGGCAAATGTTAAAATTTAGTGTTTCAAGGTGAGAGAATGCTCTATAAGAGAAATGTTCAGTTAATTGCAGACTGTACAAAGTTCCAGTGATTTTTTTAAAAATGATTTTGTAAGCTTTTGGGGAGAGAAAAATGGATTTCACATAAACCATCACCTCTACCCATTCACCAGCCCTGCTCCAAGAGTGGTTACCAGTAGTGTCTGTTTTATGTTTATTTAAAGCTCCATAAGTACTTGAAGTCCCCTCTTCTGCTTAAAAACAGTGGCTTGAGATGACAACGTTTATAGGGATGTCATTATTTTGAGTGTCATCTCTTCACCTGTATTATTTCAATTGAAGTTTGAAAAGAAAGTGACCCTTAGGAAATAAGTGTTCTTTCTAAATGAAATCTTACCATCCCCCACTTCCTTTAGCTGATAATGCAATCAAATGCCTTTGAAAATAAAGCCACTTGATATTCAGTAATTGGTGGTAGGATAGGATGCTTATGATGGAATGAAGGAGCACTATCTCGGCATTGTCATTGGAGTTCCTTTGAAATGTTAAGTTAACTAGTGATTCTCTTGCCAATGTTCTGTACAGTTCTGTAGCCATCTCCATTTTTACCAGTTATCAAGAAACAAAATTTTTTTAGGTTGAATATCAAACCCAGTGGATGGTCTTTTAACTATTATATGCAGTATAAATGAAAGAGCCTATCTCTGTTGTCTTCTTCCTCTTACCGTTGTGTATTTAGTTGATATTTATTTATTATTTTTTTTAATTTCAACATATTATGGGGGTACAAATATATTTATTTTTAATCTTAGTCTTTGGATCTATCTGTAGATATACCTATAGAAACTTAAGTGCACTAGAAGAACATTCTTAAAGTTTTCAAATATAGCAAAATAAAGATTGAATTTAAGATTAAGACCATTTTGAGAAAAAGACGGGAGTTGATTTATTAAGCCTGACACCATAATATTAAAAATTTGCCTTTGAAACATCTAATATGAGCTAGGGTTTTCTCACTGATTTTTGAGATAGTGGTGCTGAGAAGAAACTCTTCCATTTAACCTGTAAAATTCTGAGATCATGTGAAATATTTGTAGGACAACTTAAATTTAGTATTAGTTGTGGGCTACAGGTGATAATGATGCTTTAACTATAAAATTAGAATGATTTGTTTCAGGTTTTTGGTTGTTTTGCAGATCAGCAATTTATGCTGAAAAAATGCCCTGCACTACTTCAAGAAATGGTTAATGTAATCTGCCAACTAATAATAATGGCCCGGAGCCGTGAAGGTGAGGAGGAGACATAATTAATTATATTGTACTTTTTCTTGCAAGCATGTGCAGATTACATTTCACAGTTTTAGGATTTATGGGTACTTACTGTAATTTTATCTACCAGTTCAATCAGCTTCCTCAATTTTGTTCATGGCTTTTCTCATTTCTTTTATTTCCTATTTTGTATAAGGCTTTATCACAGCTGTGTTTTTGAATTTAACTTTTTCATTGTTTATTGTTTGCTTTGCAAAGATTTAAAATATCCTTTTTCTTCCTCTGAATATTTTTAGAGTTAGGTTATTCTGTTTTTTAACAGTGAGTGTGAAATTATGCTCTAACTGATGTAACAGTGATTCACCTGACATGGAATGTTTTTTGTGTGAAAGGAAAAGAATCAGGATTTGTGGTCAGTAATGGAAAGAAAAACCTTTTGAAAAGGAGATAGTGGTTGTGGTTTGTTATGGGTGATGTCATTTCTTGGCATGCTGTCAGTATATTCTCGATACTGATAATGTCTGATAATTTACTGTTATGGGATGTGATGCAAAGCATTTTTTTTTTTATTAAATCAATGGTTGTTGCTGGATAAATGGGCATTTGACCAGGTTTGTATATTTTTAGTGTCTTATCTGGTAGCTTTTAAAGGAATATCACCATGATCTTAAAATGTTGAGGTGTGGAGGATATTAGTGTCAGTTTTGTTTTTGTAGTGAATTATATATACTCCTGAACATGTAAAAAGTGCAGCCCTGTTGTTTTATTTTCCTATTCTTTCTAAGAAAGGGAGTTTCGTGCTCCAACTTTGGCATCCCTAGAAAACTGCATGAAGCTTTCCCAGATGGCTGTTCAAGGACTTCAGCAATTTAAGTCTCCCCTCCTGCAGCTCCCTCACATTGAAGAGGATAATCTTAGAAGGGTTTCTAATCATAAAAAGGTAATTCTTTCCTACTTTAAAGTCAGTTTTCAGCAGTTTTTCATGTCATTTAAAGGTAACATGAGTAAAAAGTTTTCTAGAGATGGTTATTGTGAATTTCTTAGATTTAGAATGCAGTTTCAAGTGGTTGTGCTAACATTTTCTTGATTAGGTAGCTGTTTTATAATACTTTACTACTGTAAGTAATTTTACTATTTTGGGGGTTGGTGCATTTTGTAATAGCAATTAACTCTTTATTCCTGCCACGCACTGTGGCTCATAGCTATAATCCTAGCACTTTGGAAGGCCAAGGTGAGAAGATCACTTGAGGCCAGGAGTTTGAGACTCCTGTCTTCACAAAAAATAAGAAAAATTAGCCAGATGTGGTGACGGGCGCCTGTGGTCCCAGTTACTCAGGAGGCTGAGGCAGGAGGATTGCTTGGAGGGAGGCTTTCGCCCAGGAGTTCAAAGCTGCAGTGACCTATGATTGCACCATTGTGCTCCAGCCTGGGCGACAAAGCAAGACCTGCCTCTAGAGTAAAAACTCTTTGTTTCTTATGTTACTAAAAATAAATGTACCAAGTAGGGCATGATGGCTCTTAACCTTTAGTCCCAGCTGCTCAAGAGGCTCAAGTGGAAGGATTGCTTGAGCCCAGGTGTTTGAGGCTGCAGTACACTATGATCACCTACTGTATTCCAGCCATGGTGACAGAACAAGACGCTGTCTCTTAAAATAAATGAACAAATGAATGAAGTAAAAATATATCGTATACTTTCTAGTCATTTCATTCTTTGCTTAAAGATTGGGCAATTTATTGGTTGAGTATGAACGAAAAAAACATGAAATATTCAAAAAAACAAGTAGATCAAATACAAGCAATCTTTATTTAGAAAATATCTATAGTAAAGACATGACAACAAATCTTAAGGTATAGCAAAAATAAGTATAAATGAAAAACTGGAGGAAATAAAAGAAACTGTGTAAAATAATTCTGGTAGGAGATTTTAAACATTATTTTGCATATAAAAGATGGGAGTAGAAGATAGACACTGGATTTAGTAGTATATTAATGTAAGAATTAATATATGTATATTAGAAATTTGTATCAGTTCTCTGTTCTTTCAAGTAATCATGTTACCCTTATAAATTTGATCATATGTTAAGTCATCATTAAAAATATCAAAATCTAAAATCCAGAATTTCACATGCCTTGTGATCTAATCCCTGTCAGCAAAAGTAAAAATTAAATAACTAGCACCAAACACCTAGGAATTAAAGAACATTCTCCAAAGTAACAATTTAGCCAAGGTGGATATTACTGCAATAACAGCTATATTTAAAAAATAACAGAAACAAGAATATTGCATAGTAAAACCTTGATGGTACAGCTATACTTAGAGGTTTGTTCTTAATGGGTTTATTATTAATAATTAAAAGTAAACTGAGGGTAGCAATTGACAGTAGTTCTTGCTTGGGTCAAGATTCTGTGTGAATGTTATTTTTTTCCTCTAACTTTGTTTTTCCTAATTTTAAAAAATAAATTTATAATTAAAAAATCCTTATTTTAAATTTCCTTGGAGGAAAAAGGTCAGGAAATGCTATATAGATTTACTGATTGATTGATTGAAATAGAGTCTTGCTCTGTTGTGTGGGGTAAAGTGCAGTGGTGTTAATCATAGGTGACTGCAACCTCAAAACCTTGGGCTCAAGTAATTCTCCTGCCCCAGCCTCCTGCGTAGTTGGGACTATAGGTGTATACCACCATACCCAGCTAATTTTTCTATGTTTTGTAGAGACAGCATCTTGCTCTTGTACAGGCTGGTCTCGAACCCCTGGCCTCAAGCAATCTTCCCACCTTAGCCTCCCAAAATGCTAGGATTACACGTGTGAGCCAGCATGCCTGGCTATATAGTTTTATTTTCTGCTTTGAAATGCATATAATCTTAACATTTTTCTAAAAGTTGCTAGACTTTGTGTAGTTAATATGCTAATAGTTTTCTTTTTATGAAAAGTTTTATAAGTTAGGGATTTACTTTCTTCATCTTTTTTTATTTAGTACAAAATTAAAACTATCCAGGATTTGGTGAGTTTAAAAGAATCAGATCGTCACAGTCTATTGCATTTCCTTGAAGATGAAAAATATGAAGAGGTTATGGCTGTCCTTGGGAGTTTTCCATATGTGACCATGGACATAAAATCACAGGGTAAGTGGGAGGTTTCCCTGTTGAACATTGCTTCCCTTTTGATAGATTTGTTCTCATTTATTTGACTCAAGATTCTCAAAACACTTTATTTAATAACATAATTTATATGGTCAGATTTACTATGTTGGAAAATGATGTATACTTAATAGTTTTGAGAACACTGATAAAGCCCTCCCCCTTTTATTATCTTCATAATAGGATTAAATCTGAGGGCTCTTCTCTGTTCGATAGTTCAACTTTAAGAAATTTCTTAACTTTTGAAAGAAGGAAAGAGATTTCCAGGTGTAATGAAAGACTGAGATATTTGAGATATTAGTGTGAAAGAAATAGCTGCTTAGTTGTAAAATTTTTAAAAAACCCAACTTACATAAATTAAGCCTTGAAAATTACCATGTTTTATGCCACATTTCATGTATTTTTCTCACCTCTATATTTGCTTTGAGGGAAAAAAATAGATTTTTCTACCTAAATAATTGCTCTGTTATTGTTTTAATTTTAATATCTGAGTAATTGTATCTTAGAATACTGACAGTTAGAGATCATCTGCTCCATCACTTAACTGTGGGGTTGATGATCTGAGTTTTAACATTCACTAAGTTACTGTTATTAGAACATTTTTGTAGGTACCAAGAGTACAGGGACATGTTAACACAGTGATTTCTGTCTTTGGAGAGCTTATCGTGTAGTTGAGGAAATGGAATAAAAACAAGAGAACATATGCTAAACATTAAGTGAATGACACAGACATTATGCCATTTATGTAACAAATACTGAGTGCCATGCACTCCTCTGGGTACAGGGGAAGTAGTGGTAAGACAAAGCCTCTGCCTCACTGAATTTATATTCTAATAGAAATTTGGAAGAGGTAAATGGCTCCCAAAGATTACAGTGTTTCGTAGAGGAAGGCAAACAGTATAATCTGATTTTGATTTGGCTGGAGTGTAGGATACATATAGTGAAAACCTGGATCACTTTGGTGGGGAGTTGGGGTTTTCTTGTGGGTTTGTGAGTTTTCAGATTTTAAAAGCAGTAATCCCAAAGCCGCTTTCAGAGCTGCACTGATTAAATCAGAAACTGCTTAAATAAAGATTTTGTTTGGAACTTAGAGATACTCTTAGATATAATCAAGATTTGTAAAAAGTACATGCTTCTTAGTACAATGGTTAGAAGAGATTTTCTTAAGGAAGTAAGTTAAGAGTATTCAGTCACACTGGGAAACATTACCATGTGTTCTCTTCCATAACGTCGTTTTTTTTTTTTTTTATTCTGAGGGGGTATAAATGTTAATAACATCTTATATAGACAGTTTATTTTATGCTTTTACAGTGGTGCCTAAATATATAATATAGGTGGTATAGTTAATAAAGGAAGAGTACAGTAGAAGAATTATAGAAGCATGATACATTGCTGGAGATGTGGATCTTCCCCACTTTGCTAGAGGCTGAATAGAATCTCCTGTAGGCCTTTTCTTCACTTTGAAGCATCAAACAGTAGGTAGATGTGGATATTGCTGTTATTTCCCATGAAGTACTCATGCACACAAAGCTTTGCAAAATGAAAAATGTAGATGAATGTGTGGACCACATTTGATTTTGTTGTTGTTGTTTTTTTGTTTGAGGTTTTTTTTTTTTTTAGAGACAGGGTCTCATTCTGTTGCCCACGCTAGAGTGCAGTGGCATCATCATAGCTCACTGCAATTTCAAACTCCTGGGCTCAAGTAACTGATACCTACAAGCATGTGCCACCATGCCTGGCTAATTTTTTATTTTTTGTAGAGACAGGGTCTCTCTGTATTGCTCAGGTTGGTCTCGAACTCCTGGCTTCAAGTGATCCTCCTGTCTTAGCCTCCCAAAGTGCTAGGATTACAGGCGTGAGCCACTGTGCCCCACCCAGATTTGATTTTTGATAATTGAGAGATCCAGGATGAAGAAAGGATACTATACCCTTTGTTGATGTCCAACGGTTGCACCTTACAGCTAGCAATGGAGATAGTAATTATAGGTTGTTGTAGGTCATTTTTTTTTCCAATTGGTGGTGTGTTACTAGAGGACAGAACAGTGTGCAAATGTTAATCAGTGAAAAATAAACATAACAAACTTAGAAAAAACAGTAGGCAAAAATATATAATGAAATCTCTTACAAATAAAATTTGCAGAAAATAATGAATTAATGCTGACATATTTTTTTCTTTTGGTTTTGTTTTTTGGGACAGAGTCTTCCCCAGGCTAGAGTGCAGTGGCATTATCATAGCTCACTGCAACCTCAAAATCCTGGGCTCAAGCGATCTTCTTGCCTCAGCCTCCCGAGTAGCTAGGACTACAGGCACACACCACTGTTCTTGGCTAATAGTGCCCACATTTAAATAGAAGATGTGTTAAATTTTATTTTTATTTATTTTGTTTTATTTTAATTTTATTAGTAGACTTTTAGGGGATGTGTGTGGCAAATGTGGCTTTAAAAATTAAATAATTACAAAACAATTTATTGTATGTAGTACTATTTATTACATAAAGTGTTTTTTAATGTAAAGGGAATATATTTAAGTTATTGCTTTAAAAAAGTAAAAAATAAATGGTTTAGAATATTAATTTTCATTATTTTATTCTGACAGTCAGGCATCGATCATACAAATAAAATCCTATGAATATAAGCTTTGAACAATTAGAGTAACAGAACCCTATTTTTATACTACTATGAGAGAGAACTGTGTTGTGGTAGTCCTGTTTTCAAAGACTTGAGTTTGAAACTTGGCATGCTGATGCAGCTGTTATGTGAATTTGGGCATTTTACTTTATTTCTGAACCTCAGTTTCTTCTTTAAAGTGGAAATAATTGTAATACTTTGTAGAGCTATCTTAAGGATTTAATGAATCAGTTGAAGGCATCTACTGGAGAGCTGTGTACAGAATAATCAATAAATTATTTTAAAATAAGTTTAAAATATAATATGCTCAAAATACTGAAGTACCAAATTGATTTGGGTAAGCTAAGTTTTGCTGTTTGCATTGATGTAGAACTTGATTTTTATTTTTTACTCTATTTTTTTCCTTCCATGTTACAGTATTGGATGATGAAGATAGCAACAACATCACAGTAGGATCCCTAGTTACAGTGTTGGTTAAACTGACAAGGCAAACAATGGCAGTAAGTAGTACATTTGTATTTTATGCTTTAAGAGTTGCATGTCAAGGTTTTTGTGTTTATTTTGCTCATTACATTCTCAAAGTCAAAACTGTTCTAGTAACAAGATCTAGTTTAAGTGATGTGGGTATAGTTCTTAAGCTGTAAAATGCTATATAGAGGTTAATTATTGATTATTGAGGATTTTATACCTATTCCTTTTTAGTCAATTCATTGGAGAATTTACTCCCTTTTCTTTTTCACTTTAAAGATTACAGTCTGAAAGTAACTTTTTTCTGATAATGGGAAAAATTTATGCTGTCTGGGAAAAATTAAGGCAATGCAGAAAAGTATACACAAAAATTAAAATTATTACTTATTTATATTTTTTCCCAAGCCAACTAGTAGAGTTGTAATTCATTGTTTTTAGGAGACTAGTATTTCAATTCAGAGTTGATTCAACTAGTGATAGATGTTAGCCTATTCTGTTCTGGGGTTTTTGCATATGCAAGAAATATATGCTGCATTTAAATCCCATGTCTAAAATCGCTGGTAGGAAAAGCATATTTTGTAGTCAGATATATCAAGTCAAAAGTGTTGGTTTTATGGTAGCAAGTGGTATGGAAGCATTTGCATCACGGACTCTGGATAAGATGCGCCTCTTTAAAGAAGACAGCAACAAACTAAAAATGCAGGTGGTGGGCCTTTCAGGGTGTTGACCCCTAAATTAGGCTATCTCTATTGTATAGAGCCTAATAATTATAATTCTTTTACTTGTTAGCTTTAATAATGCCAGAGAGTTCATTAAACACAGCCCACACCATTTGACATCTATAGATTCTTACTGGGTTCTTATTGGTATTCAAATCCTAAATTTACAGCTTTTGTACTGATGCGAAATGGATTATATGGTTGGTTGATATGTCTTTAGTATATGTGGGATTTTTTGGTGATCCACTTTTTAGTCACAGATCCAGTGAGTGGTATCACTGACAATAATGAACAAACTAACGTTGGTCTCGTTAAAGCTTCAATGTCAGAAAATGTGATATATTCAAATTCTTATAACATTAAAGTATTCGTGTTTGATTGCTATTAGAATAAAAATGAAAATAAAATTTAAAAAACCTGAAATTTTAAATTATGAAATATTTTTTACTTTATAATGAACTTAAATACCTTAAGTCATTGCATTTATAAATTTAAGTAGACTGTACTTTTCAAAATACGTTCAAGACAGAAGTGAGATATTTCAGAAGGTAACTACCTGCAGATGTACACATTCATTACCTAGGAATTGTTAAATTTCTCCTCCCCCTTCCTCAATTGTAGCTAGTTTAAAAAAACCTTACTTAAAATATATTTTGAGAGATTGCTTTGTCTGAAAGATAAATATAGGTTGACAGATTTTATGCTTTTCTCCTTGCTACCCCTAGGAAGTATTTGAAAAGGAGCAGTCCATTTGTGCTGCAGAGGAACAGCCAGCAGAAGATGGGGTAAAAACTTAAGTTTTCTGAACCTATCTTTCCTGCTGAAAGAAATGTTTTATTTACTTCTTTGATTGACTTATATTGCTGTGGGAGAATAATTCAGTTTATGAAAACATTCAAGTTAGCCATTTCCATCTAAATATTACTATGACTTCCAAATGAACCTATTGCTATAACTTATCATGTGTGTTGTAATTTACAGCAGGGAGATACTAACAAGAACAGGGCAAAAGGAGGATGGCAACAGAAGAGTAAAGGACCCAAGAAAACTGCTAAATCCAAAAAAAAGAAACCTTTAAAAAAAAAACCTATACCTGTGCCATTATCACAGTCAAAGCAACAGAAACAAAAGCAGGCAAATGGAGTCGTTGGGAGTGTAAGTTTCTTACTATCATTGTTAATTATCATTGAGGTATAAGATAAACACACACTAAAATGTTCAAGTCTTATGTGTACACCTCCTACGTAAGTATGCACTTATGGTACCCAGATCAAGGTAAAAAACCTTACCAGCACTGTCGAAAGCTTCCTTGAGTATCTTCTCAGTCAGTGAGCTCAGCCCTCCATCCACCTTCCCATCCCCTCACTTGCCACTGTTCTGACTGTAATTACCATAGATTCGTTTTGACTATTTTTAAACTTCATATAACTGCAATTATTTTATGTATGGCTGATTTCTTTCAACATTATTTCTGTGGCATTCCTCTGTGTTACTTGTAGTAGTAGTTCTTTCTCTGTGTGTGTGGTATTGTATGAATATACCACAATTTATTCTGTGGTTGTTGGTTGGACATTAGGGCTGTTTATAGTTTTTACCTGATGTGAATAAAAGTGCTGTGCTATATAATAAGTACATGGCATTTTTTGGACATTCATTTTCCACCTTGCAGTGGAATTGCTGGGTCATAAAATAGATGTATGTTTAACCCATTACAAGAGCCTGGTTTCCAGAGTTGTACCATTTTATGTTCCTACCAGCAAAGTATGAGAGTCCAGTTCTGCATCCTCACCAATACTTAGTTTTACTAGTCTTTTATTTTAGCCATTTAGTAACCCTTTGTGTGGTTTTTATTTGTATTTACCTGATGTGTAATAATGTTGAACAGCATCTTTTCTTAGGCTTACTGGCCATTTGGATAACCTCTTTTTCTATAGGGTTGTTTGTTGTCTTACTGATTTGTAGGAGTCCTTTATATATTCTGGTTATGAGTCTTTACATTTTTATTCTCTTAATGGTGGCTTTTGATGGTTCTTAATTTTATTGAAGTCCATTTCATCAATCTTTTATTTTATGGTTAGTGCTTTTGTGTCCTGTTTAAGATATCTCTGTTTGTCCCAAGGTTATGAGGTATTTTTCTGTTTTCTTCTAGAACCATTGTTATTTTACTTGTTATATTTAGCTTTATGATCTATCTTAAATAAATTTTCATGAATGGTTCAGGGTAGGGGATATGGACCACTTATTCCAGTACCATTTCTTGAAAAATCATCCTCTCATCACTGAGTTGTAATGGTGCTTTGTTGTAAAACAGGTGACTGTACTGTATCTGATGTGTAGGTCTGTTTATGGACTTTTTAGTCTATTTCATTATTTGTCTATTCTTGTGCCAATACCATACTGTCTTAATTATTGTAGCTTTGTGTTAAGTCTTAAAATATGGTAGTGTAAGTGCTCCAACTCTTTATTTTACTAATTCAAAATTTTCTTATTTTAGGTCCTTTGCATTTCCAGCTATATTTTTAGAATAAACTTAACAATTTCCATCAGAAAAAGCTGCTGAAATTCAGATTGATATTACATTGAATCTGTGGTTTGATATGGGGAGAATTGACCTGTTAACAATACTGGGTCTTTTTATTCATGATTATGATTTATCTTCATTAACTTGGATGTTCCTCAATTTTTCTCAGTAGTGTTTTGTAATTTCCAGTGCCAGAGGTATGGCAACATCTTTCATTAGATTTATTGCTATGTATCTGATGCTTTCTGGTGTTAATTGTAAATGGCATTAAAAAATTTTTATTCTTCAGTGTTTGTTGCTGGTATATAGAAATACAGTAGCTTTCTAAATATTGACCTTGTATCAAGGAGTCTTAATGAACTGACATTTCTAACCATTTGTAGATATTTTGTAAAGGTTTTCTATGGGTACAATCTTATCATCTATGAATGAAGACAATTTTACTTTTTAATCTTTATGCCCCTTCTTTCTCCTTACTGTGCTGGCTAGAACTTCTAGTGTAATATTGATTAGGAATGATGATGGTAGATACCCTTGTCATCTTTTTGATCTTAGGAAGAAAGCAAACAATATTTTACCACTAAGTATGATGTTAGCTGTAGGGTTTTTGTGGATATTCTTTATCAAGTTAAGAAAGTGTTGTTCCCTTCTATTCCCAGTTTGCTGAGAATTTTTATCATGAGCATGAATTGAATTTTATTAACAGTTTTTCTGTATCTATGTAGATTGTTTTATTTTTCTCCTTTCTGTTAATGTGGTGAATTATATTGATTGATTTAAAAATTTGAAACCATCCTTGCTTTCCTGGGACAAATCTCATTTGGTCATAACATAGTATCCTTTTTTGTGTTTATATGGATTTGATAATACTTTGTTTGGATTCTCGCTTCTATTTTTATGAGCAAATATTAGGTTGTCATTCTCCTTTTTTTGTAATATCTGCATCAGGTTTTTTATGGTGGCGTTATTAACCAAGTTAGGAAGTGTTCTCTCTTTCTTTTTTTCTGGAAGAGTTTGTGTAAGTTTGGTTCGTTTCTTCTTTGGAAGAATTCTCTAGGAGAACCATCCTGGGCCTGGAGTTTTAAAAAGGGATTTAGTTGTAGAGTTTGTTTCTTTAACATATATTTTGCATTTTTCTTATTGATTATAGTAAATTATATTTTTCAAGGAATTTGTCCATTTCCTCTGAATTACTAAATTTGTTGTCATAAAGTTATTTATAATATCCTTTTATTTTTAATGTCTGTTGGATCTAGTTATGTCTCTTTTATTCCTAATATCAGTAATTTATATTCTTTGTTTTTTTCTTGTGCACTCTTGTCTCGGGATTTAATCAGTTTTATTAATCTTTTCAAAGAACCAACTTTTGGTTTTGAGTTTCTCTTTTGTTTATCTGCTTTCTCTTTTCTTGATTTCTGGTCTATTATTTACTTCTACTTTCTTTGCATTTAATTTGCTGTTCTTTTTCTTGCTTCTTGAAATGGACTAGTAGGTATTTTTCCTGGGATATTGTTTTTCCTTACTGCTTTATACCTTGTCAGTTAATGAAAATGATCCTAAACTTCTAAAACAGTATTTTTCTATAAACTTCCTATTTCCCCTTCTCAAATAAAATATATTGTATAATCAATGCTTTTAAAAGTTGAGCTGTCTTAGCCATTGTGGTAGTGTACTTTACAAATGGAAAAAAATGTATTTATTTTACAAGCTACAAAGACTGAATAAAATGACTAATAATAGACAAATAAGCCAAATGTTAAAGTCTTCAGTCTGACTCCCACATCTTTAAATAAGAATGTTTATAATTTTCTAAAATTCTGTATGAATAGTGAAATTGTAATATTGAGCCAGTTTAGTTATGCTGACAATAAGTTAGCTTCAAGGACTCAGATTGATATATACTCATTGAGATATTCAGAACTTGGTGCTTGCCTTTTCGTTTTAGGAAGCTGCAATAAAGGAAGATGAAGAAGAAGTTTCTGACAAAGGCAGTGACTCTGAGGAAGAAGAAACCAATAGAGATTCCCAAAGTGAAAAAGATGATGGTAGTGACAGGGAATCTGATAGAGAGCAAGATGAAAAACAAAACAAAGATGATGAAGCAGTAAGACTTATAGGCTTAAATATTTGGAATTATACCTTTGACGATTGTTTTGGGTTTTGTTGTTATTGTTCGTATGTTTGCTTGCTTTAAACAATATCCATATATTTTATAATCTTGTTACTTTGTAAGAACATTTTTGAGGAATGGCAGTAAGGGTTATGAAGAAAAACTTTCTGACAAGGATTAGAAATCGTAATTTTCTTAAATCTTAAATTGTTAGGTAGAGGTCTGACGTGAATACACTTTGGGCTCTTAAGGAAATTTTCAGTGTTGGGGATGTCTCTGGAATAGGAGCAAGGAAAGGTGTTTGTGAAACAGGTAGCAGTTACTTGGAAGGTTATCTCACAGGTTCCAGATAATGTTTAGGGTGAAGAAACAGTACTGTGGACCCCGATGTCAAGAGATTGGTTAAGGGAAAAGCTAACATTTATAGAATTCCGCCTTGTTTCATGGTGTATATAAGACATTTAAGTAAGGACAGGGCGAGTCTTTAATGAATTAATATGGTGAGGGTATAGAGTACAGAAAAATATCATGGCATTAAGTTGCACATGATTTGTGGGAGGTTTATGGAGAAGAATGGGGTCCTTGCACATGAACTATAAACTGATCAGCTGATTTTTATGTTTATTAGCGTTGTTCTTTTTGACCAGGCAGTTGATCTAAAAGTAACCCTTGTGGTTTGGGAGAAGAAAAAGGAATTGCCTGAATGGCATCTGGGGCAAAAGGAGGGGCCAAAAAGAGAAAGAAGTAGAGGGCTGCAAAGGATAAAGGTATAAGGAAACAGGCTGGGCATGGGGGCTCATGCCTATAATCTCAACACGTTGGGAGGCCAGAAGTTCAAGGCCAGCCTAGGCAACATAGAGAGACCTTGTCTCTACAAAAAATCTTTTGAAAATTAGCTGAGCATGGTGGTGCATGCCTGCATCCTCCCTCGAGAGGATGGCTTGAGGCTGGGACTTTGAGGTTGCAGTGAACTGTGATCGTGCCACTGCACTCCACCCTGGGCAACAGAGTGAGAACCTCTCTCTTAAAAAAAAAAGAGCATAAGGAAATAATGTACCCATCTTTGGGAATGGTAGAAAACAAATACAGATGACTGTTTTTAGCCGTTACTGGGCCTTGACTGTTTTTGCACTTTGAGAATTAAATTAATTGCCAGAAAATTAAAATCTATCAAAGAAATTATTTCCCCAGCTTCTCTTCAAGGAAAAGTTGACATACTCCTTTCTGAGTATGTTAGGGTCAGTAGAGGTGACCTTTAGGGTTTTTTTTTTTTTTTTATTTTTTTTATTTTTTTTTATTTTTTTTTGCCTTTAGGGTTTTGACAGTTAGTTTCTTCATATGACCAAAATTATATTCATTCAATTGACAAATAATTGTTGATTATCTGTCACATCCCAAGTCTGTCTTAGATGAAAGGAATGCAAAGCTAAATGTGAAGTAGTTTCTGGTCTTGAATGGTATGAAGGCTAGTGGGGCAGGCAGATTTGTGAATAAACATTATAGTACATACAAGATTATACACATCTTCTGTAAGGTGCATAAGGAAGGAGTGATCAACTCAGTTCTGAGGTAGAAGGAAATTTGTGGGAGGCTTTACTCAGAAGTTCATACTGTAGGCTGGCCCTGAGAGAATAATGAGTAGGTGGAGAATTAGGAAAAACACAAATTTAAACAGGGTTTTGGAGGAGTGAAATAGTTTGGTAAGTTCAGAGAAGCACAGATGGTTTGAAATGACTGGAATAGAAAGGGGAGAGAGGAAGGCAGTGACAGGAGACTAGAGAGGCAGGGCCAGGGTCAGATCGTGAACGGCCATGTAGTTCACGCTACAGGGCTGAGATTGATTTATAAAAAGAGGCATTGCAAATTTGAGCAGGAAGATATCAGAATTGTGGGACTGAACTTGTTCTAACCCTAAGTAATTAATTAGCATTGTCAGAAATAATAGCTGGATACTCCTCAAAATGATCAGAAACATACTAGATTTCAAATATTTTAATTTTTCTTTACTAGGAGTGGCAAGAATTACAACAAAGTATACAGAGAAAAGAGAGAGCTCTGTTGGAAACCAAATCAAAGATAACACATCCTGTGTATAGTCTTTACTTTCCTGAGGTGAGTTATACACAGTCTAGTGTTTTCCTAAGTCCAGACTTTTGTCTCTCTGGTGAGTAGTACTTCAAGTGTGATAAATATGGTCTATTCTTGAGAGGCCACATTTTTATTATGTATTATTACACGTTATATTACAATAAGAATTACACTTAGTGAATGTGTTGTTTAAAAGGAGGATTGTTAACTTTTTAAGGATTTCTGTGTTTTTTTGTGTTTCCATCTTTTCTGTGCCCAGGTTACTGAGTGTTGTGCTTAATAGTTATTTCTCATTAGCAGTTCAGGCAGTCTTCATTAAACATGCATTTATTTCACCTTTGACTGCTTGACTGTTGTGAATCTCTCACCCCTGCCAAGTTTTAAATAGAATGAAAACATTCTTAAATTTTCCCTTGAGAGTTCTATATTGATCACATGGAGCCACTAGACTTGCTCTGGCCCCAGTAATTGCCCCAGTCTGTGGGTGAGCCCATGACTTTGGCACTGGCTGTGTTCTTGGCCCTGAACAAAGTTCAGTAAAAGCTGAGAGTGACTGAGCCCCAAATCCAGGACACATCATTACAATGCTGTTTGCTCCCTTGTTCTTGTTTACTTCATGGTTGTGGCCTGCTCAGCTTTTGATCTTCTTGACAGCTTATGCTGTTTGTCTTTTAAATTACTTTGGGATTCCCTTGACATTTTGCGTTTGAGGATGATTCTGTCTGTGGAGCAGAGGTCAAGAACTGATTTCCCCCCAGTTCAGGGAAACTGTTCCACAGACTGCCTCACAGCTTTGCTACAGAACCTTCTGCTCACCACTTGTATTTGGCAGGTGATTTCATGTATAAATCTGCTTTCTGCTTGAGAATGTCAATCCAGAGTTTCTGGGTACTGCTTAAGACAAATTCCTAAATAATTTGGCTCTCCTAGTAATAATGAGTGGCTTTGCACAGATTGTTGTTTTGACTTGGAGAGAAGTGTGCCCAGGATTCCATCTTCATGCACACGCTGATCTTCTGGCACGTCCTGAGCTTTAGCCCATCTGTTAGGGGCATTTTGCCCATTGCTGAGGTAGTCTGCCAACACCAAGCATCCTGAAATCAAGCGAATAAATTCCACTCATTGATTGGTTTAAAAGTGCCATGGGAAGCTGTAAGCTGCATAATTTGTACCCATATAACAGACAGTTGCATTTTAGATCATGCTTAGTTAATAAGTGAAACATTTGTTCACCCCCTTAGAACATTTTATCAGTGAATTGCCTTTTTCAGATTTAATCTGCATCTGCATGGTAAACATCTCAAAGTACCATTTATCAGATAAAATTTATTTATGCTTTTTCTAACATCTACTTGTCTAATTTCCTATGTACCTTACCTAAGTAACCCAACTACCGAACTACTCACTTAGTAATAACATATTATTGAAATCATTTATTATATTTAATAGGTTAAGAATGGTTGGGAATCTCACACAACAGAAAAACAATTTTGCTTAAAATGCAAATAACTCATAGAACATGTGTTTCACTTTTAACATGTGCATTAAAGAGTCTAGGCACAGGTGCAATGTCATTTATTGATATTCACTGGCTTCTTAATAAACTTGAGTGAATCTCAATTAAACAGCCTGGGGCAAGGAAGGGAAAGGCATTCTTTAAGTGGGGAAGTAAAGATATTACATACATGTAATGATGTTTCTAACAATTGTCAGAATCATTTAAATAAAAGAAGTGTTCTTGTACCTCATTTCCCTAATAATCATAACTGTCAGTTATTACACTCTATGTGCTAGGCATTCTGACATATATTTTACTTGTATTATCTCAGTTTATCTTCACAACATGGCCAGAGGTAGGCACTGATTATTTAACAGAGAAGGAAAGTAAGATTTTAGGGAGTTGAAATAACCCAGATCTGTGTGGCTTTAAAACAGATACTGACTAACTACAGCTTGCAGGCCAAATCTGGCACCCTGCCTGTTTTTGTAAATGAGGCTTTATTGTAGAGAAAGTTTTATTAGATCACAGCCACGCCCATTCTTTTCATGTTGCAGTGGCAGATTTGAGTAGGGTCAACAGAGACTCTGGCCCACAAAGCCCAGGTATTAATACTGCACTTTGAGTCCATTATGTTTTTATATACTTTGCATGTGGAAAACACAAAACATTATATATACAAACATGCCTGCTGTGGTAGACCTAACCCTTGGGGAAAGCAGAATTGAATTTTCTTGTTAGGTGCTGCTCACATCATCATGCAGTTGTGATTTATTTATTAGGCTTATTAATGTTGTGGCACTTTATAGTCTAAGGTATTTAAATAGAAGAGTTTTTAGTTGAACTTAGTGTGGTGGTATTAGATAATAAGCCATATTTTAATCTCATTATTAAAATAAAATAGTGTAGCAATTTTGATTTAAAAACACAAACATTTTCTCAAACTGTTTTAATGAAATTATTTTCTAACCATTTTGGGCAATTGAGAGTTTAGTGCTATTTTGGTTAAATGAGTATTTAGAACATCCTAGAGTTTATTTTAAGCTGCAAAACATTTTTCTTTAAATTGTTTTAGAAAGATGTCCTCTCTACCCAATTCTTAAATGATACTAAGCAGATGACTAAACAGTTACTGATGAGTGCTGTAATACAGCAGCGGTGGCGGAGTACACCGTGGGTTGGTGCTTTCAGACTGCTTGGCCTTCTAAATTTTTTTTTAAATAGTTTTCCTTCTCTTGTTCTTTCATTTCTCTCTGCTGTCACTATGTGCATTCTGGTGGTGGTTTCTTTACTTCTTTTTTCTGTTCCTAATCTTTTTGGAGTTCAACTAAAAATGCCGAGTTTATTAAGATCATGTGCAATGAAAGGCATTAACAGGCTCTTAGACTCTGAGATGATCTCTTATGAGAGTGTAAAGTATTTTAATGTATTGATTTTTTATTTGGCTGCTCAAGTCCTTTTCACTCCTACCTTGTGGCTTTTTCTTATTACTAGGCAAGATTACTAAGATTATTTGCAACATGTTATTTTAATAGTTTATATTGTTTTCTTTTTTAGAATATCTTTTGTCATTTAAGCTAAATCAAGGGTTTTTAATATGGAGGCTCATCAATAGGCTTTAAGGAGCCATTAAAACTCCTAAAATTGCATACAAAATTCTTTTGGGGAAGAGATGTACAAATAGTTAGGAACAATTTATTCATTCAGTAAATAATTATAAAACACCTATTTTGTACCAGACGGACTCTCAGTGCTAGGGATGGAGCAATGAACAAAACAAGGGTAGTATCTCTGAAATAAGACAGGCCAAAACTGTATTTTTGTAGTTCTGATTATTTATACCCTTTTTTTTCTTTCTAGGAAAAACAAGAATGGTGGTGGCTTTATATTGCAGATAGGAAGGAGCAGACACTAATATCTATGCCATATCACGTGTGTACACTAAAAGATACCGAAGAGGTAATTATCCAGTAACATTATTTCAGTTTTTAACAGTGTACAGCATCTCACCATCATGTTGCTTATAAAATCTTTTTTTATAAAGCAGTTTATCATATTTGGCTTATTGTATTCTATTTGTTATGACACATTTTATAACTGTTTTATGATGTTTTGAGGGGTAAGCTCATTGGAAATTTATAAAGAATTGTTAAAGGTAGCCAGTTTAGTCAGTCTTTTAAAAACGTGTTCTTCGAGGCACCGTAGCTCATGCCTGTAATCCCAGCACTGTGGGAGGCTGCTGAGGCAGAAGGATTGCTTGAGGCCAGTTCAAGACCAGCCTGAGCAATGTAGCAAGAACCTGTCTCTACCCTCCCCCCAAAAAACTTTTTCTCAACTTATTTTGGGGGGTTTTCACTGTTATATGCCTTTCCTCCTTATGATTTTTGTTCTTATTGGATTAATGCTAAGTATTTACACTTTTTGTCTTAAAAATAATCCAAGAATTAGTGATTTAGTTTTCTTTTTCAACTAAGAAAGGAATAGAACCTAGTGATTTAGTTTTTTTTGAATGGAGTTTTTGATCATTTGGTATTCACTGCTAATGACTTCATTAGAGTATATGTTTAGAGTACATGTTTAACCCTTGTGTGAACCACTTTCTATTTTCTTGTTTTTCTTCTTGATTTTTTTTTTT
>VBSM01000361.1:59776578-59788733 GCA_008086735.1 Cheirogaleus medius | reverse complement strand
GGCTCAAGCAATCCTTTTGCCTCAGCCTCCCAAGTAGCTAGGACTACAGGCATGTGTCACCATGCCCCGCTAATTTTTTCTATATATTTTTAGTTGGCCAATTAATTTGTTTCTATTTTTAGTAGAGATGGGGTCTCACTCTTGCTCAGAGCTGGTTTCCAACTCCTGACCTTGAGCTATCTGCCCACCTCGGCCTCCCAGAGTGCTAGGATTACAGGCGTGAGCCACCAAGTCTGGCCACAAAATGACTTTTGACGAGGGTGCCAAGATCATTCAATGGGGAAAGAACAGTCTTTTTAACAAATGGTACTGGGAAAACTGGATATACACATGCAAAAGGATGAAGTTGGACCCTTATCTAAGAACACATACAAAAAGCAACTCAAAATGGATCAAAGGTCTAAATGTAAGACTTAAAACTATAAAAATCTTAGAAGAAAACATTGGGCAAAAGCTTTTTGACATTGGATTTGGCAATGATGTCTTGGATATGACATAAAAGGCACAGGCAATGAAAGAATAGATAAATTGGACTTGATAAAAATTAAAGTGATTTGTGCATCAAAAGAAACTATCAACAGAGTAAAAAGACAACCCACAGAATGGGAGAAATTATTTGCAAGTCATATATCTGATAAGGGATTAATATTCAAAATAAAACAGAACTCTTAAAACTCAACAACAACAAAAACCACCCCCCATTCAAAAATGGGCAAAGGACTTGAATAGAAATTTCTCCAAAGAAGATATGCAAATGGCCAATAAGCACGTGAAAAGATGCTCAACATACCACTAATAATTATGGAATGCAAATTAAAACTACAATGAGATATCATCTCACACACAATAGGATGGTTACTGTCGGAAAAAACCAGAAAATAACAAGTGTTGGCAAGGATGTGGAGAAATTAGAACCTTTGTGCCCCGTTAGTGGGAATGTAAAATGATGCAGCTGTTATGGAAAACAATATGGTGGTTCCTCAAAAAGTTAAAAATAGAATTACCATTATGATCCAGCAAGTCTACTGGGTATAAAGCCGAAAGAACTGAAATCAGGGTCTCAAAGAGATACTTGTACACTCATGGTCTGAGTAGCATTATTTCTAATAGCTAAAATGTGGAGTAACCCAAGTGTCTGTGGATAGATGAATGGATAAAAGAAAATGTGATGTATGCATGCAATAGAATATTTTTTAATCTTAAAAAGGAAAGAAATCATGACATATGCCTTTGTGTTTTTATAGAAGACCCTTGAGGACATTATGGTAAACATTATGCTCAGTGAAATAAACCAGTCACAAAAAGACAAATACTGTGTAATTCTATTTATATGAGGTACTCAGAGTAGTCAAATTCATGGAGACAGACAGGAGAATGGTGGTTGCTGGGCGGAGAGGAGAAACGGGAAGTTAGTGTTTAATGTGTATAGAGTTTCAGTTTTACCAGATCAAAAGAGTTCTGGAAGTGGATGGTGGTGGTGGTGGTTGCACATTATAAATGCATTTACTATCACTGGGCTGTACACTTAAATATAGTTAAGATGGTAAATTTTATGTTATGTGTATTTTACCACAATTTTTAAAATTGGGGGGAAAATAACGGGAATTAAACAGTGTGGTACTGGGACAAGAGCAAAGAGGCCAGTGACACAGAATGGGGATCCAGAAACAGACCCATGTGGGTGGACAGAGTCCCACACTGGATGTACACGACAGCTGGCACTGCAGAGCGGTGCGGGAGAGGAAGGCGTTTTCAAAAATATGGTGCTGGGACAACAGGATATCCATTTTGGGGAAAAAACGACACATGGCCACCATCTCACGCCTTACACAACAATTAATTCCAGGTGGCTTATAAATCTAAAATTAAAGGACAAAACAATAAAAGCTTTTGGAATATAATATAGGAGAATGTATTCATAACCTTAGGGTAGGAAAACCTTTCCTAAAAAGGAAAGAAATTGATAAATTGAATTGCATCCAAATGAAGACCTTCTGTTCTTCAAAGACACAATAAAAAAATTAATAAGTCAAATCACAGAGTGGGAGAAGATATTTGCCACACACATAAGTGACAAAGGACTTGTCTCTGTACTAAACAAAAAGCTGCAAATTGGTGAGAAAAAGAAAAGACAGACGACTCAATAGGAAAATGGGCAATTGACTTGCAAAAGGCTCTTCACATCGCAGATGGGCTTCTTCAGAAGCAACCCTGAGAAGGAGTTTGAGGTACAAGATGTTTATTAGGAAGCAAGATGTTTACCGTGAACAAGGTGGGAGGAGGCAGGATTGAGCACAGAAAGGAGCTGAACTGCAATGGAGCCCAGCAAAGCCTGGGCCAGCCTGGCAGGGGCTCAGGAGTGGACATTGCTCTTAGCCTCTCCCTTGTCAGGTGGAAAGGGCTGTGCAGGCCGAGCATGGGCTCCCCCAGGAAGTGCACGACCTTGGACAAGGGGGTTCTCTGCAGATAAGGCAGCCCCTGACGCAGCTGCCAGCTGTCTGCTGACCACACTCCCCACAGCTGGGCTGCAAGTCCTTCCCTTAAGGAAGATCTGAGTGACACAGCTTCATGTCCACTGCACTTCACCAGACAGGATATCCCAATGGCTAACAAATACATGAAAAGCTGTTCTAACTCTTTATCCATCAGGGACATGCAAATTAAAACCACAATGAGATATCACTTCAATCTCACCAGAATGGCTGAAGTCAAAAGAGACTGACCATATCACGTGGTGTTGAGAACATGTAACAACTGGGAATCTCCTGGTGGGGTGTAAATTAGTAGATCCTTTGTAAAATAGTTTGTCATTAGTTACTAAAGTTGAAGTCATGCATAGGCAGAGACCTAGCAATTATACTTCTAGGTATTTACTCAACAGAAATGTGTGCACATAAGCACCAATAGACATGTACAAGAATGTTCACAGCAGCTCTATTCATAACAGCCCCAAACTAGAAACAACCCAAATGATTACCAGTAATAGAATGGATACATTTTTCTACGTTTATGCAAATGTTGCGGTCTGCAGCCTCCAAGACGGTCCCCAGTGATCCCTGCCTTCTGGTGCTCACATCCTGTATGGTCCCTCTCATGTGACCCGGGTTGGTCTGTGTGATCAGTGGCTCACAGGCAACAGAGATGGTGTGCCGCCTCTGAGATTAGGTGATGTGACATTGCAGCTTCCATCTTGGGAGCTCTCTGGCTCAAGCTCCGCTCTTGGCTTATTTGCTCTGGGGAATCCACGTCGTGAGCAGCCTTATGGAGAGACCCAGGAATCGAGGAACCAAAGTGTCCTGCCGACAGCCACGGGAGTGAGTTTGGAAGAGCATCCTGCAGCCCTAGTTAAGTCTTCAGAGGCTGGGGCCTCAGGAGGCAGCGTGGCTGCAACTGTGGGAGAGACCCTGAGCCAGAACACCCTGCTAAGCCACTCTCAGATTCCCGACTCTCAGAACGTGTGCAAAATAGTAAATGTTAGTCTTAAGCTGCTAAGTTTTTGGGTAATTTATTATGCAGCGATGAATAAATAATGCAATAGGATTCTATAAAATAATAGAAACAAATGAAATGCAGTGACACATGTCAAGATAGGCGAGTTTTACCAACACAATATTGAATGAAAGAAGCCGGCCACAGAAAACATATTTCATTATCTAAAGTTCAAAAAACAGGTAAGACTTAAGTACAGTGTTTGGGGATGCATGCCTACATGGTAAAACAAAATAAATCAAGGAAGATTATCATAAAAGTAAGGACAATGGTTGCCTTGGGAGCAGATGGGGGTGGGGATCGAGAGGGCACTGGAAGGCTTCTGAGCTCTTGCCAAGATGCTATTTCTTGATCTGGTTGGTGGTTGCGTATGTTTCTGTTTTTACCCTTCTCTATTGTCCTATATGTCACAATGAAAAGATGAACAAAGGATGGAGAGAACTTGGAGGGAAAGAACATAGACCTTTTGGAATTTTGTTGCAAAAAGGATCAAACCAAAAAACCAAAACAAACAAACAAACAAAAAAAACCAGAATAGTAGCTGGAAGGGAAGTGGGATCAAGATTATTTTTGTTTTTTTTAGATGAAAGAAACACCAGTAGGTTTTATGCAGAAGGAAATCATTTACTGGAGAGGAAAAACTGCCGAGACAGGGGAGGGAGATTTCTGGAGCGGCGTCCGGGAGTAGGTGAGCGGGTGGGCCCGGGCTGAGCTGAGCCAAGATCCTGGGGGACCAGGTAGATGCTTTGGGGGACTCACAGCTGTGATTACTTTGTCCGCGAAGGCACTGACAGCGGTGTTTTCGGTGGAAACGGTCACTTTCTTCTTCCCCGCCCCAGGAAGCACTGGCTCCCTCGGGGACCCGTCGCCCCCACCCCTTCCCCAGTCAAGAGGCGACGGGAGGAGTGAGCGGCGTCTCCATCTGTGGCCACCAGGGGGCGCGACGAGGTTGAGGAGGGCCGGGCCCAGGCTGGCCCGGAACTGGGACATCGCTCCCCTGCTGGAGCCCCGCGGCGGGGCCATCCGGGCTGGAGCGCTCGTGCGGTGCCCCCGGCGTCTCCGCCCCTCGCAGCCACGTCCCGGGCCCCCGCCACTCCGGAGTTCAGAGTGGCCTCGGGCATCCTCCGAGCCAGCCCCAGCGTCCCGACCATCCCCTTAGCCCATCCCTAGGACCGAATTGCCTCCCCCGTGGACCCCTAGACGCAGGTGGAGCTGGCGCCGGGCCTCCTAAGGCCTCCCCCACTGACTCCAGGCCCCGCCCGTCCCCTCCACCCCCAACCTGGGGCGTGGGGAGGCCACACTGACTGCCTGAAAGGGGTGACCGAGTTAAGTTTCAGGGCTGTGTGGCAAGCGGAACCCTTACCAGAACACGCCGTCACGCGCCCCCCATCTGAGCTCAGGCTGGGGCTGGCTTTGGGATCAGGAAGAGGGTTGCCAGACTGAGCACACACAAAGAAGGATGCTCGGTAAAATCCAAATTTCAGATAAACAACAAATTAATTTTTAGTATGAGCATGTCCCAGGAAATATTTGGGGTATATTTATACTTCGAAAAATGATTCCTTGTTTTTCTGAAATTCAAATTTGACTGAGTGTCGGTATTTTTTCTGGCAACCTTAGCCAGGAATAGATTTAGGTGGAGGCAGGAGGAGAAAGGTTGTAAGAGAAATAAAAGAATGTGGGACACCCTCCCTATGAAAAGTACTTATTTCTGTTTGGTCTTTGGAACAGCCATCTATTTAATTCCATTTATTAAAAATTCATCCAGTTCTTTAAAAATCCTACTTCTCTCTGTTTTGTTTCAGGCAAATTCAAAAATTCAAGTACAACCTTGTCTTTCTTTTTGTAAAGTCATCAGCTTTCTTAACAGATTTGTAAGGGAAGCAACTGGTCATTCAAATCATGGCATTCAGCTAATTCTGCTGCCCTTTTATGTCTATAGAGCTTTTCTTCTGAGGAACCTAATATTTTTATCTTCATTTATTTTTATGGGCAGGGAGATTTACTTTTTGACTGGGGCCCAAGCTGAATAGGAACTGCCCTATTGGGCAGAAATATGGAAGTTTCCATTACATTTAGATTTGGCCAAGGGACTTGATCCTGCCTAAGGAACCAAATCGCTTATGATATTCCTGCTAACGCTGCTCCGCTGAGCTCATTCCCCTCACTCCGCCGTGGCAGCCCATCAAAGACAGGACTGGCTCAGACACAGAAATGTCCCTCGTTGGGCCTCACCTGCCTGGGTCTTGGAGGAGAGGAGGCCACGTGTGTTAGTCTAGGGCTGCCGTAACAGAGTACTACAGACTGGGGGACTTACACAACAGAAATTTATTGTCTCATAGTTCTCTAGAGGCTGGAAGTCTGAGATCAAGATGTCAGCAAGCTTGGTTCCTACTAGGGGCCCGTGAGGGAAGAATCTGTTCCAGGCCTTTCTCCTTGGTTTGTGGATGGTCCTTCTCTGTGTCTCTTCTCATCTTCCCTCTATGCCTGTCTGTCTCTGTGGCCAAATTTGTCCTTTTTATAAGCACACCAGCCATACTGGATTTCAGCCCACCCTAATGACTTCACTTTAACTTGATTACCTCTGGAAAGACCCTATCTCCAAATCAGGTCGCATTCTGAAGTACTGGGTGTTAGGCTTCCAACATACCTTTTTGGAGGTGGATGAAGTTCAACCCAAGGAAATCCTAGTGAATGGAGCAGCAGTTCAGTGTTAAAGAGATGACTCTTCCAGGGAGTTCCATCAGCCTTTCAATAGGCTGCCAAGCTGGGGCTTCGCCCAGGAAGCCCCTAGACCTGGGAAGCGCTGGTTTCTGGGGTAGCCGGGTCTGCAGCTGGCCCTTGTCTTCTAGCAGGAGTGGGACATTGCCTTCCACATCGGGTCTGTACATATGGGAGCTGCTCACTCCAGGCTCATCTCTTCTCATTGCAGGTGGTTTAGGACCTTGAGCAGAACATTCTCCAAGGGTTTACCTAACACATGTGGCACCCAAATTCAATGGGGAGCCAGTCGTTGGTCCAGGAAAGAAAACAAGGTCAGGTATTTGGAAATTTGAGGTAAAAATGTGTAATAAGTGTTCATAGTAATTTGGAGCTCATAAAAGCCCTCTTCCCCACACAGTATCCTCTTACTCAGACGATGAAACTCTATTGCAACTCAGGGTTCTGTCGCACACAGTTGAAATCTGAGGATTCGAAAGAACACCCTCGCCTATTTCTTCTTAACGGTGCACACTCACTGAGGAGTTTCAATCTCAGACTTGGGACACCATATCACCCTCGTAAGATTTTAATATTCCAATTAGTAATAAGGAATCATGCAAGCAAGTGAGAAAAATCCTTGTTCCTCCATTGGTTCACAAAGAAAAAAGAATCCAGTCAATCATGGGGAGTTTCCAGACAGCCATCACCTTTCCAGTAGCCACTAGTCTCTGCCCACTGCTGGTCTCCTGCAGCATCTCCGGGCTCCAAGGGATGCTAACTCGGTGGTAGGGCCACTGTGTCCTGCTGCATTAGGACAGGTTTTTTGACCTCTAAGCCTGATTTCAGATGGTCATTTTTGCCAAAGTGATGCTATGTCAGGGATATGAGTTTTCAGCCTCCCTAAAACATAGCAAGTGTTGGGGTACATGACTTGGCGTGTGGACAAACGGGAGGGGGACTTGACTGCAGTGAGGGACACCCCACCCCCCGCTGTGACTGCCAGTGCAGTTTGGGGCTCTAGAGTAGTTGTTTGGGAAAATAATTGGATCCCGTTCTTAAAAACAAAGCCATTTGTAAAGTGAGGAAGCCTTGACCCGGCTGAGAGCCGCAGGAGCAGTTAGGGGCTTAACGCCTTTCTGCACTGCACACCTTTGAGCAAGTTTGGGGCTTGTGGCTGCTAATCAGTACCTGCAAACCATTTTAATAGCCAGCTTCTTGACACGCTGTGAGCACATTAGTAATTTCTTTCTCAATATTTTTTAGATAGAAAGAGATTGAAGACTTAATCACTTCTGTACAGGGGCACCAGCCCCTTCTCCTGCCTTCCCTCCTTGGCATTCTCCTCCCACAACATACATCCCATCGACGTATATCCCATGAGGGTTTCCTGCTGTCCTTCCTCCCCCTCACACACATTCCTGTCTGTTTCCCATCATCGAGCTGCTTTGTGTCATGGTTTACATTTTATTTTTTAATTCTCCTCTGCCTAACACCTTGCATCTAGCTTTTCTTTAGCAAACACATACTCATTTCATTCTGTGTCCTTGACAATTTCCCCTGCTCACTTTGCCATCATTATTTTTTCTTTGTCTTTAAAACTTTTTCCCTGTTGTTTTGTTTTTCTCCCCGCGCGCGCTTGCGCTCTCTCTCTCTCTCTCTCTCTCTCTCTCTCTCCCCCCCCCCCCTTCCAGGGGTGGAGAGAGCAGGGTGCAGGAGCTGCAGCCGGAGCCGACAGGACATCCATAGCAGCCCTGGTGCACTGAGCCTCCCCAGCTTGTTATTAGTGGTCTCCCTAGTTCTTGTGGACACCAGTGTGCAGTAAAGCCCCCACCTACGCCCTTTGACTGGGCGTTTGGGTGGATTATCCCCACCTGGAAACGTGCTCGGTCTCCTGCCCCGGAGTTGAACGTGCCTGTGGGTGCACTGCTCTTCTGCAAGCCCCTCTGCAGGGCCTGTGGGTGCTAACACAGACGTCGCCAGCAGGGTCAGCAGGCAAAGCAGGCAGGTTGATGAAGACGCTGGCAAGTGACAGAAGTGTACTTGTGCGGGGGAATTGTTTTCCTGGGTTGTTTTGAACAAGCCACTTCTCTGTACTTTGGAATATCTGGTGGTCAAAGGGCACTTTGCTGAAAGTTTCAAGATTGTTGAAAATAGTTTGCTCTAAGTTTGGTGAGGCCAATACTAGATTTGTTTTTTAATTTGTTTTTAATGATGCTTCTGATCACTCTTTGGGAGTCTTCCTCCTTCCCCAGGAAATGCAATATGCCTTTTTCTCTGGCTGCCTTCAGGATTTTCTCTGTAGTCTTTTTTCAGCAGTGTGAAAATGATATACCCGGTGTGATGTTTTTGTTTGTTTATTTGCTTTTGTTTTCTGCTTGATGTTTCTTCTTAGATCTATTAGGGTTTTGTATCTGACATGAATTTCAGAAAATTCTTGGCCATTAGTTCCTCCAATATTTCTTCTGCTCATTCTCTCTTCTCCTTCTGGTATTTCAACTGCATACCTATTAGACCATTTGATACTATCTCACTTTATTTTTTTATTTTTATTTTTGGAAACAGGGTCTCAATCTGTCACCCCGGCTGGAGTACAGTGGTGTGATCCTAGCTCATTGCAGCCTCGAACTCCTGGTCTCAAGCAATCCTCCTGCCTCAGCCTCCTGAGTGGCTGGGACAACAGGCATGTACCATCATACCCAGGTAATTAAAAAAAATAATTGTAGATATCATGTCTCACTATGTTGCCCAGGCTGGTGTTGAATTCCTGGCCTCAAGTAATCCTTCCACCTTGGCCTCCCAAAGTGCTGGGATTACAGGCATGAGCCAGCATGCCTGGCCGATATTTTCCCATTTTAATGTAAAAACATAGATACATTATAAGTAAAAGGATGAAAAATAAGCATGATGTGAACTCTAACCAAAAGAAAGCTGGGTGTTAATATCTGACAAAGTAGACTTCAGAAGAAGAAATATCATCAGGAATAGTGATGTTACATAATAATAAAGGGGTTAATTTTCCCAGAAGGCATGACAATCCTAACTATGTACATACTCAACATTAGTGTTTAAAAAGACATGAAACAAAAACTGCTAGAACTGAAAAGAGAAACAAATACATATTTTCAGATGGAGATTTCAACATTCCTCTCTCAATGACTGAGAACAAAAAGTAGACAGAAAATCACCAAGGATCTAGAAGATCTGAATGATGTCATCAACTGGCTTAACCTGATCGACGTTATAGAATACTCAACAGCAGCAAAATACACATTTTTTTCAACTGTGCATAGAATACTCACCAAGACAGATTATATTCTGGACCATAAGGGAAACCTTAAGACAATTTTAAAAATGGAAATCTCTCAAAGTATGTTCTTGGAGAATAATGGAATTAGACTAGAAATTGGTAAAGTAAGATATCTGGAAAATCCCCAAATATCTGGAAATTAAACAACATACTTTCATATAGCCCACAGGCCAAAAAGGAAGCCTCAAAGCAAATGAAAAAATACTTCGAACAAAATGAAAGCTGTATGTCTAATTTGTGAATTGTAACTAAAGCAGTGCTTTACAGGAAAATTTATGGCATTAAATGCTCACATTAGAAAAGAAGAAATGTCTCGAATCAATAATCTAAGCTTCTACGGTAAGAAACTAGAAAAAGAAGAGCAATTGGACCCAAAGTAAGCAGAAGGAAGGGAATAATAAAAAGCCTAAGTCAATGGAATTGAAACAAGAGGAGCCTTCCTACCACGGCCAGGAGACGCCTAAGTCTCCATGTGAATCAGAGGCGCAAATAGAGAGGTGTGGAGGAGGAATTCATCCAATTACACAGGTCAGACTTGTGAGTGCTGGCTTTCTCCCACACGGGATCTCTGTGAAAATGAGATGTTATAAGTGTTTTTACAAATATTAGATTCTATTTATATCATTTTTAGAGCTATGACATGCTAGGTCTTGTTCCAAGCACTTCGAATGTATCGGTTTGTGTAATCCGTGCAACTGATTTATTCTCACCCCTGTTTTACAGATGCGGGAACTGAAGGCACATGGAGGCTAAGTCATCTGCCAAGAGCGGCTCACCTACGAGGTGTCAGAGTCAGGGTTTGGGTCGGTCAGTCTGGGCTCAGAGCTCAGCTGTGAAGCAGTGTTTTTGCTGACAATCTGTGACGGCGGGGACAATGACGGAAGTTGTGTTTGTTTCCCTGGTGCCAGCACGGTGTCTGGCATACAGTAGCTCTGGAAACGTGTTCGTTGGCTGATTTACAACTCCAGAGCATTTTAGAGCAAAAAGGGAAGGAATTTTGACCTATGAGAAAGGTATAGATGACACCTCTACATTTTTAGCTATTTATAAATTATGGATGTCCCTCAACACCAGTGACCCTTCGTTTTACATTGTATGATACAATATAATGAATGAGTGATGGGAGGGAGATGGTGTCTGAGAATTGAGCAGGTTAGTGGGGAGAGATGTTTCTCTGATGGTATCACAAAAGTCATAGAAAAGAGCAAAGAATTCAGTCTGTCAAATCTTCACAGTCATTCTAATTCACTCTATGCATCAACATTACTCCCACTCTGAGGGCCCAGGCTCCCTCCCTCTTGTTGCCTTTGGGTCTAAGTACCTTCGCCCCCAGGAGACTTTCCTGGCAACTCTAATTTTAACAGCAATCCCCTGCCGTTCATCGCATTTCTGACACTCCCTATCCGCCTGCCCCCCCCCCCACTTAATTTTTCTGCTCAGCACTTATCACCATGTAACATATAGGTATTTTACTTGTTTATCTTTCTTATTGTCTCTCCCTGCGGCAGTGAGTGAACTTAATGCAGGTAGAGATTTTGGTCTGTTTGGTAAACTAACCATAGAACAGTGTCTGGCAGTCAGAAGGCACATTCGTTACATACTTGTTGAATAAATGAATGGAGATTCCCTGCTGTTTCAGCCATGACAAGTTAGAAGGATGCTCTACTCAGGAATCTGTGAGATTTAACATGCTAGATAGCTCAAAAAGTATCATGCATATTATGGAATTCCTGCTTATGATAGGCGTGTGCCAGGAATACGGTGGGTCACATTATTTATCCCAGACCAGGACTCAATAATAAATAACATGACACAGTCTCTGTTTTCAATGAACTTGAACTCTGAATCTAGGATGTTAGATGTTCATAAGTATTTAGTGACTTACGATTTCTCCATTTCATTCATCATTTCACAAACGTCTATGAAGTGCTTACTATGTGGCAGCCACTGTTCTAGGTGCTGCACTGTTCACTGGATCTCCATTTATTATAGAAACAGCTGGGCACAGTGGTGTGCACCTGTAGTTCCAGCTACTCCCGAGGCTGAAGTGGGAGGATCGCTTTAGCCCAGGAGTTCGAGACCAGCCTGGACAACATAGTGAGACCCTATCCCTAAAAAACCCATATATATTTTTCATACATATATGTGTGTATAGATATATATCAAAAAAGGAACACTCCAAGAAAAGAAATTCCAATAGCCAACTAAGGAGCCATGGTTAAGAATTTTCATAAAGAATATGTAATAACACAGAAATTTTTTTATTATGAGTAAAAAAGCAGCCAAGTTAGGTTTAAATTTTTTAAAATTATGTTTATAATTTTTATTTTAATTTATGATTAAATAGTATTACATGTTTTTAAAAATTACCGCTTTTCTTAAGTTAAAAAAGTCATGTTTATAGTCGTTGTGAGCTCCTCCTCTCAGAGGTAGAGGATCAATGGTTTTCTTTTTTTCTACTTTTCTGTATTTTTCAAATTTTTAATGAGCATAAAGATTTTCATTTAACGCTTTTAAAAAATCCATGATGTACGTGTCTATTTATCATTATAAAGAGATTTAAAAGGCAAATAATTCTATAAGATTTTCATGAAAAATCATTGTTCCCTGTTTCCCCATCTCCACCTTTTAATGGTAATCACCTTTTTTTTTTTTT
>VBSM01000361.1:59725045-59776516 GCA_008086735.1 Cheirogaleus medius | reverse complement strand
CCGGCTAATTTTTTCTAAATATTTTTAGTTGGCCAATTAATTTCTTTCTATTTTCAGTAGAGACGGGGGTTTTGCTCTTGCTCAGGCCGGTCTCGAACTCCTGACCTTGAGCAATCCTCCTGCCTCGGTCTCCCAGAGTGCTAGGATTACAGGCGTGAGCCACTACGCCCAGCCAGCAATCACCTTTTTAGCTGGTTCTTCTCAGATTTGCCTCTAAACTTCTAATTAGCCTCCATATACTGCTTTTTCCTGATTATTTCTTGTTTTAGACATCTATTAACTTCCTATTTTGGAAGATGAGAGTTTAGGTCTTGAATACCTAATCTCCCCTTCCCTCCCTCCATCCTCCCAATAAAGTTACATCATAATTTTTAGTGAAATCAGTACTTAGTGATTATGCTTAAATGTGTATATTTTTTAGAATTGAGCCATATATTGCACTTACGGTTATACTTACTTATTTTTAATGAATAATTGCATCTCTCTCTCTCTCTGTCTCTCTCTTTTGTTTGCTTGCTTTTCTAAGTATCTATCACAAATTGATCCCCCAAATCTCACTATAACTCTTTCATTATGTTCAGGCATTTTTTTCCTTTGGGAATATACCTCAAGAATGGGCAATTCTCAAGGTCCATTACATATCTGTAATCTCCCCTCACCATGATTCTGGAAGGAATCACTCCTACTGACTGCCCCATGATGGTGATGATTGATTTGTCCATGTTCAGCGGCTCCTGGACACTGGGGAGGGGGAGGGTTGAAGGCTGGGGCCTGACAACGCACCTGTCCGTGCTGGCTGACATTCCTGTACTTGTCCTTGATGAGAGCCCCATCCAGACCTGGCATCCTGTTTCCTTTCCCCGACCCTGTGTCTGCCACCTGGGGAGAAAGGGAGAGTGAGTGGTCACCTCTGGGATGCTGGAGAGTCACAGGCTCTAGCCAGGTGGTGGTCAGCCCTGCCCTGTTACTTGTGGGGAGAAACTTAAGGAGGCCTCTGTTAGCTTCTTAATGATGGTAAGGCTATTCTGGGACGCGTTGGGCTGTGATACCAGTTGGAATAAGATTTAAGCCATCAGCTTGTCCTCTGTGGAGAGCCAGCTGCAACTTGAGGGATAATCTAATCACAATCCTGGTAGGCAGGGTTCTGGCACTTCCAGGACAGTCAGGGCCACTGGTGGAGAGTTGATCTATACCCAAAAAGTGCTATGGAAAATACCCTTCCTTAGAGTGGAAGAAGACCCCTCACTCCAGAATCTCTGAGGGATGGGTTATCATGGTGTCTGGTGTTAAACCAGGCAAGAGCTACTCATTAGGCTTCTGGGTAAACTTAATAAATATCATCAGTGAAGAGAAAATGGCCAGAAAGGAACTTGCCATTATGGGTGTAGGGAGACAAGCAAAACCCAGAACTCATGGGTGTGGCTGGAAGCACGCTAGGCTGGCTGCCTTTCAAACATTTGGGGTTGGGGATCATAATAGAAACTGAGCATTCAGAACTCAGGGTTGGCTTCCCGAACCCGCAAGCCCCTACCAAGACATGCACCCCTATAAGGCTACTCCCTCATTCAGGCTATACACATTGCGTAAGCCCTCATGGAGGTAGAAGGGCACAGTTATTGGAACATCATGATGGTTCCTAGTGGTTCCAGACCATGGCCTCTCAATGTAGATCCCACAGAGTAGGCTCTGGTAAAAAATGGTGGCCTGCTCCCAGTTCTACCCGCTGGATATTGTCATCATCATGGATCTTTGATGTTTCCCTGAGAGTTGGTTGGGGCAGGATTAAGACTGGGAGTCAAGAACTCAGGATAAGCTCCAGAAGGGTATGGATATACAATTCCTAATGTATGGAGGGGCAAAGGGGCCATATGAGAGATTGGAAATACATTACTGTATGAATGAAGGCTTTGAGAAATGGAGTACTGCAAAACCTCATGGCCTTAGATCATATCCCAGCTAAACAGGGAAGGAATATGTGACATTGTTGGGGATGCATGTGGCGTTTATATCCCAGACAACTTCCCAAATATATAGGATTTAGCAAGACACATACATAAGGAAATAGCTAAATTTAAGCAGATTCTAAGTGAGCCCTGGGTATATATGGTCCTGATTTTTCTCATTTTTTTTTGAGAAAATGGGAGCTTATATAATATGTTTTATGCATTGTTTTACATTAATTGGTTAAATTAAAATATTGTCTAATAGATGCTATTATCTATTTGAGGAGTTACCACACCGGTCTGGGAAATCTAAAGTTCTTAGTGGGAGAGATACTCCCATCCCTGAACAAAAGATGACTCTGCGTGCTGTGGCCAGGGTGTTGCCCGGGACGCCCAGAGACAGTGAGGATGCCCCATGTTGTTGGTGAGTCGTGGGCTGGAAAGTCCCTAGGTCTTGTGATGTGGGTAGAGATTCAGTATCTGGAAATTGGACTTTAGGACTGGATGATGTGATAACCAGAGTAGAGTTGTTTCGTTAGTTAAGATGTTAGTAGTGTGGCCTCTGGGTGGGTGAGGGTAAAGCTCTGAGAGTAAGGAGACTTAGTGGCCCCCTGACCCGCAGGACTCACCCCTGTGCTGGCTCCTAAGCCCCTCAGTATGTCTGCAGAGGGCTTCCCTACTCAAGCACTTTCAAATGAGAGAGCAACAGGAGCCCAATTAACACACTTTTCCAAAACAGCCTGGTTTCTTAACGAATTTGTTTAAAGAAGTATATTCTGTTCTTCTAAAATACATCTTAAAGCATGAGAACAAAATTTGCTGCCATCAAAATTTACTTTAGATTATTCCTGTCAGCAGAATGACAGACTAGGACATGCCAAGCCCTTGCTCTCCCAAGCAGACATCAAAATACGACCCAAAACTAGCTAAAATAAACTTGTAGGGAGACGTCCAGGAGGGACATGAGTCTCACTTCTGTGGACCCCTTGGGGGCCCTGGCCTGCCACATATCTCCTGTACTGATCCTCTAATTTCTTCTACTTTCCTTCTTTTAGCTTTTTTCTCTGTTATCTCAGAAGTTTCCTTGACACTATCTTCTGCTCTTTTTATTACATTTTCCATTTCAGCTCTCTTATTTTTAATTCTAAGAACTCTTTGTTATCTTTTAATGTCCTTTTTATATAGCAGCCCAGTCTCATGTTATTGGTGCAATATGTTATATTTTGTCTTTCAGGATATTAGTCATAATTTTTTAAATGTTTTTTTTTTCTTCATGAAATTTGTCTTTCTCCAAATTCTTTTTCTTCCTGTTTGTTCGTTTTGGTCTCTGTCTTTCATGCCAGAGCCTCAAACTTGGTGAGGTCCTTAAAATGTGATTGGAAACTCTCTCTGTATTGCCACCAGTGGGCTTCACTGGAGGGGCATGTTGCTGGGCCACCCCATATGAACGCGTCTTTGTCTAGGCCTTTTTTTCTTTTTTTTTTTTGAGACAGAGTCTCATTCTGTTGCTCGGGCTAGAGTGCCATGGTGTCAGCCTAGCTCACAGCAACCTCAAACTCCTGGGCTTAAGCAATTCTTCTGCCTCAGCCTCCCAAGTAGCTGGGACTAAAGGCATGCGCCACCGTGCCCGGCTAATTTTTTGTATTTTTGGTAGAGACGGGGTCTCACTCTTGCTCAAGCTGGTCTTGAACTCCTGACCTTGAGTCCCCTGCCCGCCTCGGCCTCCCAGAGTGCTAGGATTACAGGCATGAGCCACCACGCCGGGCCGTGTAGGCCTTTTCTCATGGACTGGTGGTCAGGTTCCCCAGAGGAATTCTCCCACGTCCTTCCTGGGGGTACAAGCCCCCTGCAAACACTCTGGCAGCTGAGTGGGGCAGGGGCTGTGGGTCTCACTGCTAAGGGGGTGAACCGTCTCTGAATTCTGTTCTCAGTACAACATCTCTACCCTCAACTGTGCCTATGTCGTCAAGGTCAGAGTGAGCCTTTATTCTGTTGGCGTTGAGAGGCTGTCACCAGCACCAGTTGGGTGGGGAGATCTGGTCTTGTTCTTAGTACCCCCAACTTCCATTTTTGAAAACTTCTGGGGCCTATAGTTTCAGAGCCTTTCTGGGCCCCATGGTGTGAACCAGGGTGTTTCTGGGCCCCAGGGTGTGGCCAGGGTGTTGCTTGGGACGCCCAGAGACAGTGAGGCTGCCCCACGTTCTTGGTAAGTCCTGGGATGGAAAGTACCTAGGTCTTGTGATGTAGTTAATAGATTCAGTACCTGGAAACTGGACTTTAGGTCTGGATGACGTGATAGCTAAAGTATAGTTTTACTAGTTAAGGTATTAATCACGTGGCCTCTGGGTGGGTGAGGGCTAAAGCTCTGAGAGGTGTAGCCCTTTCTGGGATCCCCCATGTCAGAACAAAGGGTCAGGTTTCTTGGGTCCACCAGGTCAGTTACCTCTTGCCCATCTTCTCTGCGGCTTCCAAGATGTTTCCTTATACCCCCTTTTCCTTGATCTATCGTGGTGTACTTACACTGTTTAAATTCTCTTTTGCCAGCGCTATTCCAACAGCTTTGCATCATATCTACCCTAAGGCATTTGGCACCCCTGTGTCGCTCGTGAGAAGCCAAAGCTTGCAGGGGTTGAGCTGCTCCAAGGAGGGCACAGACGTGATCAAGCCAGAGTCCCTGCTGCACTCAGCCGCGGAGCTTCCCATACAACTTGTCGTTTCTTGTTGAATTTTCTTTTTATTTTTAGCTATTTTAAAATATTAATATTTGCTAGTCATATTTTTAATGTATGACTATTATGTGAATATAACTCTGGGCTGGACCTTTTTTCACTGGGGGAAGCCTGGCGTTCTTCCTTGGAGAGTCCCCTAAACTCTCTAGGTTTCATACTTAGTCCAAAGAGGCCATTGCTGGATTTGGTCACTGGGAGGTGGTCAGAGGGCCTGTTCCCAGAGGGTGCTGCCATGTCCTGTTACTGCTGGAAGCAGGCTGCCTAGCCACTCTCCAGGCACCTACTGAGTGCCACAGCTGTGCAGAACCTGCTCACCAGCTTCTTCAGCTGCCACATGGTCCCCAAGGCTTGCCTGTGGCCTCCACAGGGTTCAAGTGGACAGAAGGGACCCTCCCACCAATTCCCTTCAGGTAGGGCCCAGCTCTTCACCCCCACCCCACAGCACACACCAAGTGGCCTGCACAGCCAGATAAGGCAATCTGAGTGGTGTACAACACTGCTCTCAAAGTGTATGTTATTCAGTCGTAAATAACCCATCTCAAGAGTACCAATATCCGGTCAAGTGTTCCTTTCTAGAACATCACTTCCCCTTTATTAAAGGATGAGATTCAGCTAAACTATATACTCAACTTACATGGCTGTAGCCTTTTGTCAGATAGCCACCTCTCTGCCTCTTAAATTCCCAATTTTCACATCCCAGGTAAGTCCAGAGTCCTCCCAGCAAAGCGGCCGACGTTCCTACACTCACAGTTCCATAATCCTTTTGGCCCCAGACCCTGGTTTCTCATACACTATCTTGGTTTCACCTGCACCGACCCAGGATGCCAAACTCAGCCTCTTCAGTTTCTGCAAGAACTTCAACCACATCAAGCATTTCATAATTTCTGTGGTCTTTCCCGGAAGATTGGTGTCTGGGAGGGTAAGGGGCGGGGGTCACATGCACAGGGCACAGCATCCTACCATCCCCCCGCCTCTCTGTGCTGCTCTTTTCCCAGGTCACTTGCCCCACCTTCTAGTAGTTGCTTCTTGCTGATTTTGACCCTTTCGCTCCCATTCCTCTTCCCTTTTGCTACATATGAGCACCTCAATTCTCATTGAGGTATCCGTTCCTCCCTAGGTAGCTCCAGTGCCTGGGGGAAACCAGAGCAGCCCCTCCGGGTTTAAAGGTGGTTCTAAGCCAATCAGCATCTTGGTTGCAGTCATTGGTTCACGGATGGGATGTGGCCCAATTCCAGCCAATGAGATGAGAGGAATGTTAGCAGGCCATTCTGGGTAAGAAGCTTCCTAGGTCCTCTGTGGAAGCTGCCAGGACAGGCCTCTCTTCCTTGTGCTGGACGGGAAAGGAGAAGCATGTGGCCTGCAAGCAGCTGGCAGCCACCTTGTGACCATGAGGGAAACCAGGCATAAGATGATTCAGATCAGCTCTTTGGTGACGTTATTGACCTGTTGGGTCATCCTTACCTAAACCTCACTGGACTCCCTACCAATGAATGCTTTGTCTTTGAAGCCAGTTTGATCTCTTTTACTGTTGCTTGCAAACTTACTTCCCTCTTCTTTCCTCTTCCTTTTCCCAGTCCCAGTCTCTGGGTTCACTTCTAACTCATGTGGGCTTATCGTAGATATGCTCCACACTAAAGTTGCCTGTCCTTAAGAGGAATTTATCAACCAGTTGCTTTTCTTTCTTCTCCAATCAGCTGCTTTCTTATTAAAGAGAATGAAAAATTACAGACCACATCATCTTCATTCAGATTCAAGTTTTGTTCCAAGGACAATGGTCGTATCCTTGCTTTTTGGTAACTAAGGGGCCCATCCTAGAGAACTTTCCTCAAATAAAGGGAGATGGAAGCTGGGTGCAGTGGCTCTAATCCCAGCTACTTGGGAGGCTGAGGCAGGAGGATCACTTGAGGCCAGGGGTTGGAGACCAGCCTGGGCAACATAGGGAGCTCCCTGAAAAATTTCAGACAAGCCCCAAGAGACAGTTTTCAAAAAGAAATTTTTAAAAATGTAGAGTCTATCTTTGGTAGGCTATGTCTCCCTCCTCTTGTCTCTTTCCTTCTCACACACCCCTTCCATAGAAATTGAGCCCAGAAGTAGTAACTGTTGTCAGCTGAAATTGCATGTACTCATTGCTTTATTTGAAGTCTTTCATTCTGGCTTGTTGGAACACATATAGAGGTTTGGCTGAGGTTCATATTCTCCAATTCTAGAAGTTTCTCAGCATTCCAGGATTTGTTTCTTATATCTAACTTGGGGGAAATGTCTTAGGAAGAAAAGGGAAACATAGCTAACAGTCAAAAGTGCTTGGAGATCACCCGTATGAACTTTGAATAAAAGCGTATTTGTTTCAAAGAAACACAACTCAAAGCAGAAGTGACCATAAGGAGTAATATTTTATAGCATAAAAGAGGAGAAAGACAATAAAGAAAAGTCTTCTTTTTAATTTTAACAAAGGATATTTTTTTCCCTAATAACAGACATCTAAAAGCAATCACTTTCGGGGAAGAAAGGAATGAGGTCTAAAAGTCTGTACTAACATCGATTAAGATTAGATTATCCACTTTAACTTCTAGTTTCTTTCATTCATTCAGTAATAATAATTATTTGCTGACTTCATACCGCAGACCCGGTACTGCAGTACATACTGGGGATACAGTGGAATGCAAGATCCATTTCCTGCCATCTGAGGGTTAACAGTCTAGTGGCCAAAGAAAAGTCCCCGATGTTGTCCTCTCAGTTTCCCCAGCTGTCAGCCACATGCCCTCACCATCCAACCCTGTTACCAGACACTGCCCCTGGGATGAGGGTCTCTGGCCTGTGCTCCCATTAAAACTGCCAGGCCTTGGGACAAACATTTCCACTAAGTCAATCCCTGAATATCAGCCAGGGTCATGGGCCCAGAGCCACAAAGAGAGGAGGCCCTGTCTGAAAGGAGCCATGTCTTGGGCCCAGAATTTGAGTGATTCATCTTTTCCTTGGATGGCAGGGCTCTTCACTTCATTCGATCACCAATTTCCTGTGTCTTCAGCACATGGCTTTACTGAAAATGAGACTGCTTATCTTCAGCTCTGAGAGGACCCCACTGACCATGGAAGCCCTTGGGTGGGGAAGAAGGGAGAGTCTGTCCCTGAGTTTGTTATTGGCTGTGCCGAGTACCCTGCACAGGCTCCAAAAATATTCATGGTGACATGAGTCGCATGGGAGCAGTCTTCAAATCTGAAGCACTGGCTAAGGCAGGGGCTGAATGTAACCTACAGCTACTGGGCAAACAAAGGTTCTATTTTTATTTTAATGATGGAATTTGAGACTTAAGATTTATGAGAACTATAAGGAAGTATATTTGCCGATATGACAGGGAAAAATTCTGTTACTAATCAATCAATTCATACCACTTTTTATTATCACAAAAGAAGTAGGTGTTCCTTTGTGGAAAATATAAAAAAGAAAGATTAGAAAATAAAAATCACTCATAATCTTGTCACCAAGGAATCATTACTAATAACATATCTCCCATAGTTTGCAAATCTTTTTTTTCAAAATAAGATTCTATTCTGCATATTATTTTGTAACCTGCAATTTTTTAGCAACCATATATTGAGAACATTTTTTTAAATGTAATTCCACGTTCTTCTTCTATGACACCCTTTTTTGGTGATTGCATTATGTATTCTATGGTGTGGACACATGATACATTTACTTAAGTAATCTCTTTTTGTTGAACATTTAAGTTGTTTATTGTTTATCTTTACTACAAAGAACAGTTTTGCCTTTAATTTTGAAAGATCACTGTTTGAATAGTGTAAGCTAAGATCTGGCCCCATGGAAGGCAGGCCTTTGGGTTAAAGAAGTGACAGATTTTGGCAGGAGGAGGGGCAAAGATCTGGCACCCACTTTTCTCTTGTCTAGTCTGAAATGGTAATCATAAGCCACACACCTTACATAACCAGAAGGTTCTCAAACTTGTGTTGAATGACGTGGAAGCCGGGTTGTAGAAATGCTTCAGTGTGGGATGCTTCTCTCCCTTCTCTACTTTGGGAATGGAATTTTGACTTTTCTTCCTGTTCTTTCTTCATGCTCTCTCCTCCCTATTTCTGCTCCAAATTGACAGCCCAAAGTGCTAGTTTACCAGGTCTTATCATAATGAGAAGGAGGTTATTTTTTACCCCTTAGTAATCATGGAGCACTCGTCCAACCCAAAGCTTTGTCTGTTCCAGGCCAGCAGATAAAGCAATTCATAGGATTGTAAAACGTCAGAACCATAGTGATCAAAAAGATGATGTAGACTCCTATTTCCATCCCCATGTCATAGAAAGGATGTGACTTGACCACTATCACTGGGCTGATGGCAGAGCTGGAACAAGGGGCAGGGTAAGGAGGCTGTGTGGCGGGATCATTAATTACAGTGTATCTGGGGACAGACTGCCTGGGTCAATCCTTCTGAGCTGTGTGACCTTGGGCAAGTTATTTAATACCCCTAAGTCTGAGTTTCCATATCTGAAAAATAGAAATGGCATCATAATACCTACTGCACAGGATTGTTAGAAATGAGAGATCATATGAAAAGAGCTTCATATATAATAATTCTTCAGTAAATGTTGGCTGTTATCATTATAACAAAAGTTGTTTCTGCGGTAACACTGAATTCCAGTCCAAAACAGTATCCTCTCCAGCTGATGCTTGTGTTGGAAAACACAACTCTTTAAGGACAAAGGCCATTTTCAATGTGAATGGCCGCTTTACCAGCAGCTGACAGAGGATTACTCTTCAAATGGAGCCTAGTCTAAGTAGATTTGCATTTGGAACACCCCCAAATTAACCTGCTCCCTCTGGTTGCCTATTGCTAACCACCAATCCAGTAACATTTGTGTGGAAAGACTGGAGCATGCTACTTGTGGTCTGAAACAGAAATGTGACCACAGCGCCAAAGAAAATTAACAACGTGGCACAACCTAAGCGTCTTGATCATGGGCCAGGGATGAACAAGACTTAGACAGATGTTAGCTCGCAGCGGGCTCCTTTTCTTCTTAACACACCCTTTAGTTAATACCAGTCATCCCACCAAATTTCTTTTCTCTTACTTGTTCAACTTAAATTTTTCTTGGAATTAAAAACATTTAGGATTTTAGAAAACATTGATTTAATTTCTTAAGGCCTATGGTCCTGGTAGCGTGTGTGTGTGTGTGTGTGTGTGTGTGTGTGTGTTTCATGAAAGCCAGCTTTAGCTGATTTCAGTTTATGGCTTCATTGACAAGTTGTCCTGTTAGATGACATTGCCTTCATCGCAGACACACCCAAATTAAGGACAAGCCGCAACAATAGCCCATCTGGGAGGAGGCAAGGAAATATGGACCCTGAGATCAGACTCAGAAAACCCTCACAGAACTGGGTGGAAAACCAAAAACTCCCTTCTTTTGAGTAGATTCTGTGAAGCTATTTTCTTCTTTTATGGGGCTTGGAGAATATTTTTGATTACTTAAGAAGGATTTATTTTTCTTTTCCAAAGAAACATTTTAAAGTGATGACTGGTCTTTCCAGGTGCTTTGCAGCTGAATGTAGTGCAGGATTGTTGTGTGAGGCCACAGGTATGGGTACAACCACTGTGGCTGGGAGAGATACTGGCCAAATTTAAATTGTCCACCTTATTTTCTTTCCTTCTCTTCCTCCTTCTTATTCTTCTTCTTTAATGAAATCAACTTATATGAAATGACCAAAATACAAAACAACAAAATCCGATGATTAAAGGAGCTAAAGTAGTGAATTACTTCTTGCTCAGTAAGTATAAAGCTTTGACTTAAAAAAAATTAATTTTTTCTTGTCTTCATAATCCCAGAAGGGAGATTTCTTATTTCTTTCTAATGCAACTCTGCACATGTATTCAGAGAAACCTCAGGTTGTAATTGCATTTTTTCACTCTCAATAACTGGCTAAGTTGTGGCCTAGGCAGTAATTAACCCTGGTTGATATTTAGTCTGGCTAAATTGGCTTGCTGCTCACCCTAGGGGTAAGCCATATATTTGTAGAATGGATGTTTCATCTTGCAGGAAATACCTAGGAATACCCCAATATCCCAGAGTGAATGAAATGGCCAATGGGAGCCTTTACAAAAAGAAAGGAGAAGAAAAAGTCCTTTCACCGGTATAAATTGATTTGCCACAGAGAATGCAATGAAACATGGGAGATGAATAGTAGCCCTTCTGTTTGAGGACCATTCACCCCATCCAGGGCCTGAACATGTTGAGAAGGGTAGAAACGCTTGTGCACCTACACACAAAGGTCTGGAGCCAAAGTCAGCACGCAGCTTTAATGAATTGTACACATGTGCTGTAGGTAGCTGCAGAGTTAATATGTACAACCATGGCGTGTTCACCTGTCAAATGCACAGGTTCTCCTGAACAATGATGCCATTGGGATATTTCTTTTTGTTTTATTTGTCCAAAGTCAAACATTCACTCTCTCAGATCACCAATATCTCATAAGCCCAGTGTTGGCCCATACTGCTGCAGGACTGGGACAAAGAGATGATGTTACAGTCTGGTTTCTATGGCAACAGAGGAGGGGCAATGAAAACTGAAATGTTGGAAACACCCATTCTGACAATTGTGACATAATTCAGGTTATTACAAGGACGTAACTACCAAAGAAGCAGAAGTGTCATTACCTTGCAGCTCATGTCGACAAAAAGCTCCACTGCACGTTTCTCTTAGTTGGGCTCCTAGGAGGAAGGAAACACGAGAAACACACACACACACACACACACACACACGCACACAGAGGCCTCGTTTTCTGCATGTAAAATGTGTGTGTTCTTTAAAAGCCAGTGGTTGGCTGGTTTTCCGGACATGATGTGGTTGAAGCTGTCATCGTAATGGAAATTCATTGCTGTAGCTATGGTAAATCGAGTTTTCTGCCTGTGCTGAATGCATTAGTCTAATGAGATGTTTGCAGCCGGAGAGCCGGGCTGCTGGAGACTAACTGTGAGCTACTAACACACGGGTGGAAGATAGCTTTTGTAATACTCGGTTTGCATGTGCCGAAAGTCATCTGTCTTCTGAGTCAACACTCCTGACCTGGTAAACAACCTGATCAGGGCTCTGGTGAACAGCTGTAGGTAAGGGTGTGCTGTTGACTCGGGATCCTTCTCTTTTAACTGTCAGCATGACAGGTTACCTGTTTTAGTTTTTCTGGGTTGCATGCCTACGTCTATGGCAATGCCCGAGTGTCCTGCACTAAAACCACTGAGCCCAGTAGGTAAACTTTAGTTCCTCCTCTGAAAAATACAATGTTTAAATTTCTTAACCAGATCTCAGAGGGGAAGATGTAGCATGGAATTATATAGTTTATAAATTTTGGTTATATACACATTCATTACTCTTTAACTCTGCATTTAAATATGGAGAAAGTTATTTTATTTTCCAAATGTGGACTCAGATAACCAGCTAACTTCCCACCACTCCGAGTTAATTTTGCTTTGCTTTGCTTTTTATTTAAAAAATTGTACTATGTCTTGGGATAAAAACATTTACCTAAAATTTGATTATTAAAATTGGTATGTTATGAACATATAAAAGTGTTTTTTTTTTTAACTGAATTTTATTTGGAATATCCCCAATGGAATATTTCATGTGTCTTTGTGCTGGTTTTTCCTAATTTACCAGGCATAGATGAGAATAGTAATTATTGCTAGTTGCTGGTTTTAGTTAGTTTTGCGGGGGGTAGGGGGTGGGTGGACAAACAGGTGACTGTTGAGTGTTAGGAGCAGTTTTCCCAAGTTCAAATACAGTAGTCACCTCCTTCTCGGGTGGAACACTGTGCACCTCGAGCCAGCTTCCACAGGTTCCCGGAGGCACGAGATGTCTCATCCCAGTTGCCTGCTGGCTGGACAGAACCAGCGCCCGAGGCTGAGGTGCAGGCTGCTGAGTGAGTTGTTTTACGATAGTTGATGTGCTCGAGTCAAAGTTCTTTCCACTCTCTGACAGTGAACGCGAGGCGGCTCATTGTGTCGTCTCCAGATTCCATGACAGTACTTGTTAGACAGTCAGTCGCTTTCTGAGAAAGCAGCTTTGTAGTTGTGTTTAAGACACCGTGGTGCGTGGCAAAGTCATGCAGGCGCTTCAGAATCGAGATATTTGTTGTGTATTCTGTCTTTCTTCACTTTCAACCAGAGGAATCATTTTTGAAGAGTGAGGGACATAGCTGCTTTTTTCTCAATACTTTTTTTTTTTTAACATAATAGAATATGTGGCGTGAAAGCATAAAAATAAAAAAGTAACTATAAAGGAATTCTTAGTGTGGTAAACTATCTGGGGGACACAGTATTTTTGTGGAGCATATTTTGTGTTGCTTGGTAGAACTAACCTGAAAAAGTGAGAGGCTACTTGAAAGCAGCATCTGCGTGAACGAAGCTTACCTAGAAAATCAGTCCTGAGTGATTATCTAAAGAAAATGTTAACGTAGAACCTTCAGTTTTAGGGAAGTTGTGTGGTGGCTCCGAAATCTTTACCTTTTAAACATGTTTGGGACAGATTTTCAAAAAATATGAATGTCTTCTTTAGCTCTTTAAATCGTGTGGAGGAACTTTAATATTTTGGTAAATTTATCGGCCTGCTTGTTTTTGTGGAATTATAAGAAAGGTACAAATCCCACAAAAGCCCAGTTCTTTTATGTTTAAAGTTTTTACATTTCTTCCCTGTGCCACCAAAATCATTTGTATGTTTTGGTGCAAAAAAAGGTAAATGAACAGTAATAGAAAGACAAGAAAACAAGAAGAGAAACAAGAGTAAATTGCTTTTCGTCATTTCTTTGCTTTGGGTGGTGTGTTTTCGAGGCTGGGGAAACCATCAGAAGCAGTTTCACTTTCTGGTTCTCAGGCTCCTGGGGGCCGAGGGGAAGGGCTGTGCTTGAGCAGCAGGTAAGCTGAGCAGATGAGCCGCTAGAAAACGAGCCGAACCCAAATATTGTCCCCCTGCTGTAAGAACTTTCGATAACATTTGCCTATTATAAAAATTCAACCAATACTTCAAAATACAAAAATAGAATTTTTAAATTAAAAAAATTTTAAATGATGGGAAAAATCACAACCAGATTGCCTTAAATCTCTCATAATGGGGTGGTTTTTATTTATGAAATTCTGGGTCTCAAATTCTTAACTTCCAGAAGTTTAAGGAAACATAACTGAAGTTCTCTGAAATCATTTAACAAGGAATGCTCAGAGAGAACCAACCTTTACGTGATTCTGGGGAGTTGCATTTAGAGTGTTTCGTACCTCTGTTGACGATTTTGCGTGGCCCGAGGACACATCACACACATCCACTCATCCTTTATGACACACACCTTGGAGCAACTAGGTGGTGGCTGGAGCAGGGAACGCACTCCCGGGGGCCCTGTTGGAGCTTAGCAGGACAGTTTTTCTCCCCAAGTCTGTGCCCCCTGCCCCCTAAGCCTCAATGTCACATGGGTGGGTGCCAGGGAGCGCGGCTGTGCTCACCGCAGCCCACAAGTCCTGGAGACAGTGGGAGGGGACACTGCCCCTCGCCCCGCTGGGCTGGGAGCTTTAGAATTCCACGCACCTCCAGTTCATTCTCCCACTGACCCTTCAGGTCTTATTTGGGGATGGAATGGGAAAGAAGGATAAGGAGATGAGGGAGGATCCTCTTTTAATCTAGTTATCAAGGATCATAAAATCTGGTCTAACATTTTGAGTATGAAGTTTGTGAAAGCAATTCCTCCTGGGGTGATCGCACAAACTCCTTCATTTTGGTGGGCAAATACGACATTTCTAGAAAGGAGCATTTTAAAAATGCCTCCTTGGACATTTTATTTCTTAATCCTGCAATCTCCCAAAAGGCTAGTTTCAGATTTACACAATTTTTATGTTTTTGTTGCCTTCAAAAGCAGACAGGTGAGGAAAGACAGAGGGGGATTAAAAACATCCCTGGGAGAAAAAAAATCAAAGGGTTTGGTGTAGATATAATGTAACAGAAGCCACTAGGGTGTCTAGTAAATTACTCTAAATTTTAATTAATGACTCACAAAAGCCACACCAGAAGCTTTAAAAATTACCCTTTTATCAATAAGGTGATAATTAACTTTCTCTGAAATTAGCAATTCTCTCAACCCCGGGCAGTATGCAGCCTAGTAAATTCCCTGGAATGCTGCCAATTTTTAACAATTGGTCTTTTGGCAAACCTACTGGATTTTAATTCAAACATCTATTGTGACATTTTCCAACGTGATTCAAAGACCATTAGGATCACCCAAATCATAGTAAAATATCTGAGGTCAAAAGAGTAGCTCGGAATGTTTGAATTGCGTTTGAATATGTTGCTTTCTCTTTCTTCATTTTTCCTTTTCTATCTCCCTCTACCCCCCAAAAATCTCTGCCTTTGCAAGAGCACAGTACTCTGGTCTCTGCTGTAAATCTCTGCTAGAGTCTCTGCTGTAAATCGTGGTGGCGAACCTTGCATTCGCTGGTACGCCCATACCCAGTCTGAGCGCTTTGGCTGCCAGCCCACGGGTTCTAAGTGTTTTTCATTGTCGTTGCATTCATCTCGGTTTCAGTTCTGGCAAGGGTTTGTCCTTCATATTTCTGGAAACTCTCACTGTGGTTTGTCAGATGCTGAGCTTTAGATTGAGACTGGAAGAAGAGGAGCTTTGGGGCCATTTTGGACATTCTCACCGTGGCTTGCAATGTAGTTTGTTCTCAATGTACACATATTAATGTCTGAAGAAGCATAGAGCATTCAGCATTTCAGAACAGCCTGCCCCAAACAACCCCTCCTGGGCACACACACACACACACACACACGCACTTCCAGTGCTGCTGGTCACTGGTGGGCGGCACTCAGGGACAGCTTCTTGATGGCGCTGCTATTTGGCCACAGCGGCTGAAAGGTGAGTGGTGATGGATGCACATCACCCCTTCAGAAGTCAGACCACTCTCTTCCCTCTGGATTCTTCCAACATTAGCATTGCTGGGCTCCTGCTTCTCTCAGCCAAGACACTTGGCCAGGACGGGATGCTGGTGATGAGGCTTCCTGCTGGGTTAAGCAGGCAGTTCTGACACAGACAAGAACATCCTTGCCCAGCAGCAAGTGGCGTTTGTGCATTCTGGAATAAATCAGCACCTAGCAATCAGGAGAGGCCCGTTGCTACCACCGGGGAGATAAAACACCTCTTGCTTCTTGGGATGATTACTTCTCAGGCTACTATTTTAGGACAGAAAGGAATTTATTACCCAGTGGCAGCTTTCAGTTTGTATTAAGCTGAAAAGTCATTCCACCAAGTCTGTTTGACACTGAAGCAACAGGAATATATCCTGAGCTCCACATTGCAAGTTTCCCCAGGGTTGTTATTACTACACTGGTTGTACCAGTTGTGTTTTCCAGGGAGTCTGGTGATATGGAACTATGAAAACTTCTCTTTGCTCTTCCATCAACTTACACATGTTCTACCTACATTTCTGTGTGTGGGAGACAGATGTACAATTCTTTTTATTTTTGGCAGCTGCATTTATTGATAAATGGAACTCAGTTCCACTGTTGCTGACTTTCAAGAATGATGGCACATTCCTGCAGCCAGGCTGCATGAGGCTTTGGAGAGAAGGGCTGGGCTGAGAAGTGGTCTTCCTTTCTCCATAAGGCATGCAAGACAGAAGCAGAGGAATGGAGTTGGCTGTTATGAGAAAATTAGTGTGCCAGGCAAAAATAGTGTCAATGCTACCCTTTGAAAGGTGGTGACATTGTGTGCTTAGCCCTACAATGGTGACTCAAGTTTTGGGAGCTGAATATTTGGTAACAAAAGCCCAGGACTCTTTTCTCTTCTTGTGCTGACCATAATACAGCAAGAGCCCTCATTCTTTCAAAATAGAAACATATGGTTTGAAAGGAATCCTAAGGAAATATGCCACCTTTCATGAAGATGAGTCTTAAACTTGGAGACTAATGCTGAACTGTGCAAAGCAAAGAATTGCCCTGGTTGGGTCCAAATCCAAACCAGGGAAAGTGGCACTGAGCAAAGAGGTGCTGGGACAAAGCACAGAGGAGGGCGCCTATTCTTTCTCCCTTCCAACAAGGACTTGACTGTCATTGTCCCGCCTACATCCCTGGCACAGTTCAGAAAGGATTTATAATAGCTAAGAGTGGCATATGGCTCTCGGCTCATAGACCTTACGGGACTTTTCTTTTGGGTTGAAGAAAAGACTTTCTCTTTTCCTTTCCTCTTTTGTCCATTCTGACAGGTCATTCTGGGACATCATCGCTCTGATGAGAAAACCAGGGTTTAACACTAAGGAGTGTATTTTTCCCTGGTGTCCGGAGCCAGGCCCTGGGCCCTCTCGCTGGGCGGCTGGAGTGCTCTGAGAGGCTATGGCGGGAGTTCGGCCTTGGATGCAGCCTTCTAGTCTGCCCAGGGCTGGCCTCAGGATTTCAATCCTGTTTTGACAGGCAGCTTTTGCCTTGGCGAATGAGGAAAGGAAGAACTGAAGAGAAAAACACAAGGCAAAAACCAACGCAGGGGATTCATGCTTTTGGTTTTGGAGGTCACATAACTTAAACAATCCCTTTGGGCCTAACCATTTCTGACATATGACAGGACTACAAGAATCATGCTCATTCTTTGTGGCCTTCCAAAGAAGAGGCTGACCCCTTTCCTTCACAGTCCTTTAGGATTCATTGCTCTCAGTGTTGGGAAGTCAGGGTGATGCCAAGGCTTTAACAAACAATTAGCTATGAAGACATGTTGTCTAATCCATCAAGAGAATAACTCAAAAATGCTCCATGAGGCATTGAGTTTATTGATCAGTAAAGAACTCCACTGTGGGAATAGATTCCTGTTGTTCTGCAGTTGTGAGAAACCTGTGGTCATTGAGCGAGGTTTGGTTCATGCTGTTGCCACTGTGGCCTGTGCCAGGGGAGTTTGCCTTGAGAGTTAGGGGTCAAATCCATGGCCCTCTGCGCGTTGCCCTTTGTATTGGGAGTTCTCCCTTTTGTCTGCCAAAAAGATGTTCAAGCATAGTTGATGATATCACTTTTAGGGCCTCATTTGTAAAAAAGCTTCAAGTAGAAAGCTGTAAATAGCTTATAATTTGGGTGTGCAAATTACAATGAAAGCATAGAAACAGTGAAAAAGAAAACCTGGCTCTAATGCTTGAAATCACCACCAACAGTGTGAAAATACAGCTCTTGTTTTGAGTGTTTATAACATAATTAATAGTAAAGACTTAACATAAATAAAGAGTGCAAATGGCACAGCGGGGTTATGCTGGTGCCTGATGTGGACATGGTTAATTGGTCCCACAGTGAGAAGCTGTACAACTGTGTGTTGCATTAATGAGCTCAGGTGAGTATAAACTCTCTCCAGGGATGTGAAGTTAGCAACTCCATTTGGGGGGTGATGTGTGTGAGAATGTGTGGGGGCCGATGATATGCGATGGTGTAGAGGACTGGTTCTTTCTTTCTTTCTAGTACCTTCTCTTTTAGTTAGAGGTCATTTGGCATGAGCCCAGTCAAGAATAAAGTCACTAAAAGTGATCAGATAACAGAGTAAGAAACAATTCCATTCAGAGAGGTTTGTCTAATACACATTTCCCTGGAAGCAGCCCTAATCTCTGCTCAGGTCAAGTGCTGAGAAATTGTGTTCTTATTAATTGGCTTGAGACCAGGGTAGTGTGGAATAAACTGGAAGTATAATCATTTAAATATGTATATTTCTGGGTAAGGGTTATATCATTGTTTTTATGACTCTATTTGACATATTCATACCCAAAGAAAAAAAAGGTTTCTGTAGGACCAAAGACCCAGCTGGTCCTTGTAGATTTCTAACAGCAGATAGTGTAGGTTACAGAGATTCCTGGACAACGTTACCCAAACCTAAGCCACTCCTTGGCAGAGATTTCCTGTATTCTGCTGTGTGTTTTGTGGATCAACTACCAGTCTCCAGCGGTTTTCTTTCTCATCCCGGAGAATACAGATTTGGGGTGGAGTAAGGAGAATTTCTACTGGAACTGTGGATACACTGAAGTCCTGGACCATTTTTCTAGCCACTCACTCCTCTGAGGGAGCTGGAAAATTAAAATAATAACCAAAATAATGAGCTTGAGGGAAAAACATCTAACATTCAAAGGAAGAGTTAAAAGCAAAAACCTGTACTGTGAGAAGAGGTCTCTAAGTGAATCTCAGCTGCTTAGACTGGGTGGGGTTTGAAGGCCTCCCTCCCAGGGCAAGGCTCAGACTCTTCCCTGGTGTCTCTGAAGCATGCAGACGCTATCCTTCCTTTGTTAGGAAACTCCAATTGTTAGTAAAGGCATCTTTCTTTCCCCACCAGAACTTCTAACTTTCTTCTCCAGTAACTTCTTCCTTCTCTGAGGGCCTACTTTTGTCCTCAGAGCTGCACAGAATAAATCTAAATGGAGCCGCCTGGATTCCAACTCGGAAGAGCCAGTTGAATGGCGACCAGCATGACCCAGGGCAAGTACGCTGACGTCCCTGAGCCTCCCTGAACCTCCCCTCCAACCTGGGGACGGTATTCCTTGTCGGTTCCCACTGCCGAGCGGTTCAAAGGAAACGGTATTTGGAAGAGGGCGTTGTAAACCGCAAGTGCTGTAGGATGGTAATAAATACACGTTTGCATTTACTGAGCGTTACATGCTCAGGGGCGCTGAGGGACGCTCTAAACATGCTTCGTCTTATTTATCTTGTTTAATCCACATGGGAGGTCAACACAGGAAAGGCTATTTTTATCTCTAACACACAGGTGGAGAAACTGAGGCTTATGTTAAAGAACGTGTTGAGGGCCACAAGGCCATGTGATGTCCACCGTGTCTTTCCTACTCCAGTTGCAGATGTGGACGGGGGCGCCCACGTCCTTTCACCTGCGAGGGCCGAGGAGAAAGAGCCCTTTCATGCTCGATGGCCAGCTGCTCCCGCTTGGCCCAGCTGGGCTGTTCCATGTCTGGCAGGTTCCAGAAAGGAAATGATTCCCTGGTGTTTCCACTTGGAAAGGCGTTTTGATCCATAGTAAACTTCTTTTAAAGCAGTGGGCTCTCAGTCCTGTCAGACTCAACCTCTGTTTTTATTAAATATTTTTTAGCGCCCTGTTTACAATCCTGAGTGAAATGCCCAGACAATGTACCCCACCGCACCCATACTTTATTTTTTTATTTTTTATTTTTTTTGAGACAGAGTCTCACTCTCTTGCCCTGGCTAGAGTGCCGTGGAGTCAGCCTAGCTCACAGCAACCTCAAACTCCTGGGCTCAAGCGATCCTCCTGCCTCAGCCTCCCGAGGAGCTGAGACTACAGGCGTGCACCACCATGCCTGGCTAATTGTTTCTACATATTTTTAGTTGGCCAATTAATTTCCTTCTATTCCTTAGTAGAGACGGGGTCTCGCTCTTGCTCAGGCTGGTTTCGAACTCCTGACCTTGAGCCATCCTCCCACCTCGGCCTCCCAGAATGCTAGGATTATAGACGTGAGCCACCGTGCCCGGCCCCGCACCTATACTTTAAGAAAATGGAATATAATGTCATAACCACAATATAAAGAGGAATGAAGGCAGAGTAATTCACTGTCGCTTCCAGTGCAAGGGCCCCAGTCTGGACATCAATGAGGTGGCCAGGTGCTGGCACCTGCCTCAGAAGCTCAGTGCGGGCCACCCCGTCAACATAGTCTAAAACTGATGAGGGGAGCTGGTGGCTCAGATAACACCAGCTGCTGCTGCTGTTGGTGACATGATTTTCCAAAACGGTAAACAACTCTTGGAATTCTGAACAAAATAGAGAACAACCTTCCCTCGATTTAGGCACTAACTGTATTCCTGGAAAATAAAGGGTCTATTACAGCTGAGTAGAAATACATGGTGTTTATATGTAAACGGAAGCGAGTCCTGGGTTCAGAAAAATGGGGTCTTTTTGTGCGGTGAGACAATGCTTTCCTGGCACAGGGCTGCTTCATCCACTGTGGGACACCCAGCACCCCTGGTCTCTGCCTTCTAAGTGCCAGTAATGCCCACTCTGCCCCCAACATCGTACCAGATAAAGCCAACACCAACACATTTCCAAGATGCCCCTCTACAGAGGATGTTACCACCCCTGCTGAGCACCTGGGATCGGAGTGGCCACTCATTCTACTCTCCCCGACCTCCCCAGCACTCCAGTTAGTTATGGCTTAGGAAAAAGATGGCTCTGTTTTGCCAGTTCCCTTAGATGATCATGATGCAGCGCCCTCTCAAAGATTAGGGCAGGAATTCCGGGATACCCTTTAGGAAGACGCTTGCTAATGAATTTCCTCTAAAAATTGCAGCTTTAAGCTAAATGAGAAGACCATTTTTATCACAATCCTTCAGATTACGTACAAGTTTCAATACAAATATAGCACTAAAATACCTTTGTAAAATCTTTACTGTTCTATGAGTTGGCTTGAAAGTATTAACACTTACTGAGGGTCAAGGATGTTTCAGGCACTGTAGGTGGCCACACAATAGTCCTGCAACATTATCATTGTTCCATGTCACAGACACAAAAGCAGAGATTTATTGAGTTTTAACAACTGGCTCAAGGTCACCCTGTAAGTGGTATAAATGAGTCTCAATGACAGAACCATCTGACTCCCAAACCCGTGCTTGTGTTCCAGTGTGACCTGCTTCCTGCACTAGTTATGGACACATGGTGTACTTTTGTCCATGATGTAGAAATCCCATGTCTGAGGACTTTCTCCTTGTTTACTACATAGGAATGCGGTAGAGGGGCTGGGCACGGTGGCTCACACCTGTAATCCTAGCACTCTGGGAGGCCGAGGTGGGAGGATCGCTCAAGGTCAGAAGTTCGAAACCAGCCTGAGCAAGAGCGAGACCCAGTCTCTACTAAAAATAGAAAGAAATTAATTGGCCAACTAAAAATATATAGAAAAAATTAGCGGGGCATGGTGGTGCATGCCTGTAGTCCCAGCTCCTCGGGAGGCTGAGGAAGAAGGATTGCTTGAGTCCAGGAGTCTGAGGTTGCTGTGAGCTAGGCACTCTAGCCTAGGCAACAGAGTGAGACTCTGTCTCAAAAAAAAAAAAAAAAAAAAAAAAAAAAAAAAAAAAGAGAGAATGCGGTAGAGGAATAAGGTGGCCATGAATTCTTTGACATTCCTTCCATGGACACATGGGATCTAATTCCCTTCTCCTTGACTCTGGACTGTCCTAAGTGACTTGTTTGGCTCAGAGGATTAGCAGAAGTGACATTCCAGGACTGACATATGGAGCCTTGCAGCTCTACCTGAGTCCTTGGAACTCCTGGTCTTGGAGCCCGGAGCCACCACATGGCTGGCTGCCTTGGGCACCACCACCCTGAGGCTGCCATGCTGTGAGAAGCCACACACATGTGGAGGGGCTTTGGAGGGTGGGATGCCGGGGTAGAGAGAAAAAGGCAGCAAACGTGGAGGCACCAGATGCATGGGGAAGACCCATCTTGGAAGTGGACCCTCCAGTCCTAGCCACCCCAGTTGATGCCACAGGGACCACAAACTGCCCACATGAGCCTTTCCTGAATGCCTGACCCACAAAATGTCGAGATATAACAAGCCACGAAGTTTGAAGTAGTTTTTAATGCAGCAGCAACTGATAATCACAACACATAGTAATGGCATTCTTCCTGTTGTATTGTATATTATTTTTGATGCACAATTAAGAAGGATCGGCTGGGCACGGTGGCATGCACCTGTAGTCCCAGCAACTCAGGAGGCTGAGGCAGGAGGATCGCTTGAGGCTGAGAGTTTGGGGCTGCAGTGGGCTGTGATTGTGCCACTGTACTCTAGCTTGCGTGACAGAGTAAGACCCTGTCTCTAAAAAACAAAAACAAAACAAACAAACAAAAAGAAGTGTGTGTTTTCAGGGGGAGTGCTATTTTAATAAGTGTGTATTTAATTTTGCAGTTAGTTTATATAGCTACATTTTTGACAATAAATATGTGATTTGAATTTATATATGACATAAAGTTTCATTTTAAAATGTATTTATTTAAATAGGCCATTTAAAGATTAGGTTAAATATTAAAAATGCAGGAGGTATGTTAGTTAGGGTTCTCCAGAGAAACAGAACAAATAGAATGTGTGTGTATGTGCGTGTGCGCGTGTGTGCAAAGGGATCTATCATAAGGAATTGGTTCACATGATTATGAAGGCTGAGAAGTCCCAAGATCTGCAGCTGGCAAGCTGGAGACCCAGGAGAGCCTGTAGTATAGTTGATTTCAAAAGCCAGCAGGCACTAGCCCTGCTTGTTTAGATGCAAGGGCCCCTCTTGTTTAGATGATGCTATGTGGCACCATCAGTTTCACTCACCCACGGCCTCCTTTTTGTGAATTTGTGTCCACACTGCCCCCAGAAGCAGGATAAAAAGTCTTTAGGTCAGCAATTTTATCTCTTTGGCCTCTTTTCACTAGAAATGTCATTGCAGAACAGAAAATCAGTGATGGGAGCTTCAGCGGTATGGAAGAAGACACACCTTTTCTTTAGGCTGATGCCTTTTGATTGGGGCATTTGGGGGCAGCCCTCAGCTTACTCAAAGTGCTGCAACTCAGTGTGACTTGTTGCTGCTCCTACCCTGTAATGATGAGCTGTGGCAGGACTAGAGAGAGAACTGGGGTAGGTTGATTCAGAAAGCCTCCCCAAGTGCTGGGAGTACAGGCATGAGCGCCATGCCTGGCCCTGAATTACCTTCTTAAAGGCCCTGTCTCCAAATACTGTCACATTGGGGGCTAGGGCTTCAACATGATTTTTTGGGGGATGGAGGGCACAATTCAGTCCTGAACCATGCTTATCTTAGCATTTCATCTGTTTTCATCCATTTCCCTGTAAACTATTATAACTGTGCCTCATAACGGGCCTCTCAGCATTTAGTAAACACCTTCATTTCTTTGAACTCTTAGGCCAGTCCCATTCCTGCTGCACTCACTCCAGGTGGCTGAGGGACTTCACAAATGTTCCAGCTCCCTCCCAGGGCAGAGCAGGGGATCTGATGTCTCCAAATCCCTTTTAAAGGGACACTGGAATCTCTACCTATCTCCTCCTTCCCCAACCCCCAGCCAAAAGCCCCCTCCCTCCCTCCAGCAGTGCATGTTCACAGAGTCCTTAAAACTAGTGAAACCTAGCAAGGAGAGCCGTGCTGATAGTCTAGCACCCCCCCAGAGCTCATGCTTGGAGGTAGTCCTCACTGTGCATTCTGTCTCTCCCAGTGGGACACAGACCTCCTCCCCAGAAGTCAGGGGACATCCTAAAGCTGCTTCATGTGCCAACTGGAAGGGAGAGTCCTGAGGATAAGGGTTCTTTTTGAGTGAAATTTATTAATCTAACTTTCATCCCTTTAACTAGGTTTTCTTGAACTTTTCAACCTGGGGTTTTCCTTCAATTCTTGAGAGATTAACTTGCTGAAATGAATAATAATTATTGTGGTCTGAATTTGAAAGCTCTGATGTTCGGAGGCACTGGATTGCGTCTCCTGAGGTGGTAACAAACTTTGTTGCACGGACACCGAGGTGTCCAGAGTTAAATGATTGCTGCAGCATCCATGACAGTGCCAGGGTTGGTACAAAAGTCTTGCATGCTTCAGTCCCAGGCCAGAGCCACTGTCAACTTTAGCCTGTAAAGTTTTCCTAGACACCTGAATTTGAGGATGGGCAAGATGGGATGATGGAACACGGAGAAGTTTGCAAATGCATTATTTGTGACGTGTGACTCAAATACACTCCTTACTCACATTTGGTAGTGTGAGTTGAGTTTGACCTTGGCCTGTCACAGTTGTGGCTGGCATCCCACGAGTTGCAAGGAAGCACCAAGAGAACCAGCTTGCCATGGGACCAGTGATTTTCCTGGGGGTTTTCCTGGTGACTTTCCTTATCCACCTGCCTGCCACCCAATGCCACCTGACTGAAGATTTCCAGGGGCATCTGGGCCCCACCCAGAGTGGGGAGAGCCATAGTGAGAAGAGTGAGAGTGAGCGTCCTTGGCTGTGGGCTTCTTACCTGATAGCGACAGCTCCTCCTTTGCACCACCCAGGGCTGAGGCATCAAGATTTTTTTTTTTAATAGGACACTTCATGAATTTGTGTGTCATTCCTGCACAAAGGCCATGCTAATCTTCTCTGTGTCACTCTAATTTTAGTATATGTGCTGTGAAATCGAGCACAGAATCCAGATTGCTATGTGAGCCTCCAGGACAGAGGCCGGTGCTCACAGTGGCACCAGGGCTGTACCCTCTCAGCCCAGGAGGGGCCTCTCCTTGTTGACTGCCCCTTCCCCACTGACCACAAGAGCGTGGTGCCTGGCATAGACAGGTGCCCACATGTTTTCTGGATGAATCAGTGGGTGTGTGGACAGAGAGAGGGGGATAGATGATTATGTGAAGGGCTATGTACCTGAGGACTTTCCTGACTACCCTCTGAGTTCCAGTTTGGAATTTCAACTGTTTTAATGACATCTCCACCGACCTGTTCCACCAGCACCCTAAACTTAGCCTTTCCAAAACATCATTTGACCCCCTCCCCATAACTCCTCCTTCTCCTTTCTCCCGTCTTCATATAAGGTATCACTGCTTTCCCAGCTGTTCAGGGTAACAGTTTCAGAATCCCAAACGCTCTCACCCCATGCCTTCAAATCGGACACCAAGGCCTAATGGGTGCTACTTTCTAAAGAGTTTCCTGGATCCCCCTTTCTCCATCATCCCTTGGGTGCCCTTGCTGAAGTTCATTAGTGCCATTCACAGGGCCCACAGTGATGGCCTTCTGCCCTGCCTCTCTGCCCATAGTTTCTCCTCCCTTTAACCCATTTTGCACATTGCACCAAGGTTGTCTTTTTAAGACACAGATCTGATTGTCTTAGTTTATTTCTGCTGCTGTAACAAAATACCTTAGATTGGGTAATGTATAAACAATAGAAATTGATTTTTCGTGGTTCTGGAGGCTGAGAAGTTCAAGATCAAAGCACCAGCAGGATTGGTGTCTGGTGAGGGCTGCTCTCTGCTTTTAAGATGACCCTTGTTGCTGTGTCCTCCAGAGGAGAGGAACACGTGTCCTCACCTGGAGAAGGGACAGAAGGGCAAGGGAGCAGTCCCTTCTACCCTCCTAAGAGTGCCAATCACATTCGTGAGGGCAGAGCCCACATGTCTTAATCACTAACCAAAGGCCACACCTCTTAATATTGTTGCTATGGGGATTAAGTTTCAACATGAATTTTGGAGGGGCCAAAAACATTCAAACCATAGCACTGATCTAGTCACTCAGGTGCTTAAAAGTCTCAGATAGTTTCCATTGCTTACATTAATGTTTGCCAAGTGTTTTTCTTGTGTTCTCCATTATATCATCCCTATATATATAATATATAATTACTTAATTATAAATAATTCTTGAGTATACATCCCCAACATATGTATATTCATAGATTATATACATACCACTATATCGACACACTATGCATATTATAAAACATATGCAAAAATTTGAAATCAAGGTGTCAACTGGGCAAAAAAATAAATAAAAATTAAATCAAATTAAATTAAAAACATATGCAAAAATAGAAATGAAAAATACTACACCAGCCTTTTGCCTTTCCTCATACGTTCTCAAGTCCTCTGTGTTTTTTTCACTTTCTCTTCCCCTGTCCTGGAATTCTCTTCTCTGATTTCTCCATGTGATAAAATTGTGTTTGTCAAGACACTACTCCACACTTCTCTCCTCTGACCCTTATTCTCCACACAGACTTCCTCAGTGCCATATTTATATGTAGTGTTTAGATACTTAACCCTCTCTTGCTGCGTGACTTGAGAGCATCTTTTGGGTGGGCAAGGAGGAAGAAGGAAGGTATTGGGCTGTATGTCCCTGTTGCTGCCAAGAACATTGTACATTGTGACAGTAATGTATCTTTCCTTCCTTGTCAAACATTCCAGAGAGGTTTTCCCCCCTCAGCTTTCCGCTAACTCCAGCTAAAGTGTGTCTCCTGCAGAGGAGGTGGAAGCAGGCAGTCAGACAGACACAAAGGGTGGGGCGAGATGCACAAAAGTAAACTTAATTCCGAATATCAAGCAATTAGGCTAATGTGATTTAGAACAACATGATCAGTGAAGTTTGTGTTTATGTTCCCCTCAGACTGTAATTAACTCATGCAAGTGCTGTAGGTTGTTAAATTTTAGTGAACGGATAATAGAACTGTTCTTTGAAATAAAAGCAGTGACAACAACCTAGTCATTTTACAGTAGCGTGAATGGAAGATAATTACAGCTGGAGACAACGTAGCCCCTTCCAGTGCAAGAGCACCACCCGATTGTCTTGTCTTCGGCGGGGAGCGGCTATGAGCACAAATTGCGCAGAAGTTTATGTGTGCCGTTGGGAAATGGCAAAACGTTCTCCCCATGTAGTGGGGAGAGTGCTTAACTCACTTTTTAGATATTCCCACCAGTGTCCTACAGGGAATTGTGCTAATAAATATGACAATAACATTATAATGGGACAAGAAAGGCTGACGCAGCGTTCTGTTAATTTGTGTTCCGTATTAGTCGGGAGCTTTGTAACCCCTGAGTAATGAAACAGGAGCATATTGGTTCGACTGTAGGCATTTTAATTAGAGGTCCTGGGAATTTCTGTGCTGTGGCAGCTGAGACCTGGCCCCACAAAGTTTACCCAGGATGAGCTTTCCTCTGCCCCCCAGGGGCCATTAAAAGATCTGGGGGAGGGGACACAAAGTTTCTAGGAAGAGGAGGAGGAGGGCTGGCATCCAACAGCAATTAGCTACTCAGCTGTTAGCACCCAGAGCCCTCGATTTAACAACGTGGCGGCAAAGATTGACAGAAATGCTCGACCCCATGATGGATCCCAAAGCATTTTTAAAAAGGCTCTTTTTACTCTGCTGCCTTTTCATAATTTGGCTTAAATACAATGCAAGAATAAAGACATCATAAATTAAAAGCTGTTAGCACACCGGACCCTGAAATTTATGGGTATTCAGCAAAAAAAGCTTAGGAACATTTCACCAAATAATTTTCCAGTCCCCTAAGACTCATTTCCATTTCCCTCCTCTCCCTCCCCTGGTGCCGATGGTCCTCTCCGGCTGCCAGCTCTTCAGCTCAGGAGCACCTGAGCCGGTGCGGAGCCAACTCTGTCTCGGGGGCTGGGCCTGACACTCTGCCCAGCTACAGGCACCATCTGGGCAAAGAGCCAAGAACCCAGAGGAAGAGATGGCAGCTGCCCTTGGGTCAGGTGTGCAGCCCTGGAAGTGGCCGAGTCCATCAGCCCTGGGCCTGCGACCCCATCTCTTTCCCCTGTAGTCCTGGGGCGGGGAGGCTGGGGCAGGAGCTTCAGTGGGAGACGGCGGGATGATTTTGAGGCAAGGGGCTCCCTGCCAGGCCAGGATGGGAACTCAGTCCTCAAAAGCAGCCACTTCTGTGCCGGCTCAGTGACGGCTTCGGAAGCCCTATACTAAGTACTGCAAGCCCGGGGAAGAGCAGTGGGCGCGCCAGAGGAGCGTTAAGGAGCAGAGCCACTGTTATGCTCTGGGCGGTGGTCGACAGAGCTCGCCATGGCAGCGGAGAAGTAGAGACCAGTTGGTGGCGTTACTTATATTTGTTAGTGAATTAGTGGACTTGACAAATTACTAAGCACTGATGATGGGCAAGGCACATGGAGTAACTTCCTCTGACATGCAGAGAGACAAAGTCAGGCAAGTGTCCACAAGGACCAGAACTGGGTCTCCTGCCCTCCAAGGGTCACCTCCTCCAGGAAGCCTCCCTTCCCTCCTCTAGCCCACGTGCTTACTCTTGGAGCGCCACCCAGGTCTGCACACCAATCCTTGCTCTCTCAGGTTGGAGCTCAGCTATCATGTGTGTGTGTGTGTGTGTGTGTATGTGTGTGTTGTCCCTACTCCAAGGGCAGCTTCTGCCTCCCCTCCTAGCACACACAAGGCTCTGTGGTGCAGCACTGTGTTCCCGCGGGCTGGGGTTTGAATTGCAGCCCCGCCACTGCCTGGGGTGGTGGAGAGACTGACCTGTTTCATCTCTCCAAGCCTCAGCCTTCTCCCGTGAGGGAGGAGATGGTGGTGCCTGTATCACAGGTTGCTGTGAGGAGCAGAGAGGCACGAGTTGAACGCCCCAAATGGGGAATGCATCATCAGGCTGAGCTCTTGCTCATTGTTTATCAGGAAAAAATATCTGTTCCGACTGTCTGTCCTTCTTAAGTTGAGAAGGGGCCCTTGAAGCTGGAAAGTGCCTGGCCTCCCATTGTGTGGGAAAAGTGGAGGAGGCAGTTGGCATAGGCCCCGCTGCGGCACCTCTGGCCTGGGTAGAGATCCCATTTCATCCACCCTCTGAGGCTGGCGGGAGTGTAGAGATCAAACTCACAACCGAGGCCCTCCCTGTGTGAACCCCTCAGCTCTCACGCTCTCGACGCCCGGCCAGTCCTGGTTCTCCATGGAGAGAATATCTGTCAGATTTTAATACTGTTGTTCTTATTATAATTAGGAATATTTTATTTCAGAACCAGCTGGTTTCACAGAGGGTCTCATTGCCAATATTGTAACCACTATGAGCTCTTAGATCTGAGCACCTATAAAATAGCTCACACATATGTAAAACTTTACGTCACTCTTCGCTGAGCTAAGTTGGAAAATTTACAGTTTATAAGAACACAGAGTCAAGTTGAAAATGTGGCTTTGGCTGAGTCTGGGCATAATTGGGGTTTTCAGGTGTAGTTTGACAACTTTCATCTAACAGAAACACCAGGGCCCATAAAACCAGGCCAATGTCAGAAATTCAAGGTGTTGCATTAAGAATTCTCATAGTGGCTGCCATTCTTCACTTTTATTTAAATGGGGCTATTAAAATGACAGGATATGATGCTTTAAAAAGGCCACAATCTCCATCCTCTTTACAATTAGTGAGAATAAGCATGCTGCCAAAAAAGATCGTATCTGATGATTTCTTACTTATGCATTCATATTTTCTTAGCATCTGTTGACATCCTTGTATTTAGGCACTGTCCTGGAATGAAAGATAAGTAGGATGTGGTCCTAGCCTTCATGGTGGTACCTGATGGTATCGTAGAGGGTTGGCACACATTTGCTATAAAGGGTCAGATGGCAAACCTTTCCTACTTGGGGGACCACGTGGTTTTGCTGGCCTCACCCTCCACAGGAACACCATGCCCCTCTCCTCACCCCTCACTCTCCAGCCCTCCCACCTCCCTCAAGCCCGGTGAACTCTCCTCTCTCCCTGTGCCCATCAGCTTCTCACCTGGAAAACAGGTAGCAATGCCTACAGGACAGGCTGAGTGTGAGGATTAGCTCTGGCTCCTGCTGCCACATTAGAAACGTTAGTCTGCACCCTCCTTTCCATCCCCTTTCCAAGTTAGCCTGTGCCCAACTCCTACTTGAACATTTGCCCCAAGACTTTTATCCACTTTGCTCTTTCTCTCAAACATTCAATCTTTCCCTGCTGCTTTGTTACACTTTGCCCACAACACACTTAGGTTTCCTTTATTTAAAAGAGGGATGAAAAGAAGAAGGTGATGAAAAAAAACCAAACCCCTGTTTGATCGGACATCTTCCTCTAGCTATTATTCTTTCTCTGTCTTATGCGAATGGTCTCCAGTTGCCTCACCACCTCCCATTACCTCTCTTTATTAATTTCTGTTTCTTCCTTGTGCCTTTCCTTTCGGAGACAGGCTATGGTGTGGAAGAGGGTGGCACTGAGGACAAGCACACAGGTCCACGTTACCATTTGCAGCGGCGCAGACCCTGGGCAACTGACATAGCGCCGAGGTCCTCACCTTTCAATGGGAACAATGAGGGAGGGAGTTAGGAGACTTCAAGGGGAGGTCATCAAAAGCTGAAAGCTCAGGGGCCTCCTTCCTTGGGGAAGGGTGGTGGATATGAGGATAGGGTGGTGGACATATGAATTGGATGGTGGATGGAGAAAAATAAATAGGTTTATTGTTCCAAAAAGTACCTAATACAGTCCTCTGAGTTGGGAAACATGCCCAGACATTTTCCTTGTCTTTTTCATTTTTGCTAAGACTTGGAAAAAAGCAATATGGGGTTCGAGTCATGTAAAAATGGGTAGGTGCCCAGGTTGATTTCATTTATTCATCTAGTCAACACATACTTATTCAGTGCCAGCTACATGCTCATCCCTGGGAAAGGCCTGGGGTACAAAGATGGAGAATACAAAGTCCTTCCTGAGAGAAGCTCCCGTTCTGGTTTGGGGTGCAGAAAAGGAAGCTGGGCAGGTCACAGTGAGTCCCTTGCACTGTGAGGAACACCTGCGGAGGGCCCTGGAAGGAAACAACCATTTAAAATATGTTAAATAGCTTAAGGAAAAGAGATGGCTATTTCCGAAGAGAAACAGAAACTCTAAAAATAAGAAGAGGTCAAAATTGAAATTCTAGAACTGAAAAATACAACAAGTATTAACATGATAATAAGGAAGGATAATAATTATGACCATTGATGCTAATAAATTCAACAAACAACTTCTTGAAAAACACGACTACCCAAATCTGACATAAGATGAAATAGAGAACCAGAATAACCTTCTACGTTTTAAAGAAATTAAATCTGTAATTAAAAGCCTTCCCACAAATGACTTCCCACAAATTGAAAACCTTCCCACCTCAGACTCAGATGACTTCAGTGGTGAATTCTATCAAATATTTGAGTAAGAAATAATATGTCTCATATAAGCTCTTTGAGAAAATAGAGAAGGACACACTTTCCCTCCCCCCTTTTTTTGAGGACACCATAATCCTGTCATCAAACTGGACAAGGATATTATAAGAAAAGAAAATTATAAGCCAATATTCCTCATAAACATAGATGCAAAAATTCTTAAAAAATTATTAGCAAATAAAATTCATCAATTCATAAAATGGATAGTAGATCATGACCAAGTGGAGTTTATTTCAGGAATACAAGTTTATTTAGCATTTTAAAGTCATCAATGTAATTCTCCACAATAATAGAATAAAAGATAGAAATTATCATGCTTGCTTTGGCAGCACATATACTAAAATTGGAATGATACAGAGATGATTGGCATGGCTCCTGTGCAAGGAAAACATGCAAATCCATGAAATATTCCATATTTTTAAATGAAAAACTTAAACAATGATAGAAATAATATGATCATCTCAGTAGATGTAGACAAAGCATTTACAAAATTCAATGTCCATTCATAATTTAAAAAAAAATCTCTTAGATCCTAGGAATAGAAGAAACTTTCTCAATCTGATAAAACGAATACCTAAAGATAACATCATACTTAAAGATAAAACATAGAAAAATTTCCCTCTAAAATCAGGAACAAGCAAGAATCTCCTCTCTCACCACTTATATTCAGCATTATCCTGGTGTTGCCAGCCACTGTAACAAGGCAAGAACATTTTTTTTTTAATTAAAAGGCAAAAAGATTGGGAAGAATTAAATACAATTTTAAACTCACAGATGATATGATTGTGTATATGGAAAATCTAAAGGAATGTACAAAAAAACCTTTCTAGATCTAGTCATTTAGAAGTAGTTTACTAGTAGGATACAAAGTCAATGCACAAAATTCAATTGTATTTCTATGTAAAAGCAACAATTAATTGGAAAATGAAGTAAAAGTACCATTCACCATGGCATCAAAAAACAAAATATACTTAGTGATACATTTAACAAAATATGCGTAAGACATTTCCACCAAAAACTACAAAAACATTTCTGAGGCAAACTAAAGAAGTCCTGAGTAAACGGAGAGATATGCCATGGATTGTAAGACTCAATATTGGTAAAATTTCAATTCTCCTCAAATTGATTTATAGATTCAATGCATTCCCAATCAATATTCCAGCAGATTTTTTGCACTTCTGTGGATATTCCAGTGCAAATTATAAGGTAATCTTGAAAAAGAAAAAAGTGGAGTTGGAGAATTTATACTACCTGATTTCAAGACTTGCTATAAAGTTATAGTAACCAAGAGAGTTTGGTATTAGCATAAAGATAAATATGTCAATAAAACAGAATTGAGAGCCCAGAAATAGACTCAAATTCATGTGATTAATTGATTTTGACAAAGGCGCCAAAGCAATTCAATGGGGAGAGAAAAATCTTTTCAACAAATTGTGTTGGCATGACTGCATATTTGTATGGGGGATGAACCCTGAACATTATCTCATGTCATACCTGATAATAAGATGAATCATAGACCTTAAACTGTAATAAGTAAAACCACAAAGCTGCTAAACTAGAAGAAAACATAAGAGAATATCTTCATGATCTTGGGGTGGGAAGAATTTCTTAGAGAGGGCACAAAAATCAGTAATCATCATACAAAAGGTTGCTATATTGGTCTTCATCAAAAATTTAAAACTTCTGGTCATTAAAAGTCCATATTTAGAGAGCAAATAGGCAAACCATGTACTGGGAGAGAAATTTTGTGGTATATATATCTGACAACAGACTTGTCTGCAGAAAGTGTAAAGAACTCTCACGACTCAATAATACAAAAGGCAAAGGACCAATTAAAATTTGACTTGAACAGGCATTTTAAACAGAAGATATGTGAGTGGCCAAAATATATATAAAAAGGTGTTCAGCACATCCACTCCTCAAACAAATGCAAATTAGATTCCACCCACTAGAATGACTAAAATGAAACACTGACAGCACAAATACTGGTGATACATGGAGCAACTGGCCCTGTCTTATGTTACTGGTGGAAGTAAAGACGGTGCCACCACTGGAAAATTGTTTGGCAGTGCCTGATAAAGTTAAACATAAACCTACCCTGTGAACCAACAATTCCACTCCCAGGTATTTACCTGAGAAAATAGAAACATATGTCCACAAAAGAATTGTATGGAAGTGTTTCTGGCAGATTTTTTCCAAATAGCTTAAAACTGAATACAATCCAAATGTCCTTCAACATGTGAATGGATTGACAGATTGTGTTATATCCACATTCAATAGGCTATACTACTCAGCAATAAGAATAAATGAGCTACTGATGTACTAAAAATATGCTTATGAGCTAAAGAAACCAGATGCAAAATGTGTATATATTGTATGATGCCATTTATATGAAGCTCAAGAACAGACAAAACTAATCTATGGGAGATAGAAATTAGAACAGTGGTTGCCTTTGGAGGAGATTGACTGGAAAGAAGCATACAGGAACTTGCTAAGGTGATGGAGATGTTCTGTATTTTGATTGGGGTATGAGTTACATGGTGTATACATTTGTCAAAACTCAAACTATACCTCCAAGACCTGTGAATCTCACTGCATGGAAATTATACCTCAATTAAGACAGTTTTTAAAAAAAATATACATAGTCTCACTATGTGGCCCTTGCTAGAGTTCAGTGACATGATCACAGCTCACTGCAACTTCAAACTCCTGGCCTCAAGCCATCCTCCTGCCTCAACCTCCTGGGTAACTGGGACTACAGTCATGTATCACCATGCTTGGCTAAGTTTTCTATTTTTAGTAGAGTCGGGTCTCATTCTTGCTCAGGCTGATCTTAAACTCCTGAGCTCAAGTGATCCTCCCGCCTTGGCCTCCCAGAGTGCTAGGATTACAGGTGCAAGCTACTGAGCCCAGCCCAAATATTTTTAATTGGAAAATCTAAATTTAAGGGGAAAACTTTAGTTGCACAAACTAGCAGAAACATAAAAAGATAATTGCAATATTGCAAGAAGGGCTATCAGATTTTATTTATCTCCCCAAGAGGATGTAGCAAGAAATATGCCTTTAAATGATAGCAAAAGACTTTTGTAGAAATTTATATGAGTTAATTAGCACACTACCATACCTAATAAGATAAAAGACATTATTTTCCTCAGTTGAAAGGCCGATGTGTACTGTTTGTACTGGGTTGGATAGTGTCCTCCCCAAAATTCATGTCCACCTAGAACCTCAGGATGTGAACTTATTTGGAAATGGAATCTTTGCAGATCTAATTGGTTAAGATGATGTTATAAATTGAGGTGGGCCATAAATCCAATGACCAGTGTCAGTATAAGAAGGCCATGAGGAAGTACAGAGGCACAGAGAGAGAATAAGGTCATGTGGCACTGGAGTGATGTCTATAGCTGCTGTCTGAATAATGCCCCAAATTGCTGGCAGCCTCTGAGACTAGGAAAGGGGCATGGGACAGATTCTCAGATTACCCTTTAGGGTCTCAAGACAGAACCAACCCTCCTGGCATCTGGATTTCAGACTTCTGGCCTCCTGTGAGAGGATAATTTCTGTTGTTCCAAGCCACTAAGTTTGTGGTGATTATGACAGTGCTAGGAAACTGATACATATACTACTTAATAGGTTATTAAAGAATAAAGTTTAAGTATTCAACCATCTGTCTGGTGCATGCAGGTAGATTTGAATCAATAAACTAAGCAAAATGTGCTCTAAAGATATATATGTGTAAATATATGCTTTCTTATATGCAATTTGGATAACATATAAATGAAATAACTGTACATATTCATTGGCTACTTCTTATTGTAGTTTTCTATCAGAATAATAAATCCTGGAGACGTTTCCCTGTTAGTACCCAGAGAAACCTGGATAAGCCCCGCTACACTGCTTTGGGACCAGGGAATGATTGTTTCTAAAAGAGGCACCATGTTCCAGGATATAAATTTACCATGATTCATTTTGCCGGTCCAGTTCAATTAGATGAAAGTTTATTAAATGCCTCATCCTGAGCATTTCTATTTAAATCTGTCCAATTCAATCCAATCCAGTGCAAACCAATTCAATAAGTGTCTGTTGAGCACCTTCTTTATAACAGTCACTCTGCTGTGATCACACCTTTTGATTTTGTCTTAATTGACTATCTCTGCTGCTTAGGTCTCATAGCAAAGATACTCTTTGAAAATATGTTATGAAATATCACAAGAGACTGGTGATAAGACTGTAATAAAAGAGATGGATGGCTGGGATGGAGAAAATATTTTTCTTTTTATTTTAATACGCTCTAATGTCTTTACTAAATTGGGCTTCTTAGAGTTTGGGATTTGCCCCCAGGTAGAAAGATGCAGCACTCATCCCATAAAGAAGCGACAGAAAGAATGAAAGCAGAAGGACTAGGATTCTATGTGATCCATATCCGTAAACACACACTCCTAGAACAGTAAGGATGAACTGCGTGTCCGGTCCTGAGGTTGCTCAGCTTGCAGTAAGTATTTGTTTCTTCTGTACATTTCCCAGTGATCAGTTCTGTGTTCCATGTGCATTCAGGGGCTTCAGTCCTACAGAATAAATACCCCCTGGCTCTAATACATGGGATCTCATTTACTTCTTGTTGCACTAAGATAAGAAAGAACATTAAGGGCCGGGCCTGGTGGCTCACGCCTGTAATCCTAGCACTCTGGGAGGCTGAGGTGGGAGGATTGCTTGAGCTCAGGAGTTCGAGACCAGCCTAAGCAAGAGTGAGACCCCCGTCTCTACTATAAATAGAAAGAAATTAGCCAAACAACTAAAAATAGAAAAAAATTAGCTGGGCACGATGGTGTGTGCCTGTAGTCCCAGCTACTCAGGAGGCTGAGGCAGAAGGATTGCTTGAGCCCAGGAGTTTGAGGTTACTGTGAGCTAAGCTGACACCCCGGCACTCTAGCCCGGGCAACAGAGTGAGACTCTGTCTCAAAAAAAAAAAAAAAAATAGAAAGAAAGAACATTAACTACTTCTTTCCCACTGTTGAGTTAGAACAGGTCTTAGACACTGAGAATTCTGAGTAATCATCCTTTTAATTAACAATTTAATTTGAATTTTTTTTTTTTAGTAGAGATGGGGTCTCGCTCTTCCTGAGGTTGGTCTCAAACTCCTGACCCCAAGTGATCCTCCCGCCTCGGCCTCCCAGAGTGCTGTGATTACAGGTGTGAGCCACCGAGATCAGCCTAATTTGAATTCTTGTTGCAGCATGAGAGTAGGCTACACAGGAGATGGATCGTTTAAGGCCATTCTGGAGGCTGCGTGTCATATTGTGGTTCTGCCTTGTGGTGCCACATGGAATAACCTCTTTCCAGGCTAAATGCCCTCAGTTATGTTGGCTGTTCCACAAAGGAACGTTCCATATGCCTTTCTTCTTCCTCCTTTTGGATTCACTGTTTGTTTTAATTCTTGCCCCCAAAACCACTGCAAAACTCCAGCTGTTCTGTGGACAATGGAGGATTGTTTCCCTTGCTGCAGGCATCATACACTCTGTATTCCCAGGAGCTTTGTGACAAAACGGCTCACACCATAATCTAAATAAGGCTTGTCATTAACAAAAATTCCTCAATCTTTTTCACACAGGAAGACTTTCTTGTCAAGTCTCTCCTGTTCATTTGTGAATGATGTTTTATCTTTTTTGTCTTTTAAAATTTTTGTCTGATTGATTTGGTCTATCCAATTACATTTTTTTGAATTGCAATTCTATAGTCCATAGCATTAGCTGCCCTTCGAAGATTTACGTCATCTGCTTATTTATTAGGCCTGCCTTCCAAATCTTCATCCACGTCATAGGGAGAATATAACCAAGACTAGAGACCTGTGGCATGCCACTAGAGACAGTCTGCAGATTGGCGCTGTCATGAATCATGCAGCTTGTGTGGTCGCGTCTAATTAGTTATGATTCTATCTAACAGTATTATCCTTCTGCTGATGTGTTACTACTTTCATGTCACCATGAAATAATCTGGAGACATTTTTGGCAAATACTTTGCAGTATTCAAGATGGCCCATGATGATAGCATTCCTCTCATCTCCAACCTATGCGTCCCCGCTCCCATGCCCCCAAAGTAAATCTAGTTAGGTTAAGCCTTCCTTAAACTTTAAAATACTGTAATTTGCTTTTAGGGAGTCAATGTCCCAATATTAGTGATAACCACATTCTTTAATAAGTGCTTGCTAGCTTGTTTAACAATCAATTGGGTAACTGATTATTCACACCCAGAATCCATCCTGTCTTGAAAATTGGGATAAAATATTCTGCTGTCTGGGTTAGGTGCTGTGGCTCACGCCTATAATCTCAGCACTTTGGGAGGCCAAGGTGGGAGGGTCGCTTGAGCCCAGGAGTTCAAGACTAAGCCTGGGCAAGATAGCGAGACCCCTTCTCTACAAAACATTTTAAAAATTAGCTGGGTGCACACCTTGTAGTTCCAGCTACTCAGGAGGCTGAAGCAGGAGGATTGCTCGAGCCCAGGAGTTTGAGGTTTCAGTGAGCTATGATTGCACCATTGCACACCATCCTGGGAGACAGAGTGACAGTGTCTCTAAAATAATAATAATAATAATAATACTAAATATGGCCCTCCCTGCTCTTCTAGTACTGCTCTTCTTTCCTTGATTTCTCAAAAAATTTCCAAAGACAGCTCTGAGACCATATCTGCAAACTCCTGCTGTGCTCAGGGGTATGATTTGTCTGAGCTCAGAGGGATTTGAGCTCATTACAGGGAGGCGCTGCTGTCACTGTCTGTGCCCCTCCCTCCAACCGCCGCCCCCCACACCCATCTCTTATCACCTGTCTGCTGCCTGCAGTTTGAGCTCCTTCCCTTTTCTGTACTAACCCTAATATAAATAGTCCCTGAGCAGTCCTGGTGTCTCCCTGTCACTTGCTAACTCCCCAGTATACGCTAAGCAGTAGGCTAATTCCATCCTTATTCTTTCTGCTGTGAAAATTAAAAATTAACCCAATGACACATCCCTGTTTTATTTGCTTTTTGCGACTCTCTTGGCTGGTTCTGTGCTTTGACCTCAGTGAGCCTTTCCCTCCTGGTTCCTGCATTAAGCATGGACAGTTTGTCCTCGACTGACATTCCCGAGGGCTTCGTGTGCCTTTCTGTTTGTATGCTGGTCCTGACGTCCCTTCGCATCTTCAGGGCCTGGCACTAATGCCTTGCGCTTAGTAAGTGCCCAATAAATATTCATATAGATATGGATTTTCAAAAGGTAAACTTTGAAAGCTAATTAAGAATTGATTTAACTGCCGTTGCATGGCCTCGGGAGACCTTTGGGAAGGGGAGAAGATCTAGAAAATAATCCAGTAAGCCCCTGTTTGCCGACTGCTAACCCACTGGAGAGGGAGCAGGACAAAAGGGTCATTATTTTTTCCTTTTTTGACCTTTCCTTTAGCAACAAAGAAGTGGAAGTCCACAGTTGTACCATTGTATGCTCTCTCCCTCCTTTCGTTTTGAGTCAATCAAAGCATATTGGCTGGGGAATCACAGTATGCCGGAAGAGGTCACATAGCTTTCAGCCAGGCCAGATAGCATGGTAATAATTTTGTTGACTTGTCTCAGGGTGATTGCAAGGCCTCCTGAATTTTTGTTCTTGATGGGTCAGCTTTTAAAATGCAACATCTCCTACCCCACAGCCAGCCAGAAACAAAAGCCCTGGGAGACGACACTCCTTGGATCTCAGCAGCTAACCTCTTGTTAGCCAAGTGCTGTCGGAGAGAGGCTGGGCTAGGCATTAGCCATGCGACCTCTGGCAAGACTCGGACGCTTTCTGAGCTGCCATCTCTATAGATCTGACATTCTTCATCTGTGTAATCTGTATAATGCCTTAAAGGCTTACAGCGAGAAGTTCACAAAATATTAATAATATATGCATGTATATATGTTTTTTTCATTTATTTATGCATCCACTCTTTGTTGCTTTGTTGGCCCTGTGAGCCAGGCCCTGTGTGTAACTGTGTGTACCAGGGACAGTGCCCACAGCACGGGGGACACAGTGTGAGGGAAGCAGCCGACAAGGACTTCCTTCCAAAGGCAGGCTGCTTCAAGGGAAGAAGGGGCTGTTCAGGGAAGGCTGACCTGGCAATTTTGCTGTGGGCTGGCAGGCGTAGTCTACACAGGTTCTGTCTTTGTAGCTATTGGCCACCATCCTTGCCTGGACTAAGTGTGTGCGGTGGGCGCTTCTTCTTGGGTGACCTGCCGATGTATACCAGGCTCAGAGCAATTCTGGGAGACTGAGACCGAGAAGCTGTGTGTCAATGACACGGGGCATGGAGAATTCGGCTGTGCTCTGTCTGCACCCCACAACATGCCAGTAGGACTCACCTGGAAGAGGACCTGTGCATATAGGGGGAGGGGAGGAGGGGAGAGAGGCTGGGACTCAAGGAGACACACTGACTACTCCCTCCTCCTGCGAGTGTCTGGAAAGAGATCGTTTTGGGCTCATCTTTACATCCCCAGTGCTCTGCACAGTGTCTGACCACAGCAAGTCCCCAGAGGATATTGTCAAATGATTGAAGAGATGAGTAAGGAGAGAAAGAAAAGAGATGAGTAAGGACACAGCACTGACTGCTATATCCTAGCCAGTGCTTCCCTTTGAGGGTTAAGGTATTCATGGTCTTAAGGTACTTACGAAGCCTGTGGGACCAACAGGCTATGCAAGGGTGGCCACTGGGGGACACCAGCCAGAGAGGTAGTGACCTGCTCACCATGTCCCTGGCAGAATGATGCTGCGACTGCACTTAGCAGGACCACTGAGAAGTCTTCGTGGTCCTTGGTGATCTGAAGTGAATTAGGCTGCATTTTGTTTTGTTCCTGCGAGTTAGAGAAACAAACGCTGGGAGAGAGTTTTCCAATCTTTTTGCTCTGGGCTCCCACCCCTTCCTCCACTCTATTCTCAGGCCCAGAGAAAGCTTATATCCCTAATATCGGAAGACCCTGGGATTTTTCTTTGTGAAATAAGAAGGGAGAGGGCATCAGTGTATAGTGACTGCAGGTCCCGACAGAGATGATGAGTGTGGGGCACCCTGTACCCTGCCTCTCCTCCCCGCCTCACAGCTTTCTAGAGAGCTCTAGAACCCCTGCTGGTGCCAGGGTGTCATAGCAGCTTCACTTCTGGGAGGTAGGTATTGTCCAGGCGGGAGACAGGAGTAATGCGATGCTCTGCGGGAAGAGATGAGGAACGTGGTGTTGTCTGGATGCATCTGGGTAGATTTCTTGTGCTTGGCAAATAAAAATAAATGATCTTGTTGTGTATTGTCTTTGCGGCAACAAAGTGTCTTAGATACATCAATGTTTTTCAAAAAGTGTCATAATGAAGATATAGTTACACATTTCTGTACTTCAGGATGAACAACTATGTGCCCAGAAAAGTGTGTAACAGTGTTTGTGTTGGAAAGGTCGTTGTCTAGAGAAGCCCTGTCCTGGAACAGTGGGAATGGATTCCCACCCGGTGAAAGGCTGACTCAGCGAGTTGTGATTTGTGTTATTTGAATCTTGTTGCTCTGTCATTGAAGTTTTAAGGATTTTTATTAGCCAAGCCTCTGAAAGGAATTTAGGTCTACAGTTTGTTTATATTACAAAAAATCACCTTGAAAAGGGAGTTTGCTTTGTAGATAAAGATTGAACTAGAAACAACCCAAACACCAAACCACCAGCGAGTGCTTTCTCAAAACTAAATGTAAAGTATAAATAGAGAACAAAACAGGAAATAGTGGTTTGCAAAAAAACAGAAAGAAAGAAATACTTGTAGCTGCTGTCTAAAATGCCTTTCCTTATACTGTAGAAAGTGATTTTTGAGGCTGAATGACAGAAAGTCACAGCCACTGCCTCCTTAGCAGAGATAGGTGTCTTCCAGCCAGTGCCGTCTTACTACTGTCTGCAATCCCTCTTTAGCAATCTTCAAAAAATATGTGGAACAATTCTGTCTGTCGTAGGCACTGACTGCATAACTGTGTTGTTCTATCCACTCAGTCACCTCGTGCCCAGTGAGTTGACTGGTTTACCTTATACCATCTAAACTTTCACTTAATGTCAGTGCTGTCTCTTCATAGTCCATAGAGACGGGAAGATGTGGCTTGAAGGATCAGGTTTCCCTCCTGTCCCCCTAGCCAGCTCCATTGCCAGCTCCTGGGATTCTATCCAAGGCTGACTCAGGGAGACAGCTGTAGGGATCTGTGCAAAGAGCCGAGGGTTGGAATCTGACTTCTGTCCTCTAATGGGTGATCTCACATAACCTCTCTGAGCCTCAGCTCCTCATCTGTAAATCCAAGGACAGTAATGCTTATCTCAAAACCATGGTGGAAATTAAAGGAGATGAAGTAGGTGAAGACAGCATGTGATGTGCTTGTGATGTGCTTGTGTCTTCCTTGTTGCTGGAAAGTGGCTACTGAGTGCTCCACGGGTGGAATTCTGACCTGGTGGCCACTGTTAAACAATAAAAGACAAATGCCCTGGGTGGGTTCCTGATGCCTCCGTGCTGGGGAGTGGCAGGGGTTCTGGAAGAGGGGTGGCTCACTGCTCATTCGTTCATCATTGATTCAATGAACATTTGTCCAGTCCCTAAGTCGCACCAGACACAACTGGGAGGGGAGACATGGATGAAGACATAGACTCTCCTTCAAGGAGCTCAAGCATATTGGGGGAGATAGACATGGATGAAAATACATGGAGTAATGTGATAGGTGCTGTGATAGAAATGGTTCAATCGCAGCCATAGGGAAAGATGTTGAATAGAAAAATTCTGTCCAAGTTGCAGTTTCCAGGCAGAGCTTTTGGGAGAAGCCTCCAGAAAGCTACCTCCTTGAAGAACATAAGTCTTTGAAGATGGCTCCAAGGGGAAAGAACTCAAATTTTGGGCAGAAATTGATGCTGATAGAACTCTCTCTTGAAAAGCTGAGCAAAGAGAAAGTAATGCCACTTCTCTGACTCCAGCCTTAGACACAACTGTGAGTGGGGAAACAAATTAGAGTATTTTGAGACATGTGATTCAACTCACTTACCTTGCGTGCTCACTGTACCTTCGGTTCAGAGTAGAAGCAGGTCAGTTTCATTACTATGTCCAAGCTGATGAAAACCTTCTGGAATGAGCTGGGATAGGGGAATGTGAATCCAGGGCTGTGAACAGTCCAAAGGCTCCCTTGGAGTGCCGGCAGCAAGGAGCTGGTGAGGGTGAGCTGGAGGGAAGGTGTCAGGCTTGGGTGTGCCCCAGGCTCTGTCTTCCTTTTGTTGTTTTGTGTCTCTGGAAAACCACAGCCCCTCAGTACCTCTTTTCTGAGCCTCCTGGGCTCTGTGGTCCGCATCCTTGAGCTAGGAGTTGTTGCAGAACCATCCTCTTGCCATATTGGGTACGAATCTCTCTTCTCCCCTACTAAGTGTTTAGCTTCCCAACGGCAGGAGGGAGTGTAGGGGGCTGGCTCTAGCGCAGCAGCCGGGCGACCCTGAGCACCTCCATCTGGGCCACGTAGGCAAGGTCCGGGCAGACGCCCTGTGAGCCTCCCGGAGCGCGAGAGTGTGGGAGGCTCGTGAGGATCTGCTATAAGGTGTTGGCTGCTCCGTCCCTGTCTGCCCAGGCGGCTGTCACTACACAGTTTCTCGCTGCCTCCTTCATGCTGAGGAGTTGCCAGGCTTTCTGCCTCGCCCTCAGGGCACAGCCGAGGGCTATAAAACTGCTCCTCAGCAACAGGGTGTCACACCACTCATATGACAGCCACCTCGCCCCTTTTGTTTTTATGTTGTCCTGAGGGACAAGTGACCTGGGGAGTTGGTGCTCGTCTTGCTTTTTCTGTCTGTGTCAGCAAGAAACTGTTTGAGTCTGAAAAGGGTTTGTGGCCTCTTTACTGGCCACATCTGTCTGCTTGGCTGGACGGAGTTTAGAGAGCGAAACCCAAACAGATAAGGGGAATGAGGCCCAGAAAGGGTAAGTGACTTGTCTCCTCTCAGCTAGTTAGGAGCAGAGCCAGCACTATAGCCTGGCCCTGGGGTCCAGTCGGCCCAGTCACTGGGGTTATCAGGCATGGTCCGCGCAGATGCACCCACCATGGGACATGATGAACGGAGCCCTCACACATGGGCTTGTGACTTGCAGTCTCTCAGGGTCCGGAGCACTTGACCCACCCCAACTCCTGCAGGCTAGTGTGGCTGGCCTTGGCTGAGTGACAGCCGAGGATGTCAGAGCCACGCACGCATTAGATTGAGTTTGTCTGCTTTTATTTTTTGAAAATACACAAAATTCAAAAATTAGGAAACAGTATGCAGAGAAAGTCCCTTTCTCTCTCCATCCCCTAGGATCCCAGCAAAAGACAATTGCTGCCATCGTAAAAACACTGACAGGGATATTTTACGCATTTATAAATGTATATGCATGTATAGATGTGTATATATTTACGTGTGTCCTCCTTGCCCACATATGACAGCATGCTACACATGCCACTGTGCAAACTTAAACATTTATCTCAAAGGTCATTGTCTCTTGTTTCCCTCATCCATGGTTCTGCCAGCCACGCCACTGCAGAGAGCACCTCACCTTCTCCCTCCTCCAGTCCTTGCTCGCCACCTGTGGGTTTTGCGTGTGGGTATATCTCCAGGTGTGGCCACAGAGAGAGACTCTATGGTTTGAAATAGCAGAAAAGATAGGAAATTGCCAAAGCAGCCTTTCTTACAAGTGTTCTCTTTCTGTGCAGTCATTAACTGGCCTGTCTAACAGGCAGGCGGATGCTGACCTTTTCACGTTTGTCTGTCGGGATCTAACTAGGAAATCTCTTTAGTATTTAATGCAGGAAATGGTCACACAGTGATGGAAGAGAGAAAACAGGAGACTGGGCACTCAGCCGCAGCCTCCGCGGCTGCAGCCTCCCCTAGGCTCAAGGGGCAGACAGGAGGTGGTGGGAAGCGGGAGCCGGGGCACCCAGCAGAGCTTGGGACCTTGTGGGCCTGTCCACGGGAGCTGGGGCCACAGAGGAGAAGCCGTTCCTGGCAGAGGCGTAGCAAAGCAGAGAGAGGGGGATAGATTCCTTGTCTTCACCCATTTCAACCGCCCTCCAAACTCAGACCAGCACCTCCCCTTGGGCAAACCCAGCCGGCAGCCAGCTGTCACAGGAACTGAGGGAGCGGCTTGGGGACAGCCACCTTTGGTAGAGAGATGAGCAGGGGAAGGTGAGCGGTGCAGCTGAGGGAAGGCCCAGCACGTGGAACCTCCCGAGTGCTGTCTTCTGGGAGGATGCCACCTCAAGGGTAAACCCTGTCGATGTGGGGACTTGATTTTAAAAGAAGGGGTGGACACCTGAAACAAGAAGGTGGCACAGCCAGTCCCTCTAGGGCCTGGCACCTGCTCTCCTTTGCTCCCTGAGGTCACCTTCACAGGGGCAGCTCCAGGCCAGTGTGCCTGATGGCAGAGCTGGAGTTAAAAGCGGCCTTCCCTCCTCTTGCCATGCTGGCTGAGGGGACTGGTGGGTCCCAGAAAACAGGTAGATTTAGATACAGCTGAGTAGCTGCCCAGCCAGTAAATCATGCACACCTCTGTGGCATGCCTGTCTCTCATGCTTTCAAATGTTATAAAGTTTTCCCGAATCCTGCAGCTTGGAATGGGTGCTTTTCCTATTTCAATGTGCATATTCTCTGGTCTTGCTTTACATATCTTTCCTCCATCCCCTTACATATATGAGTCTGGGCTTTCTATCACCCCAGCAGCTGTACCTCTATGGGGGGCAGAGAAGGTTCCAGCATTTGGTAGTGATGGTAGCTTTCGTAGGTTCGGCCAAGGTGGAATGGACTTGACAGGCTTTCAGAGTCTTCCCTCGCCACAGACGGCCCAGTACAAGGACCTGGGGAGCTCCTTGTAGCCCACCCAACAATGGCGTCGAGAGTTCTACCTCTGGAGAAGGAGGTGCTTGGGTCTGTAAGTCTCCATACACTGTACTAGGCACATCTAGAAGCTTCATCTCTTATGGGTTGGAGGAACAAGTCTGCTCATTGCAACTCTTCTAAAGACATTTGGTGGCTTCATCACCTTTGAATGTTCTGTTGATTCCTCTTTCTACTTGGTGATTATGTGGGACAACTGGGCTAACCAGTCCTTTTTGTTCCTGGGTCAATTTCTATTTTTTCAAGACAAGTTGGCTTATTTTCAATTCTCTGTATTTATCCTTCTCTTAGACAGGTAGAGACAAGTGCACACCAGAACTTAATTAATGGAACAAAATACTTATACATAAGCTCTCCCATACTTATTAAAATCAACTGAAGTGGAGGGTGGGAAGGGGGTGGGTGATGAGAAGTTACTTAATGGGTACAATGTATGTTATTCAGGTGATGGGTGCATTAAAAGCCCTGACTTCACCACTACACAATATATTCATGTAACTTGTACCCTGTACATTTATACAAATAAAAAGAAAAAAGAAAATGTATTATGGTGGAAAAAAAGCAACTAAACTAAATTACATTTTATTCTATTCACTCTTCTGTTGTATTAAAACAATTGCAACTACAGTTTGGCGCACCTTATCTGAGTCTTCTGAGTATGAAAAAGAACTCGTTGCCTTTCACAATTTATTTCAATTCACTACATTACTATTATTATTATTGATTCATAAATTGTTACAACTTGCTTTTTTGTCCTCTTAGCAGCACCCCCTGATATTCTTAAAATTATCTTTGTTCTGGAATAATAAGATGTTCCAAACTAATCCTGACCCTTCTCTGTCCCCAAGATATGGAGCCACTTATCTCAAAGAAGTCCTGATTTTATTTATAGTGGAGAATAGTATCAGAGACCAACACTTGAGTGCTGGGAATAAGTACACAATGAGTGTTGGCTTTGGCTTCTGTTGGCCCAGTTTTAGTGTCAGAATTGGGAACAAATGTGTATAAAGGGATTTATTTTCTAAATTTAATAGGTTGTATTGGTGGCCCTATTCTTCTTATGATAGGAAGGTTTCATTGACCATCAAAGCATTCTATTATATTGATACATTTCTATCCAAAATTTTAAAATATGAAGGTCCCTCTGCCTCTAGAGGTGAGCTGTTAGCAGGATGGCTAGACTCCATGGTGAACAGGTTGCCCCGGCACAGGGGCCAGGTGCACTCTCTGTGGGTGCAGCACTATACCAGTTGCTGTGGAGAATGGCCCCTGGCTTCCAGGAATGTGCACATATCGTGTATGTGCACTAAACAATGAGAAACTACTGTATATAAACCATCGTTGAATCAGTACTTGATGAAACTGTTAGTGCTGGCAATAGGTGGCAAAGGGTTGGGAGATCAGTGTGGAGGTGGAAAGGTCTTTGAAGCAGGAGGGCTTGGGCCACCTTGGAGAATGGTGGAATCATAGACAGATGCCAATGTGCTTCTTTATTCTTGGAAACCAGCTCACGCACCACCCTAAGCAGCCTTTAGAGGCGTGGTATACATAAGACAGCTGGCAGAAGAATAACACTAGAGACATTGGCTCACAGTGAGGTCAACATGGTGCCCCAGCACAAGAGAGGATAGGATTCCAGTTGTGTTTTTGAAACAACAGTGAGAAAGAACATTACAAGGAAGTGAGGACCCATTCCATGCACTTAATAAAAGGAACTGACTTAGAGTCCAGTGGAAACTAGACAACTTGTAACAACTACCTCCTCTCAAGTCTTTTAGAACAACAGAAGCCATTGATCCTGCTTCTGGTCTGGCTGGCCCAACCTCCATGCACCACCAAACATCCCTGCACACATCAGCTCTGTCAGCAGCTCTGTGCCGTAAGCTTGCTCTGCTCTGCCTGGGAAATCCTAGCGCCGATATCATTTTATGCTTTTCCTGCCTCACCCCTCCCAACTTTACTAAAAGAAGTGATTTCTTTCCTCCTTGGTGTTATAACATTTCATACAAAATCTCTGGTAGGCCATCTATCTTGCATATTATTATTGCCTCTCTACTTGTTTGCTTCTCCATAGATGGTGACTTTCTCAGGAGATGTGTCTTATTTACTCTCAGCTGTCATCCAAGTGCCTAAGCATGGTGTTTGACCCTCACTGCATATGCAACAGAAATTTGTAGGATGAATTAGTAAATGGATGAGTGAATATGTGAATAAATGTCTCAAGATAGCTCCTGGATGACTTAATGGCCCCATGGGATTAAAGTATGCTTTGGATTTGGTCATTTCTTCTTTATCTTAATGAAGCACCGTTACCCAGGACCTTGGTTCATATGTGTCAAATCTGCAAGGCTAACAGGCAAAATGTCAACCCCACATTCACAGAACACACTTTAGTTTCTCTTGCTCTCAGTTGTAGTATTTCTAGCCAAGCCTTGTTTTGATAAGGAGACAGAGACATAGGAAGCCTGCAATAAATCACTTGATTTAATATGCCAAGCCAGGATTTGGCAACTGCTTAAAAGCTGTCATTTGGAGATTTAGAGGCTTGATGATTAGGCTGTTCATGAGACAGAATCTTTTAATGTTTACTAAAAGACCTTTGCTCCAACATGGCTTCCAAATCTGACCTGAACTGGGCAGTCTGTATTCACTGAAGTCTGCAGTTGAAAGCAGAGAAATTCAGAGGTATCTTATATGCCTCCAGGATTTCGGGAGTTCTTGAGTGATTTATAAATTTGGTTGTATTGAATTATGTAATCTATGGATAGGATGTCTTTAGACAGCATTCCAGGTCTTTGAAGGTCTTTGGAAATGCGGGAAATCTTTGGGAAAAGGACAGTAACCCAGCTGCCACCCAGAGGGAGGTGACGTCAAGGCGGGTGATGGAGGCAGCTGGTTCTTTCAGGGGTCCAGAGAAGCAGCCCCGTCCCCCATCTGTTTATGAACGTTCTTCTTAGCCCTGAAATAACCTTCTCTGATATTTTTGTTAATAAAGACCTTTTGGCCTTTTTGTTACTTTTGTTAGTGATATTAACTCAGTGGCCAGTGAAGTTCTGTGGCTCAGGAACCAGAACCATAAAAAACAAGAAAACCAAAGGCCGTTTAAAGAAGCAAAAATTTTCACTAGAAATTTCAGAGAATAAGTATCATTTCACTCATTGTTTCTTTTTCTCTTTATAGTATTTTTCCACCTCTGATTTAAAAAATTCAAACAATGCAAAATGGCACAAAGAAGAAAGAAAAAGCATCTTTCAGTGTCTTACTGCCCAGATACAACCACCATCAGCTATTTCTCAGCCCTGTTTCTATGCTGAAACACATGCAGATTTATCTTTACATATGCAAAAAGTACATGTGCAGAATCATACTATATGTTAGCTTGCAACCTTCATATATGCAAGTATATATATATGTATGCATGTGCATACACATGTACTCAAAGTTGCCAAATATTTCATTTTATGAATGTGAAATAATATACTAAACTCAGGCTGCTTTGAGGGACATTTTGATTGCTTTCAGTACTTTGCTATTGTAAATAATGCTGCAAAGAATATCCTTGGCTATATGTCTGTGTTCTTAGATTTTTTTTTTTTAGTATAAATCCTTAGGAGTGATATAGCTGGATTAGGAAGTGTGCATGTGTAAATTTTTAAGTGGTTTTCAAATTGTCCTCCAGAAAGTTTAGCCAATTTATACCCCTGCCAACAATAAGTGGGAATGCCCATTCCATTACCCTCTCGCCAACATGGAGTATGGCCAAGGTTTTTCACATTTATCAATCTGATAATCAACAGATGATACCTCAATTTACTTTTTTGGGGAGTTGCCAGTAAAGTGTAGAATCTTCTCTTGTGATAATTGACCATTTTTCCTCCCTTCCTTCCTCCTCTTCCCTCCTTCCATCCCTCCGTTCCTTCCCTCTTTGTTGATTAATTGCCTTTCTGTGTCCTTTGCTTATTTTTCTTCTGTGTGTGTGTGTGTGGGGGTCACTTTTATTTTAATAATTTGAGGAAATTCTTTGTATTAACCTTTTGTTGGTCCCATATATAGCAAATAGTTTCCATATTTTATTTCCAATCTTTTTAAAAATGATTTTACTTTTGTTTTATAAAAGCATTTGAATTTTATGTAATCATGTTTACCACTCTTTCTAGTTCTGCTTTTTGAGTTTTCTAACATACATTACTTAGAAAGCCCATCCACATCCTAAGAATATAAAAATGTTGACTTATATTGTCTTCAATACCTTTTAATGTTTCATTTTTAAAATGTATATGTAAGTCTTGGCTATTTCTAGACGTTTTTGCTGAAATATAGCTAAACTTTTATTTATTTCTAAATACCAATTGTCTACACATCGTTTATTGAATTTTCTTGTTTTGGTGTTAAATGCTTCTAAATTTTATAAAAAATAGAAATTTAATATGTATTTAATTTCTTGACTAACTTTTCCATTGATCTGATTGCTACTCCTGTACAATACTGCTGCCATTGTTGGAGTTTTATAATACATTTTAGTAACCAGGAGGGCAAGTCTCCCTTGCTGGCCTTTGTTTGGCCCTTCTTTTCCTGAAGTCACTTTAGATTTTTAACATGATTGCCATTTAACTTATAGACTAGGTGAAAATTACATTTTTAAAATATCCATCTGTCCGATAATAGAATGATATTTTTATTTATTCAAGTCATATTTAAGGGCATAAGTAGAATTTTTAAAAATATTATTTTCTTCATTTGAATTCTTCTACTTCTTTGAAGGGTGTGAGATTTTACCCTCTCCGAAAGCAAACAAATGAGCCTGCCCCAGTGTCATGGATGCTGGCAGAAGTCAAATACCTCCAAAGTTAGAGGCACAGCAGGTCATATAAGCTTTATGTTCCTGTGGGCTTCCCTTGTCCATGCTCCATGCTGGCTACTGCACAGGCAGTGGGTTTGTGTCTCAGCTGAGGAACTCTAAGCTTCAGAAACCCTAATGCGGTCAGGGCAAGCTTCCTTAAGCTAACTGATGAAGAAGGAAAGGAGTAAACCAGAGAGGGGAGAAAGAGCATTCCAGAAAAAGGGAACTACCTTTGCAAAGGCCTGTGGTGGGTAGAAGTGTGGCAACATCTATAAGAAACTGTAAAAAAGGCCACCATGATGACACCCTTATCTTCTGGCTGCTGGTGCCAAAGGGAACTAGCCTGTTCATTCTTCCCGCTGTAATGGCCTGTTTGTTCTGCCGAAATGCCTGTATTTTTCTTTCTTTCTTTTTTTTTTTTTTTACTTTTCCAATGAATGTATTATTTCATTAGGATTTGTTGTTCATTCTTAAATTTTTTTAAGACACAGAGGAACTCTTCATTTTGGAAGACACACTCTTAATATATATCCCTTTGAGTATTTCCATTTTTTTATTAGTTTTGAGCTTTTCTTTAAACACATGATACATTTCCATTGTTTATCTTCCACAGTTATTTTCACCCTAAAAACAAAACAAGACAAAACAAGCCCATTTGTTTTGTTTCCATTGCATTCCAAGATTAGTACTCTTCCTTATTTTTAATATTGATATTTGTTATTTTTACTTTTTTGTTCATGTCTTAGTTTTGGAAAGGGAGATTTTGGGGTATGCACACTTTTGCCAGCATCTTTTCCAAAGTATCTGGGTCTGTTATTAAAAAACTACTTTATATAAGTGCTTTCCCCCGACTCTTTAAAATTATTCCAATGAGACATTTAGAGAATTTCCATGATTAAAATGACCTCTTCAATTTTTAATAGTCTTTTCTCTTATTCCTTAAAATTGTGCTTACTTGCGATGAGCAATTGAAGATTAATGGGTGAAATATGCAATCATCCTCGTGTGGGGAGTTGAGAAAACTGTGGGAAGACTTCCTGTCTCCACATAGCTCCCCAATAACTGTGGCACCTAGGATTCTAACAATAACAGTTCGTTGTTGCTCCATTAATTAGCATGAAATTCATTTATCAGATGTAGTTGCCTGGAAAGGTCCTTCACGCTCTCTAAGATGAATGTGCTTCTGTGGAAGGCAAGAAGCAAAGAGTAGCACAAGTCCTAGGTTTTCTTCACAATAGAGAGAGGGAAGTGAAACAAAAGAAAGCCCAGTTTAAAAGATGATTTTTTTTTCTAGGAAATTTTTTTTACATATTGAGGAATTTTTGGAAAGTCAAGTTCAATTTTGAATGATAAAGTCTTAGGTTATCAGCCTGAAGAATCTTAGATACTTAAGAAAAAA
>VBSM01000361.1:59659919-59724945 GCA_008086735.1 Cheirogaleus medius | reverse complement strand
ACTTGGGAGGCTGAGGCAGGAGGATCACTTGAGCCCAGGAGTTTGAGGTTACAGGGAGCTAAGATTGCACCACTGCGCTCAGACAGTGTGACAGAGTGAGACCCCATCTCTAAAAAAACAAAAACCAAAATCTACTAATAAGGAGACTTTGTGAGGAAGTATCTCAACAGAGCATCACTACTTACCAGGGAAGAAATGCAGCCAGTTTCTCTTCAAGTGGACTCCCATTTTCACAAGAGGAAAGAGATTCAGTGTCTTCTCTGATCGTGGGTTTTCCCTTCTTTTCTGATCTTGACTTTAGTGGATACATTCCTGACCTCCTCACTTTCACAGTAGAAAAGTAGAGAAACTTGTCTTAAACTAGGAAAAGTTCCTGAGAGTGAAGTCTATACAAACTTATAATGTAGAAGCAGAAACTTGATAACAATACTGTAGTTCAAAGTGGGACTCAGACCAACTTTCACATAGTAAAAATCTTATTAAATAAATGTTGGTAGTTCTTTAATGTATTTGGTAGGCTCTTTTTTGAAAATGAACACTTTGGGTATTTGTTGGCACTGTGGAGTACAGACACACTAAGTCTAGAAAAAGAATGATTTTTTTTTGTTTATGTGTTAATGAGTTTTATGTTCCCTCATCAGAATTCATTGACTCTAAGATACCATTAATTATATCACGTCATTCTTTTATGTACTACTAAGAAAGAAAAAAATGTGCTCCCTGTGGGATTCTGAGCTGCTTAAAGTGCTGTATGGTACACTCTGATTACAGAGATGTTAAAGTGTGAAAAAACATGCATCTTAGAGTCAGTGAGCTAGGGTATTTTTCTTAAACTCACAAGAATTGGAAAAATTGACATCCAAATCATCTTGTTCATTTATCTGAACTATTAACAGTGCATTCAATAAATAACTTTATACTTCAAAATTCTATTTACTACAATGATTTTCCAAGAACAATCAAGATTATTGATAGAATAGTGTTAATATTCAGAGACTTAACAAAGTGACCTTAAATCTGTAAAGGATGCCCCAAATTTCCCCTATCATGTTTTAAAGCATTTCCACTATCTTATATTTTCTTTCCTAAGCAAAGCAATCTAGTCCCTGTGGTACTGCCTAGGCCAGGGTGTACGGACAGCTCTCATTGCCTTTCCCAACTCCTTCTGCAGCCCTTTGAGCAAAAGTGTTTCATGTCCATGGGAAGTTACCACTAATCCTTAGAAATGAATTGTATTACCTAAAAACAACCTTGACTTAAAGTCTAAAGTTCTGCCGCAGTTGTCAAATTCCTGAACATTTCAGAAATCGGACACCTGAGCTCATGATACCACTATGTTCTCTGTGTCCAAGTTGATCAACTACCTCTTGCTTCAAGATTTAGGCAATTCTTATTACTCGTATGTTTGATGCTGTGCTAAGATCATTATAGCATGTGGAGTAACTATACAAATGATTATACCTGGTGAACAATTACCCATAGTTCTACCATTTTCGCCCTGGTGGCAATTTAGCATGTCTTCTTCCACTTTTTTTATTTTTGAGAGACATGGTCTCACTGTTGCTCAGGCTCGAGTGCAGTGACCCAATCATAGCTCACTATAACCTCGACCTCCTGGGCTCGAGCAATCCTCCTGTCTCGGCCTCAAAAAATGTTGGGATCATAGGCGGGAGCCTTGTGCCCAGCCTCCACTTCTTGACCATATACATTTCTGCACAGTTGGGGTCATTTTTATATATGATGCTTTTTTCACTCAATATCATGTTATTCAGGGTGTTGTTACAGGCTTTTAACTAGTTGATTGTTTTCTTCTGTAGATACATGAACTATTCTCCCATTGCTTGTTATTGGGTTGTATCCATTTTATTTTTGCAATTCTAAATAATGTTAAAAGGAACATCTGTGTATGTAAATCTCTCTCCACATTTTGACAGAGAGACATCATCAACTTTAGTACAATTGATTTGTACTGTTGAATTTATTTCAAGGGAAAAAGTGGTAAGGACAATTCATAACCCAATCAAAGAGATAAGAATGAATTTGAGAGAGTGGTTTTGTTTTTATTTAATACTATTATTATATCAGTTCAAAGTTTAACTCACTGAGGAAACTGAGACACAAAGTTATCTTGTCGCTGGTGACGTTATCACCTGTGTTTGGGGCCGGGAATCTATTGTTTTCTCCACCCAGCCAGTATATTCTCCACTTCACTACAGCACCATGGAAATTCACCATCCCTGAAATTGTACCGGGGACCAGTAAACTCCCACGGGACCCCAAAGCACTGTACTTGCTCCTGGTGGTGCCTGGCTCCCTCACACTTGGTCTTCTCCTCCAGTAAGTGGTAGGGATCAGCCGAATCACCAAACAGGATCCATGTTTGCCTTGCAAACCCAACAAACACTTCTGTTTTTGTTTTGCTTTGTGTCTGGACTAATCTTAGCACCTCCTCTGCCAGTGAGCGATTTGTCACCTCATTCTGTAAGACTGGCACCAGCAGAGATGCAGTCTCAGAGGATCCCAGGGAAAAAGCGAGGCCGACCCCCCCTCCACTCCACACCTATGAAGATGGCAGTTCATCACCTTTATTCTGCTTCAAGTGGTTCTTTACCAGCAGTGAAGATGCCAAAGAAAAGAGGGCGGAAACCCGGGCACAAGGTACGACTCCATCATCTCTTCCGCAGTGGTGTTGGGCTGGGGTGCGGGCGTGTGGGCAGAAGCCCACTGCAAAATGCAATGGCAGGTTGGGAGCTTGGGAGAGACAGGACGAGAAAGAAGTGTGTCTCGATGAAGCATGTGACAGGCGAGGCCTCATTGTGACAATGTGGCACATAAAGCATGCTGTCGTGTGCATTTTTACAAGTGGAAAAAGCAAATTACACCAGATGGGGAAAGTTGTAAGGCGAGCAGATTTTAAGGTCATAGCTAAACACACATTATTAAGCCTCCCATCTAAATTAGCATTTCAGACACTGAGCTTTTCCCCCAATTGTTCCTACCAGGGCCGCTCTCAAAGCCACTTTGCAGAACTCACTCGTCATTTATGTTAGTAGAAGTGGATGATGTTCCTGAGACATTTAAATGAACAAGGCTAGCAGACCAGCAGCAAAGACAGAGGAGTCTTTCCCAACAGAGCCTCGACAAAGGGGGCCGTAAGGAAAATTCAGGGTGTTAATTCAGTTTCCCGTTTACAAAAGGCACTGACGTCAAGTTTGGCTGCAAGGAGGCTTATAAGGCAAAATTAAAATCCTGTGACTCTTTTAAGAATTAAAAATGATTTGGAGAGGCTGGAGGGGAGAATAAATCCTCTGATGTAACCACAACCATAAACCAACTCTAACCCAAGGGAAAGTGTCTTCTCTAGGATGTTTTTGAAGAGGCTACTAGAAGAAAACTGATGAAGCTTGTTCTCCACAAGCCTTTCGGGCATTCGAAAATGAGCTTCAGAAGTTCTCCCTCATTTAGTTTTCTTGAAATAAAGGCTTATGCTTCCATCTTGAGACCTGAATACTGAAACCCAAATGCAAATTGGCAATTAACTCCCACATATTTAGGAAAATGTATGGAAATGATTTCAGGTCATCAGAAATACAGAGTTTCTGGAAGAGTTGGTAATGAACTCGACCTTTACCCTTTTGGTTCTCCACAGTTCTTCCACATGCTGGAAAATAAAAACAGTAGGTGGGGGAAAGTTAGTCAAAGTTATTTTGGGGTCATCGGTTTTAGTAAAAGGAGCTTTTACTCAGCCATCTCCTAAGGTGAAATCTTCTGTCACTGGTTATTTTTCTAACAAAGAGAACCTCCTTTTTCTTGTGTTCATGCTGGCTTTAGAATTGCATCTCTGAAGCTGGCCTAGGGCAGGTCTTACCCACTCAACTACCTGCACTGTTGCTAGAGCCTGGGAATCGCATCCGGAGGGCTGGAAGAGGGCGGCCTTTCCATTTATAGATCCAGGGAGCAAATCCAGGGTCTGAGGAAACACTGAAAACATCTCTCTCCTATTTGGCCTGTCTCCTACTCTCCTGGGGGCTGTGACCCAAGAATGAAAATTACCAACAGACACGGCATTTCTGGGGCCAGGAAGAATGGAAATTCACTCCATGGAATGAACTTGCTTTTGCAATTTTCCTGTCTCCTAAAAAGGGTAGTTTTCGGTGCTCCTAACACCCAGAGACACCCCAGATCGGGAAGAAAGCATGTGGGTTGGTTGGCTGACAACCCAGGCCGTGTGCACGGCAGGCAGGTCTGTTCCCATTGCCTCACACGGTTTCTTTTCTGGGGTCAACAGGCCACAGCTCTGCCTTGAGTCCACTTCCCACATATTTAGAACAATGCATGGAAATTATTTTAGGCCAACAGCTCCCAGACAGCTTCCCAAGCTATGGGCTTAGTGTTCTAAAAGTGTTCCAAACCAGCTACCAGTCTGCATGCAGTTCCTACCCCGCCATTATGACACGAGAAAAATAAGAACCCTCCGAAAGTCTCCATAAAGTTAAAATGATTCCACTTAAAAGACTGTCCTTTATTCTGAAATATCTGTTTCCTACTATTTTGGTGGTAAAACGTTTCTTCATTTTGTTACATGTTGTATGCTAATAGGATTTGGTAATTTAAAAACTATTCTTAATTGGCAAAATAAAGTTGGTAACCTATTGTCTCCTCAGTTTTATTTTGGTAATTTCCTAGACCCTGACATCTCATTTTATCATTAAACGACTTCATGAAGAAGCCAGCAAGGAAATTGTACAGTTTCACTCCATTTACCAAATGGCCACTAATTCGGCAGTATTATCTGGGCCACAGTTAGGGAGCCAGAAGTTGTTAAAAAAAAGAAAAATCTTGACCAAGTGAAATAAGATATTGCTTGGTCTAACCTTAAAGGTATTGTATTCTATTATAAGAAAATGCTTCCAAGCTGTCCACCAGAGTCTGTCTACTTTTATTGTAAACGTGTTTCTTAGTTACAGCTCAGTTACAGCCAGTGAGTAGCTTTAGATTTGTTTTTTTAATTAATTAATTAGTTAATTTTAATTTAAGAATATTACAGGGGTACAAATGTTTTGGTTACATGAATTGCTTTTGTACTGCTTGAGTCAAAGTTACAAGTGTGCCCATCACTCAGATAGTGGACATCATACCTGTTAGGTGTGATCTCACCCATCCCCTCCACCCTCTCCCACCTGCTTGATTTCCGCTGAGTTTTACTTCCATCTATGCATGGAAGTGCTAATCGGTTAATTCCAATTTAATAGTAAATACATGTGGTGTTTGTTTTCCCATTCTTGTGATATTTCACTGAGGAGGATGGTCTCCAGTTCCATCCAGATTGTTGCAAAAGGTATTAATTTTTTAGTAGCTTTAGATTTGAAGGGGAAGGTATTTTGGCAGGAAGGCTGCACAGAGAGCTAAATACTGTAAGACTAATGATAATTATTGTTGTAATGATATGATAATACTATATTAACAAGAGAGAACAATAAAAGAATATAACAATAACATTATCAATATTATAAGATAATAAATAACAACATAATTTTGTTATAGCAATAATAACACTATTATGATGATATGTTGATATGGGCAATATTATCATAGTAAAATAACACAGTTTCGAGGCTTTGGCAGGCTCTTCCCCGGGGGGATCTGAGGGTACCTCATTATGCTCACGGCATCACAGGGCTGTGCTGCTTGACATTTGCCACTTCTCGCCTGGTGCTGCGCAGCTGCTCTGCCAGTCACCACTGTGCACATGGGGGACTTCCTCTGGTCTGAGACCTCCCTTCAAGACCCAAGAAGAGTTAACACAGGCTGTGACATTTAAGTGCTTCTCTGAGTCTTGAGGATAGCACGAGTGAATTACAGGCAGAAAAGGAAGGGTAAGCTGGCGGTCAGATGTCAGTACTCTGGAGTTCATAGGTCAGGCCCCTCCCAGGGCCCATCTGGCCATCTCCCCTGGGTGGCAGGCCTGCAGCCACATTGCTGGGGCACATCCAGGCAGGGACAGCATCATACCTTATGGCCTTACTGCCCCCTCTGACCCCAGGCAAAGAAAGCAAAACCTCTTTAATAGCCTGTGTCCTGTGAAGAGCCGTACTCCGACTGCCATGGAAAGAGCCTTCTTTGTTATCAAACAGAACCTTGACCTCTTAGTTTGAATTATATGATGTTGGTTTAGGTCCTCAGTTCAGAAAATCCCCAATATCAGCAGGTAGATTTTCCTTACATGTCGTGACACTGAGGTCTTTTTAAAGAGACAGGGTGGGTCTGCACCAAAGACAAATCTTGGCTTCCGTTCTGCGAATGCAACTGAAAATAATGTCTCCAATAGTGGGATTTCCATCTTCTGTGTCTTTATGGTTGGGATTCTGATTTAAGCAGGAAGAAAAAAGCTCTGGCTTTTAAAAATAGCTGTATGTCCCCAGTATGTGGTAATAACAACACCAATAACAAAAAATAGTCACACATAACCTTTATTGAGCACCTTTATGTTTGAGGCTCTGGGTGAAAGCACTGGATGTGTATTTTCTTATTTGATCCTTGGTAGTTTGATAGTGAGGGGAGAGTCAGAAGAACTGCAGGACTTAGGCATGAAGGAGCCAAGCCCTGTACACATCAGCTATCTCTTGGTGTCACTGTTCAGAATAGCAATTATGCTTCCACATTCAAAAAAGAGTAAATGATGTCCTGTCTGCTCTGCTTCATGAATTAAGAAAAAGTGCAGCATGTTCTAGAAAGGATATCATCCTTCAAGTATTAAAAACAAAATGGTTAAAATGTAAGTCTTCTGTTAACTGGAAAATTTACTTGATAAAGTAATTTTCTAATCAATATGGATAAATGCAATATTTTATAATCTTTCAGTACTTTGAATTGTTTTGTTCTCTCTTTCTTTTTTTTTTTTTTTTTTTTTTTTTTTTTTTGCCCAAAAAGTAGGCATTCTTGGCCCTGTGTAATAAGGAAGTCAAGTTCACAAAAATCTCAAGTAAGAGAATGTTCAAACTTAAGTAGAAAGGGTGTCTGTTTGTTTGTCTTTACATTTATTTAAAGCTTCTTTCTAAAATGTGTCTTTTCATTAGAACCATTGAATTGTTATCACTGCTTCTGCGGTGATCCAGATCTTGTATTGCCTTGGAGCCGCATTTATGAACCACATGTAGCTAAACAGTATGGGTGGGGAGAGTGGCTACCTGGCAACTCTTCCTGTGCCCACGTCCAAGGTCCTTCTCTTGCTCATGGCAGGTGTGGAATGCCACCTATGGCCGGTGGGGTAAATGACACTGTCACCAGGCAGGGGCCGTTGTCTTAGGTTGAACGTTGCGTGGCATGTGGGGTAGGGACTCTCTCTGCTGTGTCTTCTGTTGCCCCCGACGCCCCACTGGAGCAGGGGTCAGGAGCGGGGCTCGCCAGGCGCTGTGGTGTACTGGTACATGTTTTACAGCCAGCACTCTGAGTGTAGCTTTTCTGACATGGATGTTAGCTGATATTTTCTTTTATGTTAAGGAGTAAAATGAAAGTATTGATAAACAGTGAAAGGGTATGTTGGAGCTTCCCTTGTTTGTTAAGAGAGTGAATGACTACTGTATTGGATAACAGTTTTTTGTTTTTTTTTTTTAAGATGGGGTCTCGCTATGTTGCCCAGGCTGGAGTACAGTGACTATTCACAGGCATGATCACAGTTCACTGTAGCCTTGAACTCCTGGGCACAAACAATCCTCCTGCCTCAGCCTCCTGAGTAGCTGGAACTACAGAATCATGTCACTGCCCCCACCTTGGATAATAGTTTTTGAAAACAAAAAAGAATTTCAGATTTTGTGTTATTCACAATGTAACAACTACAGACATGACACACTTTCAAGATTAATCTGCCTTTTAAACAGGTTCTTCATCATTTTCTTAAGTGATGCATTTTCTTAAGTTGATTCCTTATAAATCAACAAAACAATAAATCCAGCCCTAATTTGCAGCATTTGCCAGATTCCAACGTGTAAATATTCCCAACATGGTCAATTTTTGAGCAACCCATGTGACAACCCTGAACATGGAGTTGGGAAAAGATGTGCAGCAAGCAGCACATCCTTCGAAATACAGATGCAACAGTAACAATGAGGAAGTGATAAGTTTTGAGTATTACCTTTGTTTTTAATGAACTTTAATTTGTAAATGTGTATACTTTAATGTTTAATAATGGCTGTCTTTAACAATCAACTTGCAGTATTCCTGAAAATTTAACAGTCCTCTCCTATGGACTAATCTAAGCCGGCTCCAGCAGCCCATTGCTCTGGGCTCTGCTGAGCATGAAATGCCTGGGCCCGATGTCCACCGCCTGTGCTGCCAGCAGCATGAAAAACATGCTGACTGTTTTCAATCCGCGCTGCTGGCGCACGGAACTCAGCCCCTCACCAGTTCCTGTAAGAAACCCAGTCATAACAAGCAGTCCTTGAAACATGTGGTTTCTACTAAAGATTGTTGGGTCAGAGGGCACAGTGAGCATTACCTTAAATAATTCTCATGGATAGATCTGTTTTTCAGAACTCTGCTTTTCCAGGGATGGCATTCTTTGTTTTCCTTTTCCTTCCTTTTCTTTCCTGGTACCCATGGGATACCGGCTTCGTTCTCTCCTCTGTCAGGAGGAGATGAGACCATTTCTCCCATCCCACGCAGAGCAGCAGGGCTCCCTACTTCCTCACCAGTTTCAGCCCATCTCTGGCCCCAGAGGGGAATCTGAACTCAACAAAGCGTTGGTGGGAGAAAGCGGCAGCATTCTCTTCCTACCCTCATCTCCTTTGCAGCTCTGAAAGGCACAGGAAAGCTGGGCCATTCTGCTCCCACCTCCATTCCTGCCTCTCTGCCGTCATTGTGATGCAGGAGCTATATTTTATTTGGGCAGTTTTATTTTCCTAGGGAAGTCTTAGTGCAAAGATGATTTAATAGAAACCCAGATTTGACCACAGCAGGCCTCAAGGCCAAAGGCCATGGGTGCTTCCATCTCTCCCCCAAGTGCAGAAGGAAAACAGTATGAATGGACCCAGTCATGGGCTGACTCCCAGGAATGAAATTAGGTCATTGGCCACAAACTTCTTATTATTGGAACCAATTTTTATTTTCAACAGGCAAGTTTTTAGACTAAAGTCTGAGATTAAACATAGTGAGTTACTTAATTTCCCCTAAGGCTGTTCCGCGCAGCATCTCCTCAGAACCCCGGGGGAGCCTTGAATGAAGAAAGAGTGTGAGTGAGAAATGGAGAAATGTGTCCCCAAGGAAAGCTATGGGCAGGGACACGGACAAGGCTGTCCTTCCTTATGTAGGGATGGGGAGGTGTATTAGTCAGCTCGGGCTGTCATCACAAAACACCACAGACCGAATGGCTTAAACACAGGAATTTATTTTCTCACAGGTCTGGAGGCTGGAAAGCCCAAGATCAAGGTCCAGCAGGATTTGGTGAGGGCTTTCTTAGTAATGGACACCTTCTTATTGTGTCCTCTCATGGTAGAGAGCGAGCGAGCTCTGGTCTCTCTTCTTCTCTTTAAAGAACACTAATCCCATTATGGAGGCCTCGCCTTCATGACCTCATCTAAACCTAATCACCTCCCAAAGGCCCCACCTCCAAATACCTTCACATTGAGAGTTAGAGCTTCCACATGTGTCCCTTAAAAAGATGTCGAAGTCCTAACCTCTAGTACCCAGTGAATACGACCTTATTTGAAAATAGGGTCTGCGGATGGCCAGGTTTAGGGATATGGGTGAACATAGTCCATAACAGGAGGGGAAGGAAAGGAGAGAGAGTGCAATTTTTAAAAACGCTAGTGTACTATTAATAGCTTCCTAGGGCTGCTCTAACAAAATACAACAAATTAGGTGACTTAAACAACAGAAATTTATTGTCTCACAGGTTTGGAGGCTAGAGTCCAAGATCAAGGTGTCAGCAGTATCAGTTCTTTCTGAGTCTCTAAGAATCTGTTCCATATCTCTCTCCTAGCTTCTGACAGTGTCAGCCTTTCCTTGGCTCCTAGGTGGCTTCTCCCTCTGTCTTCTCATTATCTTCCATCTATATGTGTCTAACCATGTGTCCAAATTTCCTCTTTGTGTAAGGACGCCAGCCATGTTGGATTAGGACCAAGCCTAACGGCCTCATCTTGACCATCTGCAAAGACCCTATTTTCAAATAAGGTCACAGTCACTGGGTACTAGAGGTTAGGACTTCAACATCTTTTTGAGGGGCACATTTCAACCCACAATATCCAGTATAACGATCTTTGCCTTTCAACTAGGCATTTTGTCCATGTTTGTTTAAGGAAGTTATCAATGAATTTGAATTTAAATCTATATCTTAGTTTTTATTTTTTATTTGTACCATCATTCTATTAAAATGTTCCTTTTACATGTCTTTTCTGCCTTCTTTTGAAGTTTATTTTTCCTTTAGGGACAGGGTCTTGCTCTATCTCCCAGGCTGCCGGAGTGCAGTGGTGCATCACAGCTCACTGCAACCTTGAACTCTCCAGCTCAAGCGATCCTCCTGTCTCAGCCTCCCGAGTATCTGGGACTACAGGTGCATGTCACTGTGCCAGGTTAATTTTTTTGCTTTTTGTAGAGATGGTCTTGCTATGTTGCCCAGGTTGGTTGTGAACTCCTGGGCTCAAGCAATCCTCCCGCCTGGGCCTCCCAAAGTGCTGGGATTACAGTGTGAGCCACTGTGCCTGGCTAGGGTTGTTTTATTTATAATTGTTATTTTCTGTTCACAGGAAGTTAAGCACTCTGTTTTCTGTTGCATTAATGGCTGCTTTAGAAATTATAGTATGCTTACTTATTAGAGTCTTCTAAAGTTAACCATACCTTTGCTTTTTCCTAGATAATACAAGGACCTTAGTAGATTTTAACTCCATTTATCCTCTTCACTTATATATTATTGTTGTTATCCATTTTAATTTTTTGCTTTTTTAGCCCATCAAGACAGAATTGTTTTATACAGTCATGTTCATTTAAATTCACCTGATTATATACCACTTTTTAAAAATTCCCTTTTTTTTTTTTTGAGAGTCTCACTCCATTGCCCAGGCTAGAGTGCCATGGCATCGGCCTGACTCACAGCAACCTCAAACTCCTGGGCTCAAGCAATCCTCCTGCCTCAGCCTCCCGAGTAGCTGGGACTACAGGCATGCACCACCACACCCGGCTAATTTTTTCTATATATTTTTAGTTGGCCAATTAATTTCTTTCTATTTTTAGTAGAGACGGGATCTCCCTCTTGATCAGGTTGGTCTCGAACTCCTGACCTCAAGCAATGCTCCCATCTTGGCCTCCCAGAGTGCTAGGATTACAGGCATGAGTTGCCATCCCCGGCCTAAAAATTCTTCATACCCCTGGCCTAAAAATTCTTCATTTACTTTTGCATATCAGATCTTCTACCTGGGGTCCATTTCCTTTTGCTTGACGTACATTTTTTATAAGCCCCTTTAATATAGGTCCTCTAATGATGAACTCCCTTAGTTTTTGTTGTCTGGAAGTATCTTTATTTTACCTTAGTTTTTGAAAAAAATATTTTTGCTGGGTGTAGAATTCTAGGTTGTTAATTATTTCCTTGAAGTACATTGAAGATATTATTCCATTTATATTCTGGGGCTCATTTTTGTAGAGAACTCAGCTCTCCTAGCTTATTTGGGTGTTGTTTGGAAGGTAATTTGTATTTGGAAGCTAATTCTAAGATTTTTCTCTTCATTTCTTTGGTGTTCTACAATTTCACTCTGTTGTGTCTGCACGTGGATTTCTTTTTTATTCATCCTATTTAGGATTTGTTGGACTTCCCAAATCTGTGAATTGGAATTTTTCATCAGCTCTAGGAAATTCTCAGCCATTATCTTTTCAAATATCGTCTCTTTTCCATTCTCTATATCTTTTACTTCTGAAACTCTCATGTTAAAACTTCTCATATTCTCCATGCCTTTTAACCTCTCTTCCATAGTTTTCATCTATTTGTCTCTGTGCAGCTTTTTGGATAATTTCTTCTGACGTATCTTCCAGCTCACTAATTCTCTCTTTAGAGAGCCTAAAGTTTTCTTGATTACTCAAGTTCTGTAAATTTGGGTTGCAAATCTGTGTGATGTCTGGCTTGTGGTAATATCTTCTCAGAAATTCTGCACACCCCTTCCCCCAGTGTCAACTTTCCAGGTAGGAGGGGGGAAGGGTAGGACAAGTTTACAGCTAGCTCACCCTTACCTTGAGGCTGTAGCCCTTGGGGTAAACCCAGGGCTCCATAGCCACTCCCAGGATCCAGATTTCACCTATATTTTGGCCTGATTGTTCTTTATGTATTGTCAGCACCTTCATACTTTTGTTCTTCTTTGCATTTTTCTATTATTTCTTATTGTTTTTAGTTGATCCTAATAACTGAATTTTCTGTATTATCAGAAACAGAATTTCAAAGAAAATTAGGATGTTACATTTCTTCTAATCAACATTCAAAGTATGGGACTGATCCTGGTTTTGTCTCAGATTTCTTAATGTTTTCAAAGTAGTCTAATGAAAGTTACATGCACAACATTATGAGTTGGGGAGAGCTTAGAAACCAACAACTGTAACCCACTGAATGGCTTTAAGAAGATGAAGCTCAGAGGCATTGAGTGAGCTGCTCAGAGTCCCATGTGAGTCAGCGGCAGAACCAGGGCTAGAGAGCCAGTCACTGTCTCCGAGTCCTGTGTTCCTGCCACGGCCCTGCAGGGCGGTGGGCAGCGTGTGGCTGATGACTGGATCCAGGCCAGTTCTCAGCGTCCATTTCCCAAATGAGGAGATACAGATTCTCTCCTTCTCTTCATGTGCTCTCCCAACGCTCTGCACAGAACTTTTCCTGTCCCATTCTGAGGGTTTACTGCTTGAGTATTAGAGAAGGAATGTTTTGAAACTTAGAGACAGAGCTAGTGTTATTGCTCCCCCAATAAAGAGTTCAGTTAATAATTTAACAAAATCAGCAATAAGTAAACAAATGATAATGTTTTAAAACTGACGTGACACAAATATATCAAAGGCAAGTTTTGGTGAATAGATCTAGACAGTATCCTAGATTTTGTGCTTTCTCTCTCATCTGCCACCTCAATTACATCTCCAAAGTGCACCCTATATCCAACCAATTATTTCCACCTCCCTACTTCCACCCTAGTTCAGCTACCAGCGTCTCTCAGTTGGGCCACGAGATACCTCCTTAGCTAGTATTCTCTTCTCTACTCTGCCTCCACCCCCCCATCTATTCTCTCTAACAGCAGCCATATTTATCTTCCTGAAACAAAAACTGGGTTGTGTGTGTCCCAGCTTAAAATCTTCTAACTACTTCCATAACTTTTAGAATAAAATCCAAACTCCTTATCCTGACCATATTTGTTTCCCAGGGCTGCTGTAACAAAGTACTACAAACTGGGTAGCTTAAAGATAACATTCCTGGAGGCTAGAAGCCCAAAGTCAAGGTCCCAGCAGGGCCATGCTCTCTCCAAAGGCTCCAGGGAAGCATCCTTCCTTGCCCCTTCCTGGCTTCTGGTGGTTGCTGACAATCCTGGTCTTTCTTGGCTGTTGACACATCCCTCTGATTTCTGCCTCTGCTGTCACATGGCATTCTCTCCAGGTGTCTGCATCTGTACCAAACTTCCCTCTTCTTATAAGGACACTAGTCATGGGGTCAGGACCCACCCTAATCCAGCATGTACTCATTTTAACTTGATTACATCTGCAAAGATCCTATTTCGAATTAAAGTCAACATTCACAGGTACTGGGAGTTAAGACTTGAGCATATATGTCTTTTTATGGGGACACCACTCAACTCCCCATACTGACCTAGAAAACCCTCATTATCTGATCCTCACCCCCTAGCTGGCCTCGTCTGGCACCATCCTGCCTCCTGCCCACGGTTCCAGCCACTCTGGCTTCACGAACCATTCTGTCTGCCTGGAAAGCTCTTTCTCTAGTCACGATAGGCGACTTCTTGCCATTCAGATCCTTGTAGGCCTACCCTGGTCACCTGGTTGTTCTCATTGAGAACAAGGACTTCATCTTCCCCATGTGCAGCTGAAGCTTCAGCACCTGGAAGAGTTCCTGGCACACACTAGGCGCTTAAGAAGTATTCGTTGAACAAAGGACTGCCTGACTGAAAAAGCGATTTTTTTTCCTTTTTTAGATGTAGCTTAAAAATGATGCAACTTGCAAAGGGTAGCTCCTTCATAAGCAATACTTAGGAACCAATTCAAGATGCATTGGGCGCATGTTTCTTCCAGGGGATCATCTGTGAGGTGTGAGGCAGGAGGGTGGGTTTGCGAGGATTTGAGAAGAGGTGATCTCAAGCGACAAGTGAAGAAGATGTAGATGAGTCTCAGGAAAGATGGGCAATTTCCCCCTCCTGCCCTGGCTGCATGAACAAGAAACTTGGGGCTTATTGCTTATTTCTGGAATTTCTAATAGTAGTAATAATAATACTAATGGCAAAAATGAAAATGAACATTTACTGAGTTCTCACTTTGCATGATGCTAACCATTTGCATTTAATCCTCACCACATGGCTGTGAAGGGGTGTTATTATCTTCACTTTACAGGTGAGGAAACGCAGGCTCTGAGAGCCTACGTAACGAGCCTTAGAACAGGCTTCGTGAGTGGCGGAGCTGGACTTTGAACCCAGGCCCCAAACTTCATGCTCTGTCGTAGGTGCCTGTGGCCGCCTCGAACTCATTTTTAAATTTTGCTTTGTTGGGTTGTCCTCTGCTGGTGGGCAGGCAGCTCTCTCCATCTTCCTACTTCCCCATCCACGTTCTCCACCCTCAGGTTTCCAACCTCTTGCCGCCAGTCTGCCAGACACTTCTTAAAGTATTTCCGTTACTGTCAAACTCACATATTTCTAGAAAAATACTCGAATTTTACATCAACTGGCCTTGTCCCCTTTAATGTTCCCCTGGTCACTCTCAGTTTGCAAACAAACCCCCTCCCGATTCTTTTCAGTGATTCTCTAGCAACTGTCTTAGAGAAGGTAACCCCCAACGACAGCTGGAGCCAAGAAGTTCTCCAGGCCCATTGTTTGCATCTATAAATGGAAAAGAAAGATGAGCTGGTCCCAGGTTCCCAGCCCCTTTGGTGGACACTGCAGCTGGCAGGGACTGACACTTCACTCCTCTGCCTAACCCTGCCCTGAGACTCTGACAAGGCCAACAGTCCCTCCCGCAGGCACGGGCCCTGGGTGAGGAGTCACCTGCCTGTTGGACTGAGGTTTTGAATTTCAGGTAAAAGTGCCGACTGTACTAGCATCTGTACAGGGTTATTGGCTTCAAAGGCCAAGAATTAGCTCCCGTAAGTCACAACAAGGCGTCCTGGGCTGCAAGTCTTCCAGTTTCACGTGCGGAGAAGAGGACTCTCTTCTCTCCTCCTCTTCATCTACCCAGTTCATTCTGTCAGATTCCATTTTTAATATTTTGAAACAAACTCTATTTTAAAATAGTTTTAGACTTATGGAAGTGTTGCAAAGATAGAACAGAGAATTCTCATGTACTCCAAGTCTGGTCTCCCCTATTGTTAACCTCTTACATTACTATGGTATGTTTGCTACAACTAGTAAACCAATAATAATACATTATTATTAAATAAAGTCAATATTTTATTTGGATTTCATTAGCTTTTCCCTGTCCTGTTCCAGGATCCCGCATTACATTCAGTTGTCGTGTTTCCTTAAGCTCCTCTGGGCTGTGAAAGTTGCTCAGACTTTCCTTGTTTTTGATGGCCTTGGTAGTTTTGAGGAGTACTGGTCAGATATTTTGTAGAATGTTCTGCAATTTGGGTTTGTCTCATGTTTTTCTCTTGATTAGATGGGGGCTATGGGTTTGGGGGAGGAAGATCCCAGAGGTAAAGTGTGGTTTTCATTATATCATAATAAGAGCACATACTATCAACATGACACATCACTGTTGATGTTGACCTTGATCCTATGGTTGAAGTGGCTATTTATCAGGTTTTCCCACTGTGAAGTTGTGTTTCCTCCCATGTCCTCCCTATACTGTTTGGAAGGAAGTTACTATGCACAGCCCACACTTAAGGAGTGGGGAGTTATGCTTCGCCTACTTGACGGTGAAATAGCGACATAAGTTATTTGGGATTTTTATACATTGGAGATTCATCTATTCTCCCCCATTTATTTACTTAGCCATTTATGTCAGTATGGATTCATGGGTATTTATTTTATACTTTGAGTTATCCATTACTACATTATCTATCTGTTGCTTGTCTGGGTCTAGATTTGGCCATGGGACGCTTTTTCCATTGGCACCTGTGTCCCTGTAACCAACCCCCATCATTGTGTGTGGTCTTTTTTCTTTAGTACTTTCTTACTTCCTGGCACTACAAGATGCTCTAGGCTCATCATGTGTATTCCCTAACTTTGTTCTAGAAGCAGCCATTTCTGTAAGGAGCCTATTTTTTTTTTTAATTGAAGAAGGTAATAGAAGCCAATATTGAGCATTATGTTTTATTTTGTCCATTTAAAAAACAAAATAAAACAAACAAGCACATTTTTTAAAAACCCAAGGCAACGACACAAAGACAAATGCCCTGCCAGAGAAGAGCTGGATAGGTTGGGGGCGGAGGGGGAGGTCCCCACTGCACACGTGGGAGGGGCTTGTGCTGACACACGGGGCCCACGTCACAGCAGAGGAATGCTTCCAGCCAGCGGGCTCATGTCTGTGCGCCTCGGTTTCAGGACCTTCCTAAAATCACGGGTGGCTCTTTTTTCTCTGCTAAGCTATTTCCTATTCTTTATGTTAAGCAACAAGATAGAAATTTCTGAGTGTCAAGTCAAAAGGGTATTTCTACTGATGATTTGTTCTCTTGCAAAAAAGATGTTTTTAAAAATCCATGTACTACCCATTCATAGTAGAATGAAATTCAAGAGTCCCAGCAGTTGTTTGAGAGGTTGGGTGAATACAGAAGGTTTTCCCTGCAACCAGCTGACTTAGTCTAACCCCTGTAATTGCTTCACTGGGGCAGACATGGGCAGAAGTGACAGCCAATTGTAATTCTATTACTTCACTTGAGATGGGTTCAAAGAACACATTCCTCTCTAATAGATATTAAAATAGTGGCAAGCATTAGACATTAGGATCTTTATGATGTTTCGATGAATAGTAAACAGTGTCTGGATATTTATGTTTTAGCCATCATCATCATCTTTCTAGGGAAAGATCACAAGGATCTTTGTGTGATTTACTTAAAGACCATAAGGGAAAAATGACAATTTTCCAATTCCATTTTTCCCCCAAGGAGCATCGTTATCTCTGTGTTGGGGGTTAGAGGGCTTTAAGCTTGTGAAGGAGGATTTCGCCAAGGTTCTCCCAGAGTCTGCTGCCTGAAGTCCTCAGGGACTCTGTGACATTCAGCCTCTCCCATCACAAGCCATGTAAGGCAGGATATATCACTCCTAGAAAAGCAGTCGTGGGACCGTGGGTGCATGACCTCCAAGAACAGTAGGGCAACTGCTGCCCTCGTCACACTTGGCAGTTGAGGAAGCCACACCGAAGTCACGGTGACCGAGTCACAGAAGATTTCTGGTCACTCATTCCCACCACTGAGGTTTCTTTTAAATTGTTTTTGTAATATTTAGCAGTGTATTGCTACATGATGGGCCCTTTCATTTTTCAAATGCTACACTCAGAATGAGATGAGATCTCTGTTGTTAATTGGAGTTTCTGATTAATACAGGGGCTCCCTCAAGAGCCCCCAATTCAGCGCCCATACAGCACTGTGCAGCTAACGTGCTCACTGCTGACTGAGCTCTTTTCAAACTCATTTCCACACATGCCGGTGTCTCCTCAGAGCTGCTGGCAGCCACGCTGCCTTCCCCAGGCCTCCTACCCTCCCAGCTCATTACTGGGCTCACCTCCTCCAGGCTCGTGCCCAGCTTCCTGTATCATGAAGAAATTGGAAGCCATCCGAAGAGACCAGCAAGCTCCTCCTCCACATCCAGCCCGGTCCCCAGCATCCAAACCTTCATGTTCTGCTTCCCCTACTATTGCACTAGATGAAATGTACATGCTTCCTCTTAGGCTGCCGCCTCCCCGTGCACTAAATCTCATTAAACACTAACTCCCCATCCACTTTCCCCAGCCCCTGCAACCCATTGTACTTTCCGTCTCTACGAATTTGACTTTTGGCTATTGTAAATACTGTTGCTACGAACATGGGTGTAAAATATCTCCTTGAAACCCTGCTTTCAATTCTCTGGGGTATATACTCAGAAATGTAATTGCTGAGTCATACGGCAATTCTATTTTTAATTTTTTGAGCAGCTGCCATACTGTTTTCCACAGCAGCTGCGCCGTTTTGCATTCCCCTCTAACAGCGCACAAGGGTTCCAGATTCTCCACAACCTCATCAATATTTGCTATTTTCTTTCTTTTTTTTTTTTTTTTTAGTAGCTATCCTAATGGGGTGAGGTGGTATCTCATTGTGGGGAAAACGATCTTTTTATCCTGTTTTTCTCTCTTGCTGGGGCTAGTTCTCTGCTCCCCTTTATGACGAAACTCCTTGAATGAGTTGACTTTACGTCCCAGTCCCAGTGCTTCTCTTCCCATCATTCCCTAAGTTTATTCCAATCAGGAACTACCCTATTTTAAAATGTCAACCCAACGTACAACTCCTCAATTGCATTTCCCTCTTTATTTCCCCCATCAACTCTTATCACCTTCTAATATATATATCATTTCTTATTTATTCTGTTTGTTTTCTGTCTCCCTCCATTACAATTTCAGTTCCAGGAGGACAAAGACGTAGTCTGACTCCAATCCAACCCACTGTACGGTAACCTTTCTTATTGATAAGTTGCTAAATCTGATGGCCACTCCTATTCTTGTCTGCCCAGAGATTTGACGTGGTTAATCACTCTCTCCTCCTTGAAACACTTTCTCCAACTGGCTCCCACGACACCACCCTCTCCCAGTTTTCTTTCTATTCCATTGGATGCTCTTTCCTGGTTTCTTTTGCTGTTTCTTCCTCATTTCTCCAACCTCTTCGTGTTGGAGTCTTGCAAGGCTCAATGTCTGGATCCTTCTCCAGCTACACTCACTTCTCTGATGAGCTCATCCATTATCGTGGCCTTACACATCAACTCTGTGTTAATGATTCCCAAATGTATATCTCCACTGAGACTTTCCCCCCAGAGCTCCATCCTGTATGCAACTGCCTACTTGCCATCTCCACTTGGGTGTCCAGTAGGCATCTTAAACTTGCCGTGTCCCAAACTAACCCCTGATCTTCTCTAGCCCCCTCCGATCTCCCCTCCCTTCCTTCCAAAAAAACTTTACTCTACCTGCAGTCTTTTGGGCCCAAACCCTTGGAGTCATCTTTGATTTCTTTCTTTTTCTCACATACCATAGCTAGTATGTAGGTAAATCCTGTTTGTTCCACCTTCAAAACGCATTCAGAATCTGTCCACTTCTCATCCCTCCACTGCTATCACCCTGGTCCAACCTACTGTCGTCTCTCATCTACTCCAGACTAGTGGTCCTCTCACTTTTGCCCTTTCCAGTTCCTTTTCAACACAACAGAAAGATTATTAAAATGTGAGTTTAGATTCTATTGTTTCCCTGCTCAAAAGAGCTCAGAATAATAGCTAAAGGCCTGACAAAGCCCTAGCTTCATTACCGCCTCAGTCTCACTCTGGCCTCCCTACAGCTGCACAAACCCGCCAGGCATACTCCTGCCTCAGGACATTCTCACTTGATATTCTCATTGCCTGGAATATTCTTCCCCTAGATATCTACGTGTTTTCCGAAAATAAGACCTACCCATAAAATAAGCCCCAGCAGGATTTCTAAGCATCTGCACAATATAAGCCCTACCCCGAAAATAAGACCTAGTGATGGGCGTGGCTACGCAGCGTATCTGCGCAACCCATGCATTTTGTCACTGAGTGGTAAAGAAGACGAGCAGCCTTTCTCATTTGCCTCATGAGAGCTCTATTGCTCCACATGAGAGATTGGGGCCAATGGTTCTAAAGGAAATAGAGTCGTAAGAAATTCAGGATGGAATTCGGGGTTTGGAGAGTTATGATGGTGTTCCAGAAGAAGATGACTTAACTATATTTGAATAAATGTAGATTGTTGTACCGTACTTTAAAAAAATAACACATCGCCTGAAAATAAGCCCTAGGGTGTCTTCTTGAGGAAAAATAAATATAAGACCCTGTCTTATTTTCGGGGATGACTTTTCAGGTATATGACTTGTTTCCTTATGTCCTTTAAATCTTTGTGCAATGTCACCCAAGCAATGCCTTAACCACTCTGCTTTAAAATTCCAACCCAAAGTACAAACTTCTCAATTGCACTTCCCATATTCCTTTCCTCTTTATTTCCACCATCAGCTCTTATCACCTTCTAAGGTACTATATAATTTACCTGTTTATTCTATTTATTGTCTATCCCCCCTCAACAGAATATCAGTTCCATGAAGGTAAAGATTTTTGTCCACTTTGTTCCATGTTGTATTCCTAGAAGCTAGAAGACTATCTGGCATGAAATAGGCTCTCAATACATATTTGTTAAATAAATGAATGAATATCGAATGATTGAATAACTAGCAGTTGGAATACTATTTCTTCATGACCATTATTTTTACCCTATCCTAAAAATCCAGGAAGAAAGTTAGGATATGGATGGGGACTGCAAATGTTAACAGAACATACAATCTTGCTGCTCAAAGTGTGGTTGGTGGACCAGCAGCATCAGTACCACTCAGGAGCTCATGAGCAATGCAGAATCTCAGGTCTCACCCTAGAACTCCTGAATCAGAACCTGCATTTTAATGAAACCCCCAGGAAGGAGGTTGATTGCAAAAGTTGAAAAGCTCTGGTGTTGAGCAATGATCCTCAGCCTTAACTGTGTGGAATCTGAGTAACTTTTAAAACTCCTGATGCCTGGGTCCCACTCCCAGAGACTGACTGGTGAAGAGAAGAAGCACCTGACTTAGTCATTGTTTTGGGGTGGAGAGATAAGATCAAAAGCTTGTCTCTGTACCAAGCTTGGTACAAAGAATGATTTGTTGATGCAGGGATCATCAACCAGCCTTCTTCCCCTTATTCCAGAAGAGCACATTTCAGCTCCTCATATGTGGTTTCAAGTGAGACCTTTGGGGTGGCTGCCGCTCACTGTCAGAAAATGCACGTGTGTCCACATCCAGGCTGGTGCTGGCAGTCTGCTGCAGGAAAGGGACACTGAGCAGTATACTGGTCCTTGGAGAAGTGGCTCCTGCTCTCTTTCCCAGCAGGACCCAGTGATCTTTGTGAGCAGAGAGCTTGGCAGAGAGGGAGGAGAGATTCAAGGTCAGTCTCTGGGTGGGTGTAGGGAAAGCCCTGTCCACAGGATTTTAGGAAGCACAGGGTGGGTGGAGTGCAGGCTGGAACCTGTCTCTCCCATCCTGCATCTTGCACTCAAACTTTAGCTCATGGTTTCAACTGTTCACATCTCTGCGTGCTCCCAGACCAACTGCCACTGAATGACATTTCATTTCCTGGGTGGCTCCACTGTAAGGGTAGGGTACAGTCTGACCTCTGAATGTGACCCCAAATATGAATCCTGACCATGAACTTGAACCTGAGGTTCAGGCCCCAAAGCTACACCATGGTGGACAGGCGTGGAGGCATGGTAGAGCAGTGACGGTTAACTGCCATCCAGGAAAGGTTCTGGCAAAGTGTAGGGGCATTCCTAGATTCTCATTGACCACATGGGCTCTTTCTTGCAGCTCAAGCCTCGGGTCCTCATGACTCCGTTATCCCTCTCACCTCTGCGGAGTACCCCGGAGCCCGACCTCAGCTCCATTCCTCAGGACGCAGCCACCGTCCCCAGCCTGGTGGCCCCACAGGCTGTCACAGGTAGGTCAGCAGGATGAGCTCCGAGGCTCAAAGGCCTGCAAAGAAGGGGGCAGCTGCTGCCCAGCAGTTGCTCTGTGAGCTAAAGAGTTGCTGATGAGTGGCTCTGACGAAGGAGTTAGTGTGTTAGCCAGACAGCAGACAGGACGACCGGATCTCTGAAAACACGAATTTACATGGACTGGATTATTTGAAACTTGGTTTTCAATGCATCTTGGGTTTTGGTGGTTGCTTTGGGTGGCAGGGGGAGGTGTGGACAAGAGTGGCCAGATATGTTTCTTTTCAGAGCAGATTCCCTTTGCACCAAATAAGCCCGCTCGCCTTGAGCAGTGCTCCCGTTCCGTTTCCTGGATCTCCTAAGGATCCTCACTCCCTCAGTCCCTCCCAGCACCCTCCAGTCCAGCCAGGGTAGCGCGCATCCCAGTCTCTTTCTCATGGGGCACCCACCAACTGTGTCAACATCACAGTAACAACAAGCAGTGGTGCCAGGCACATGTTCACGCACACACGTGCGCACAGAGTCCCCCCATCACAACCCACGGCCACAGTCCCCACCACTGCTCTCAGGTAAAGACCAAACTTGCCAATATGGCCCAAAGGGCCCTGCAGTCCAGCGCACTCCTCCTCTCTCAGCCCCTAGGACTGGCCAAGGGTCTTCGCCTAGTCTCTCCCTCCTTCTGGAGTGATCTTCCCTCCCGTTCACCTGTTCTTCCCTTATATCTCAGCTCAGGCATCCTCCCTCTAGAAGGTGTCAGTGCCTTTCCCGCCAGGGTCCCCAGGATGGGCTCTCCTGCCATCCCCCATGTCTCTCACAGCCACGGTCACACAGGTCTCACAGCAGCTCGTGGGGTCACCTGAACAGGTCTGCCTTCCCCAGCCGGCCTTAAGCTCTGTGGGGGCAGCAGCTGCTTCATTTTGTTCACTCTTTCCCTGTAGGGCTGGCGTAGTGCCTGGCGTGAAGGTCTCTTGTTCATTAGGTTTTCCCTATCGCCTGGCATGAGAGGCCGAGAAGGCAGCCTGGTAGAGTGAAAAGAGCCCTTGTCATCAGAAGGCCTTTAGTCCATGTCCCCGCTGTGCGGCTGACTGCAGCCTGGGAGCAGCCATCTCACTGCTTTCAGCCTCGGTTTCTTCATTAGTACTGACAAAGCGGGCTTGTCTTGAGAGTACAGTAGGTGCTCAGTCAAAACTCTTGCTTCATCTTTAACCTTTCCAAAATGCTACTGGTCTCCTCTTCAAGTCCCTCTTCAACATTCCCTTGTACCAGCGGCCTCCGAGGTAAGATGCTCATGGCCTGGGGCTGGGGGAGGAGGGGGTGGGAGAGCAGACACATAAGCAATATGACACCTGTTATTAGTATTCATTTTTGTCTCACCCTTTACCAATTTCTATTTCTTGAGTATGTTTTAAAATGTCTACTGTACTTGTTAGACAATGCTTTCCTATGTCATTGAAAGGGAAGGAAATAACTTTTCTATTTTATTTCCAAGTTTGGGTAGTTTTTCTTAAGAGGTAGGCTAGGACACTCTTTAACTTGTTAAGGAGTTTGGCTTGATGTCAGTAGGAATCCAAAAACAAATAGTCTGAAGACAGGCTGACTGGTTAGGCAGCTATTGCTGAATTGTAGGTGGGATACATAGTTAAGTTGAACTTATAATAGAAACTAGGTCTGAACCCCTCACCCAAATGACCAAGCTAATTATACTGATGATAATTAACTCATAGGGTGATCTTCTCTGTAAAAAATCTTTCTACTAAAAAAGGATTTATATTTCTTTTTAATTACAAAATTCATAAAGATTCCACTGTGATTTACTGAAATCTATTGTATATGAAAACCAGTTTTGTAGACAGTCTAACTTTTCTAAAGATTTACTTTATATAAATGTGCTATTTTCCTATAAAAAATGTACACAATGCATTGTTACAGATAAGAATGCATATAACCTGTAAATAAATAAACACAGTTTGGGTCATGTGCTAAACAATTTTTTATTGATGAGGTACATTACCTTTAACAGTGTGGCTACCATTGACTGGTCTCACCTAAATGGATTGTTGAGCATTTATTTTCCCTGAGACTATAAATAGTACTGTCTTTAGAACTCCACTGAATACAGAATCTCTGGAGTGATCAGCATCATCTTGGTTTTTTATTCATAGAAGGTTAACAAAGAAACGGCAAACCTCATATGGAACTTGACAGCTCCTTGGAGGAGCAGGGGAGATGTTGTATGTGTACTTCCCAGCATGGAAATAGTGGAAATCCGTTTATACACGGTCCACATGGGCCACGAGCATTGTCTTTAATTCGGATTTGAGTAGCCAGAGCGGGCCCAGCTGTCCCTCTGTTCCCCAGCAGGACGCCCCCAAGAGCAGCTCCTGGCAGTTGGGGCCTTTTGCTCTTTTGCCTCTTTTACTTCTTAAGTTGGGAAGAATCCGTCCCACCTTTGCCCTCTGCGGCTTTCCAAAGCCAGGGCCGGGGGCCCACAGCCGCAGCCCGATGGCCGGATGTGCGTCCGGCGCTGAGGGCTCTGTGTCTGTTTCTGCAGTCTGCCTCTACATCAACAAGCAGGCCAACGCCGGGCCGTTCCTGGAGAGGAGGAAGGTGCAGCAGCTCCCCGAGCACTTCGGGCCCGAGAGGCCGTCGGCGGTGCTGCAGCAGGCCGTCCAGGCGTGCATCGACTGTGCCCACCAGCAGAAGCTGGTGTTCTCCCTGGTCAAGCAGGGCTACGGTGGCGAGATGGTGTCAGGTAAGGCCCCGGGGCAGGTTGCATGAGGAGGGCCCTAGGTGTCTCCCAGAGGAGGAAGGCATGGGCACTCAGGCTTGGGGACAGTGGGTGTGGCCAGGGTTTGGCTTCCACCTGCTGGGCTCCAGGGGCCTTTAGGAGCCTGTGAGCTAAAGGCCTCTCTCAGGACTGGAGGAGAAGATGCTTCCAGTCCTGGACAGGAAGACTGGATATCTGAATCCTCACCCTTGACTCTTCTCTCTCTCCCACCCGCCTTCCAACCCATCAGTAAATGCTACTGCTGAACCTTCAGCATATACCCAGGATCCGGCCACCTTCACTCCCCACAGCAACCGCTCTGCTTCTTTCAGAATCTAAGTCAGATCATGCCCTCCTCTGCCCTAAGCCCTCCGATGGCTCCCATGTCACTCAGAGTTAAAGCCAAGTCATTACAAGGGCCCACAGGTCCTATGCAACCTGGCCCTGGCTACCTCTTCAATCTCCTGGTCTCTCTTTTGACCCCCACTTTGCTCCAACCATGGTGGCTTCCTTGCTGGTCTCCTGTATCCCTAACCGTATTCTTGCCTCAGGCTCTTTGCACCTGCTGTTCTCTCTTTCCGGAATGCTCTTCCCCCAGCTGTCCATGTGACTTGCTCCTGGATGTCCTTTAGGTTTCTACTCAAATGCCACCTTATCAAAGAGTTCTTTTCTGACACCTGTCTAAGAGATCAGCCCTTGTCACTCTTTATTCTTCCTTATCCTGCTCCATTCCTTTGTCCCAGCACCGACCACCATGCAGGGCGGCGGGGAAGCTTAGTGTCCTGGAGAACGTGGGGGCACTGGCTGCCCCTCACATGGCCACCTTGGGGTCGCTAATGGTGAGGTGGTTTCTCATGTTACAGAAGGTGACATGGAGACTCAGCAAGGCGACATGACAGCACCAAGGTGGTGTAGAGAGGGAAGGGACTCAAGGAGAAATAGGTTCCTGGTCCTTAGGGCACTGCCTTCCAAACATTCCAATGTCACAACACGTAGAACATGGCAGCCTGGGTGCTGGAACCTGGGTAAAGGAACCAAACTGCCTGTGGCTGGAGGAGCCACCTCTAGGGCTGAGGGGAACAGTACTGCAGAGCCCCACAAGCCACTCCCAGCACAGCTGTTGGGGTGCTCTTAGCCACTTAGCCACTCTCCTGGAGGGGTAGATGTTATGATCTCATGGATCCTCCAAGAGGTGGAATTTCCCCAGTTATGTGATCTCTCAGGCACTTCAGGAATATTTGCACACTGACCTACGGGACAGGCCTAAGGCCCTGAGGCCCCCCTTGCCGGAGGTGCAGCCTCCACATCACCGAGCCTTTGAAGCTGCAAGTGAGCAGCAGTGGCCGCACTAAGGGAATTTCCAGAGTGGCTGGACAACCGGTTCATGAGCATCTCAGCAGCTCTTTGGCTGGTTCTTCCAAGCAGAGTCACATGGAGTGTTAAAATGAAAGGAAAGTGCCACTCATAGGCCACATGAGCTGGGGAAACCATGCCAGGCCCTCTCCTCAGTTTCCCCATCTGTGACATGGGGTGATAACCTTCAGCCCACGGTCCTCACAGGACTGGCAGGAGGCCTGGTGAGGTGATGAATGCAAAAGCTTTTGTCCAGCTAGAAAGAGCTACACACAAGAAATGGATACTTTTGATTTCTAATTAACATGGGTATTTTCTTTTGAGCTCTAAAAGCAGAACTAGCTATGGTTGCCCCGCTGTCTGCCAGGCCTCGGGAGATGCAATGTAAAATCGAAGGCTGCCTTCTAGGTGCTGCTGCCGGGCGGGGCAGGCCACGGTGGGAGCAGGGTGTCCCGTCTGGGGTCTCCTTGTGCCTTCCTCAGGTGGAGTTCAGCAAGTCCTAGAGTGAGAGAGGGCTGTGAGGAAAATGTGGGAGGGGACATGGCCTGGGCTGGAAGAAACTGGTGTCGCTTCTCAACTCTCTAATCTAGCATCACTGCAGAGAGGTTATTTCCCTTTTACAGAGATTCTTTCCCCGAGGGCTTCCCTAGTAGCACCCCCTGAACTCTGTGGAGCTGCGTTAGAGTTGGAGACATCTGTGCGAACTCAGGTTTATTTGAATGTATCTAGATATCTGTGTCTGTCACTCTCTACAGACGTAGATATAGATAGTTCTATCTGTCTATAAATAAATGCAGAGAGAGAAATGGTTATAAAGGGATAGTATGCATAGATACACGTCTTAGCTCTGTCCACCAGGAGGGCCCAGAGCCACCGACACCCCAGTAGCAATGAGCACATCCAGTCCCCGATCTTGGCTTCTAAATGTCACTCTTTAATCAAAGGAAGCAGGACTCTTGGCGAAGTGGCTGACTCTAGGGGTGGAGCAGGGAAAATACCAGATGAACCTGGGGCATAGTCAAGTGCCAGAAAGAGCTGCTGAAAGGGGGGTGGCATTTCATAGGGGCACAGGGACCAACCTGAAAGAGCTCCCAAAGATGAAAACTGGGACGATTTGAGCAACAAAATAAACAACGAAGTGTTAGATAACCAAGGTACAAAATAAATACATTGAGACTGTACTAAGATTAGTAACTGACTGAAGAAATAAATGAGGGAGAAGGGACAGCCCTTCCTTGCAGAAGAATTCCAAATGATACATGAATCTCCCCTCCCCAGGAGGTAAAGCTTGATCCCCCACCACCACCACTCACCCCCCAGTGTGAGCAGGACTTAGCGGCCTGTTTGCAGGAACAGAATGTGCAGGAGAGTACAGTGAAGGAACATGGCATGTGCCCACTGCCTCACCCAGGGAACAAAGGCTGGCATCCCCGGTGATGTCATGTGGCTATCATGTGCCCCTGATCTGCTGTGACGGAAAGGGCACTTCACCTCCCCCCAAAATCCATAACCCCAGTTTAATCGTAAGAAAAACATCAGACAAACCCAAACTGAGGGACATTTTGCAAAATACCTGACCAGTACTCTTCAAGTCTGTCAGGGTCACGAAAAACAAGGAAAGATTGAGAAACTGTCACAGACCAAGTTGACGAAGGAGACATGACAACTCAATGCAATGTGGTATCCTGGACACAGTCCGGGAACGGAAACAGGACATTGTGGGGAAACAGGTGAAATGTAAATAAAGCCTACTTAAAAGCAAAACAAAAATGAACACTCAAAAAGCTCTTCCCCAGGGCTGTGTGGCCGGCGGTTTTCTCCAGTGCCCAGTCTGAGTCGCCGTCTCTGTGGTTTTCCAGTCTCGGCTTCCTTTGACGGCAAGCAGCACCTGCGGAGTCTGCCCGTGGTCAACAGCGTGGGCTACGTGCTCCACTTCCTCGCCAGGCTGTGCCGGAGCCTCCTGTGTGACGACCTCTTCAGCCACCAGCCCTTCCCCAGGGGCTCCAGCGCGTCTGAGAAAGCCCGGGAGAAAGAGGAAGGGCGGATGGAGTCAGGTAGGCCACGCGCAGGTGCCCGACAGAAGGGGGCGCCGTCACAGTTGCACAGGTCTGAGTCTCTCACCACCTGCTCAAGGTTTTGCACTTCTCTGTGGCCCTGGGAAGTGTCTCATCTTCCTGTTTGAGTTCAGGCATATTTCTGGTGATCATCGCAGCACTGTATATTTGTTTTTGGTTTCCTGTGTGTGGAGGCGGGGGAGGGAGCGCAGCCAGCTTGCTTCCATACTTACCACCTTGGAATCGGAACTCTGCCTCGGAACTTGAAATTTCACTCAGAGATACAATTCCCGCCCATCGGCAGCTCAGGCTCGGTTCAGGACAGTTGCCTGTCATAGTAAAGGAGGCCATAGTTGGCTTCTCCCCTAGCCCCCACCCTTGCGTCACTGTCCCCTCCCATAGCTGGCTAATCTCGAAGCCAGACCCTTCATGGCAGATGGAGGAAGGAGGAGAGGTGAGGCAGGGGAGTTTTCACTGGACGGATCCTGCTGTGTGTTGGCATCATGATCTCTGCTTCTGGCAGGTGTTTAAAGCTGATTCTTCATCCTGTGGGCTCTTGTGTGGGTTTCTTAGGGACCCTACCATCTCTCACTTGCACTTTCCTTGACATGGACAAATGGCATGGTCTGAGCGGTCCCTCGCCCCACATGGTTTTCCCACCAGTCTGCCGCAAGTCCTAAACGACACCATTAGGGAGTTCGCCTTTAGCATAAGACATTGCCTCTTCCGGATTGCCTTGTCGAAGCTCCTTTGAGGGTAACACATCAAGTTATTATTCTGTTCAAGGATGAATCAGTTTATCATCCACTTTCTCACCATGTGACAAGAAAGGCACATGCCTTCATATGAGGGAAGGGGTGCAGGTCTTTTTGATGTGGGGCTCCGTACCGTCCATAGCACACAACATTCCCAAACAAGATTGTAAGGTCTCGAGCTCGTTTGAACTAGGACGATGCCTGGCACTGTTCTGCTCCTAGGTTCTTTAGTCCAAGCTGGAGTGTTTCCGGCTTGGTGCCACACACTTAAGAGAGTTTGTTAACACTCACTGGAACATTTTCAGAAGATAGTTATTCAGGTGTTAAGTGCCATAGTTTGGATATTTGTCCTCCCAAACCTCATGTTGAAATTTGATTCCCAGTGTTGGAGGTGGGGCCTAGTGGGAGGTGTTTAGGTCACGGGGCAGATCCCTCATGAATAGATTAAGGCTCTCTGGGGGTAGGGGTGAGTGAGTTCCTGCACTATTAGTTCCTATGAGAGATGGTTGTTAAAAAGAGCCTGGCACCTTCTCCTGTCTGTTGCCTCCTCTCTTGCCACGTGATCTCTGCACACACAGGCTCCCTTCTCCTTCCGCCATGAGTGAAAGCTTCCTGAGGTCCTCACTAGAAGCAGATGTTGGCGCCATGCTTCTTGTGTAGCCTGCAGAACTGTGAGCCAAATAAACCTCTTTTCTTTATAAATTACCTAGCCTCAGGTATTCCTTTATAGCCACACAAAAATGGACTAAGACAATAAGAAAATGCAAAACCATGACAACTAAAGAACTGTGGAAGGAAGTGGGATGTTTTTGGAAGGAAAAAAGGGAAGATTTGGGGAAGACACAATTTTCTATTCTGGTGTATGACAGCCAGTCATGTGGATTTGTTCTCTGCGGCCCTGAAGGGCAGAGCTGAGACTAAGTAACGAGAAGGTAGATTTAATTAAGTCTGAGGTCTTGCCACTCTAACTCCGCTGCGGGGACATTGCCGTCACCTGAGAAAGACAAAGACTCAGTGGCCCTCCTATGCTTTTTAGCAACAGACCCCCAGATGTTTTGAAGACATATTAAAGTTAGAGAGGCATAGATTTAAGGAACATTCTCTCAGATAGGGAACTTGGCAGTGAACCAGGTGGAGCTCTCAAAATATAGTTCCCTCCAGAGTCAGGTGGAGTTGACATTCTAAAGAGCTTTGAAAAGTCAAAGCCACTGGGACGTAGAAGGGCTGCTGGAGAGGTAGGTGGTCGTGATCTCCCCATTGTTGCTGACAAATATGTGTTCACTTGTTAAGGCCATTAGCAGGAACTTTGGCAACCCAGAGGAATAGGACAAAGGTGTCCTCTCTGGTCCCTTCCAGGCTGAGAATTACGGGCTGGAGGTGGCAGAGGACAACCCTGGACAGCAGGAGAACAGATGCCCCAGAAGCTCTTGAGGGCCTCCCTGCGGTGACAGTGAGGACACCAAGACAAAGAGGCTTCTTGTTAGAAGCAAAACCTCTTCCCATGAAGCAGAGGGAAGGCAACTTCCACATCTCTTCCTCACACCCTTGAAACATACACTCTCCTTCCAAATGATCTTTTTTCCTTTGTTTAGGGAAAACCAACCTTCAGGCCTACTCTCTAAAACACAAAGCTTTTTATGTATGTGGTAGAGCAGCTCTTAGGAGAATGGAGACAGAAAGATGGATTTGATAACATTGGTGGTTCTGTCAGAAGTCATGAGATCACGGTGGGGAAAATGTTATCTTACCTTTGTGTGTTAAAATGTCTCAAGTATATATATGCTTTAGTCAGTGCTTCTCACACTTTAATGTGCGAAACCACCGGGCATCTTGCTAGAAGGCAGATTCCGGTTGAGCAGGGCTGGGGTGGGGTCTGAGAGTCTGCATTTCTAACAGGCCCCTCAGTGATGACAGTGCTGCTGGCCAGGTGGGGACCACACTGAGTGGTAAAGTGTGGGTTGGCAGAGTCCTGCTCACGTAGGGAAATTTATTTCGGGTTTTCAGCAAAATAAATCTATCTCAACTAAGGTGGTCCTTCCCATGTATACGAGTGTTGCCACTGGAGACGATCCGGTGTGCAGTGGAGGGGGACCATGGGCTGGAAAAGAAGGGACATCAGGGGCAGAGTGGTTGCATAAACCCAGGTGAGAAAGAGGAGGCTTGCAGGTCTGGGGAGAAGGGTGAAAGAGAGAAAAGAGTAATGATGCCAAGACGGCATGGCCTGGTAGCCACCCACAGCAGGGTCTCTGGTGCCCTTGAAATCTCCCCCAATCCTGGGAAGATGCCATCTCTTCTCCCCAGAGCCTTGTTACTGCATCCACAATGGCATTTGATTGTGCCTTACATTGCAGGACTCTGGGTCCACACCTCCTCTCCTCTGCTAGACAGGCCAGGGGACAGGGCCATGCTGTCCCCAGCAGAGCCTGAAACATAACAAGTACCCAGTTATGTTATTAGCTTGAATTCTATGCAACACGACAGAACAAATTGTCTGCTCACCAAGAGTAGGAGATCTTCTTTGGAAACCACAAATGTGATAGCTGAACTCTTCTGCAAGATCTAATTTAGTAGCTGGTTTCCTGCCTTTTGAAGGTTTAGCATAATGGGAACAAATTGTTTACTTTTTGTTGAGTAGCTTCTTTGATACACAGATGGTAGGGGGTGGGAGATAAAGAGGGACATTTATTCTTGAGGCTTGCTGTTTTCTTCCTTGGCTGGTGGTCTTTGAGCCAGGCACCAGAAACTATCTGAGTAACAGTCACTCACAATGTGTTCCATTATGGTTGAACCTACACATTCAGCATTTAGAAATCATCTGCTTTTTTGTTCAACGACAAACTTATCTACTATAATAGCATTACAGAGAATAACTGTATGGAGAATATCTACCTTTGCAAAAGATCATTTATTTCTAAAAGGAAATAGGGCTTATAAAGTGGCATGAGCTCCATTCCATGAACCCAGCCGTTTAGTGAGTTGGCAGACATCTATTGAGCTCTTCCTGTTTGCAATGCAGTAAGGCACAAGCAGCGCAGAGACCAGGCCACTTGTTCCGAGCCACACAGCAAGGCAGCAGTGGGGAGGAAACGGAGTGCAGATCTTCTCATCCTGGCCCATTCTGCTGTCTGTAAGGTCCCAGCACTGGCTGGGTGGGGTGTGCATTCCTGTTTCCCAGCCCAGAGGGTTGCCTGCGCAAAATGCATGTTCATGAGTGGCTTACCATGTGTCACTTCCAGCAAAGAGGTAAAAGAACAAAACAAATCCCAGCTCCCATTCAGCAAAATCAAGGAGGAAACTGAGCTCCCAGCAGATTAAGTCTTTTTTCTCCTCCTGGGCTTCCTGCCTTTGCCACAAAGGGTGTTTTATCCCTGTCCTTGTACCCTGGTGACATGAGCGCTGGATGATGTCCTCAGGGCAGGCAGTGTCCATCATTCCAGCCACCAGGAGAACATTCTCGTATCTCCAAAGCCCACACAAAACAGCACACCCCACCAGACATCAGGCATAGTTTGACCTCATCTCTTAGTTAATATATGAAATGATGGAAGGGGGAAAAAAAAAGGAATGAAGGGGGAATTATTGATTAATGGATATAGGGTTTCGGTTTCACAAGATGAAGAGAGTTATGGAGATGGGTACACAACATTATGATTGTATTTAAGACCACTGAACTGTGCACTTAAAATGGTTAAGATGGTCAGTTTTATATCATATGTATTTCACCACAATAAAAAAATTGGAGAAAATAAAAGGAACTAGAACCACTAGCCCCCACCCCCCACAGAAAAAAGAGAAAATAAATGAAGGAAGAAGTGCTACTCCAGATCCCCTTGCAGCTGCCTGGCTCCCAGTGCAGGCCACGTGACTGGAGCGCTGGGGAGCTCTGTTCATTCTGTCACAGCCAGCCAAGGGCCACGTGAACAAATGAGCTGTCTGGTTCTCAAGCTGAGCATTGGAAAGGGGGTCATCTGGAAAGAGAATGGACCATCAGCAGCAAGCTCAGGTCATAAGAATCCTTGCAGAAGGCTTTGATGGAGAGGTTAAAGAAGAGTGCCCACAAGTTCTGTAGGGAATACAAAAGCCTTCAGATGTTTTCTGACATGGCCAGAAGCCACCAGAGCCCTCACAGCAGGGAATAGGGAGTGTTCTCCAAAGTAGGGTTTCCAACCCTAGTTCTCCCTGCGTGCCAAAATAAGTTAACTTAAGAAAAACTATTCTATTTTCAATGATTTCTTTCATTAAATTATGATATCTATACATATTTTAAAATATTGTGCTAAAAGAGGAACGTATAATTTGTTTTTTAGAAAAGGGCCTCTAGAGAAAATTTATAGAATTTGAAATAGGTTTTTACTATGTCCGGTAACTGAGTTGGTCCCGTTGCATTGTAAGGCTCAGGTTCTCTTTCATGTTTTGTAGATACTGAGGAAGTTATTTACTTAATAATGATTAACCAATGAATGAATGAATGAATGCGTGTTCCAGTTGAGTTGTTTTCATTGCTCAAGGTACTTTAAATATGGGATAAATAGTATAATGTTGAATCCTGTTGACCACTTTGATAATATTTTAATAGAAAGTATCTATATTCAAATAGAATAAAAAGAAATTAAGAGACCACTGTTCTTGTCCAAGATCACAAGTAAAACCACTTTGTGGATTAAAGATGCCAGCACCCAAGACGTGAGGAGCAGAGTGGTGATGTGGTAAATTCCCAGCAGGCTTCCACTCTTGGGGAGAGCTCAGAGAAGCTACGGGAGTGAGAAAAGCCCATGAAAAAAAAAGGACAAATGGAGTCTTTCTTCCTACAAGGCTGACCTCAGGAATTCTCTGAAAGACACCCTTCCTTCTACCCCATGCCTTCTGCTCAAATAACAAGATCTACTGGAAATCTCCTTTGTTCCATGAAGCTAACTGTCCTCCAGGTGACACCCCACTCCTCAATTCTCCACCAGCCACGGGAGCTGGCCAGACGAAGCTGGGTGGAGCTTCTGGCCTCTCTGCCAACCAGCTGTGTCCAAGTCCACTGCACAAGGTCTTCTGTGTCTCTGCTGGGCTCTGGCCTCTGATAGAAGAGTAGATCCATGGTCCAGGCGAAGATGATCCAAGGGGATAGAAACCATGTTCTCTGATGAATACATCTGAGTACAGAAAGCACTAGGATGGTGGAAACAAAGGGAGTATATGAGATGTAGCTGTTCTAAACCGCCAAGGCCCACAGTGGTTGTATTGGAGATTCCAGCCACCCCTTTGGGTTACCTCCCTGGAACGATACCCTGAGCCCCCGTTGGGAGCCCTAAGGCCATATCTGCAGGTTATCCACACCCCTGTGTGCTGGCCGTGCACCAGAACTAGGGATAAAATGGCAAACCATGCCAAGAAGAACTGAAACAGCTTAGGAAACCCAGTACGCCTCTAAGATTAACCTCATAAACTCCTATTAGTGTATGCTCTCTGGGTCTCATTCATAAGCAATAAACTCTTTGCTAAATATATATGTGTGTATATGTATATATATATATATATTTACTTCCTGGTAGAGAATTGGGCATATATTCTGTAGCAGATATATCCTAGTTACTACTGAATTAACAATGACAACTTCCAATCTGGACATACAGAGCCAAGAGGAATGAAACAAATTCCTTTTTCTTGCCTGCATTAGTTAGCTTTTGCTGTGTAACAGATTACATCCCTAAACTTAGTGGCTCAAAATAACATTGATTACATCACTGTTTCTGTGGGTCAGGCGTCCAGGTGCAGCTCACCAGGGCCTCTAGCCCTGGGTCTCTCACAAGGCTATAAGCATCTCGAAGGGAAGGACCCCCTTTCCCAGCTCATTCACTCGGTGGTTGGCCAGATCCAGTTTCCAACAGGCTATTGGTTCCTAGCCAGGGGGGCCTCTCCACCAAGCATCTCCTGGCACGGCAGCCTGCTTCACCAGAGGGAGCAGGACTGAAGTGCTGTGAGCCTTCCTCAACATTGACACGTCCCTTTAGAACTGAAACTTGCATGGAGTCCTCTCTTCCAGGGACTTCAACATTTTCCCGATTAAGAACTACTTTTAATTTTCCCCAAAGTTCTATGAAAGACCAAAAAAATGTGGGGGCTGTTGAGGAACCAGCTGTGACTGCAGGATGTCCCCCTCCCCTTTCCTCACCTCTTGGGAATCCTCATCAGCCTTGGCAAAGCTGCAAGATCATTTAGCGGCTGGTTCTGGAACCTGCCCTCCTATGGAGACCGACTGGGCACTTACTATTCCAAACAGCTGACTTTGGTCAAAACTGCCCTTGGCCAAAATTTCCAAAGGAGAAAATCAACCCCCAGGCTCAGAACAAAGTCTCAGGCAAACCAGAACCATCCAAGAGGATTAAAGACGTTCAGGTGTCAGGCATTAAAATTATGGTTGGTTTCTCTGCAACTCATTAGAGGAGGAAAAATATAAATGTACTTAAATGGACCAGAGGGGAGTCGTAAGGGACCCTAAGGGCTGAGTGATCTGAACATCAGAGACAACCTTAAAGAGAAAATCTATACTGGCCAGAGACCAAGTTAATGGAAAATTTAATTGAAGCGAATGAAATGCTCAGCCTCATAGGTGGTGTGGCCTGGTGCCCTTTGAACCAGAAAGGCTGAGCCAAGAGGCCACAGAGGGCCCTAAGGGAAAACGAGCTTATCTGCAAGAACAAGGGGCGGGACCGAGCCTGAGAAAAGAAAACCTGCAAACCTCCACCACAGCCTCAAGAAAGGCTGTCCGTCGGAAGGGAGGAAATCATCTGGTTTCTGCCACCAACAAGTCCCTTAGAGGTCCACAGCAGAAGTCCCCTCTGCGTCCCACAACACCAGCACGTGCTGGGAGCCGGCGGTCCCCCAGAGGAGAGTGGGAGAGGCTGCCAGGTGGCAGAGACAAAACCTCCAAGGTAGGCACCGACGCGCCTGTGTCCGGGCTCTGAGTGAAACAGGTGCAGGCGCCAGGGCAGTGCTGATGCTTCCTGGGCCCTCTCTCCTGCCCTGCAGCTCTGTCCCCTCCTGCAGGTCTGCTGCTCTGCGGTCCAGAGCTCGCTGGCTGGGCTCTCTCAGTGGGCAGCTAGCTAAGCCCCGGATGGTGGCTACCCCACAGCTCTTGAGTCTGCCCATGGCATCCCTGCCTTTTCTAATCCGGGTGTCAGGGCTGGGATCTGTGGTGCTGCCACCTCCTTCAGCAGCCAAGCCGAGCACACGTGAGCCCTCTGCACACTGACCACAGCCTGGGCAGAGCTGCGTGGCCGGCTGGGCTGGGCGGACCTGGTAGGGGCTGGTGACTGACTCTGAGAAAGGCAGGGGCTGCCGGCCTGGGGGAAGGTGGCAGTGCTGACTGCAGAAAGAGTCACTCTGTGCAGCTGCTCCCTCAATTGCGAAGTTAGGACTGTGGAGCGGGAGTGTGTGTGAGTGTGTGTGTGTGTGTGTGACAGAGAGAAAGACAGAGAGAGGGACAAAGACAGAGACAGAAGAGACAGAGAACTGTTTAGAGACGAGAAAGAATAGTATCTAAGACTCTGGAATTTTTTAGTTCTTTATCGGCTAAATAGGTATTATATGAGAATAATTTTGCAGGTGGTGGTAGTGTTGCTGTTCAAGGCTCCATTTGGTTAGAGAATCTAAGTAAAATGCCAATTTAATTTTCAAAATACAATCAATAGTCCAAGCTCACTTGACTGTGAGCAGTTAAATCTTGCATCCTAAATCAGAAGAGAACTAAAACTTTGTCAAGTGTTACAGTTTAATACACACAGCCCCTTTTCCCTCTTGCTGCTCTCGGTGCTTTGGGACTTTCTCTTTCTCTCTCTGGCTCTTGGCTTTCTTCTTCCTGCCCCTCTTCCCCTCTCTGCTTCTCTCTTTGGAGGTTCACAACTGACCCTCCGGGACTGCAGCAGGAATGGGCTGCACCAGTGGGTGTCCTGGAAGCCCAGGGTGCAGGGGCGTCCTCTAACCCCACCTCTACCCCAGGCCTTGGCAGGGGTAAGGGGGGGTGGGAGAAGTCCACACACTCCGGACGCAGAACCCTGAAGCTTTGTTCCCCAAACCAGGAGGCTAAGCCGTGGTTCAGATTCACATGCAAACGGGCATCCCTTGAGGCTTGAGTGGGCTTGAACTTTTCTAGAGTGGTCTTTGGCCTCTCTAATGGGCAGGCTTTATATGCAATGGCTAGAGGGAACCACAGTCCACAGACAGATTAGCAATGGTGAAAAAAGAAATCAGGCTCTCCCGAAAGTTCCCAAGACACTAAACCCTAAAAATGCAGCAGATTTCTTTGAATACACCGTTTGTGCATTTGCCTATTTAAGCATGTTGTTGTGATTGTACAAAAAACAGATTATTCTTTTTTCTTTTCCTGGAGGAAAGATTTAATGATTTACAAGTGGCAACATTAGTCTCTTGGATGGTCACCGAGAGTTATAAAAAGCCTGTCATCTACCCTGCTTTGTTTAGCTGGCGTTCTCTGCAGCAATCGAATGGCCTTAAATAGAGCCTGGGTTGGATCTCCTTGTTTATGGGAGGTGCCAGGGTAACAAGACAGCTTATTTCAGATGAGGAAGGATTTTGCAAGGGTCCAGGAGGAAATGATCGTGAACGTGTTTACCTGTCAGCCCTGCGGTTTGCCAGAAGTCTGTGTGTGGGAGTTAGATCCTCCGAGAGGTCTGCTGGCCCCATCTGCTGTTCGCTCGCCAGTCAAGCCACAAAACCGCTTGAAAAGTGTGGTTCTCTCTCTGAACACAAATTTGGTACTTTCTTTTTTACCTCCCTTTTTTTAAATAGTGGATTTAAGTATCAAACATATGTCATAATTCAATTAAATTCTTAAGCTACTACAAGTTCTGCATACCTATAATTCATCTACGTGTATGTTGGATGATTATTGATTCTGAGTAGTACGAAGAATATGTATGTAGCAGTCATTTTTTTAAATGAAGCATGAGGGACTAGGATTAGATGTCAGAAAGAACTTTCAGGCAATGAGATTTGTAGTATAATGGCCTACCTGTGAGGGAGATTGTAAAATCTCTTTTGTGAAGCTTTTAAATAAGAGACTTGGTTCTCTAATTTCCTTTCTAGACACCAGCCTGCCTGAAGAGAGGGGTTGGAGTTAGCTCACTGCCTTCCAAATGTTCCCTTTACCACCTTCAAGTTGATTCATTTCTTCTAACTTCAGCCTTTAGTCAGCTGGAGCAATAATATTGTATCAGTGAAATCATTGTTTGATGTGCTAATTGTATTTTGTTGATGTATGTTAAAATAAATATGACTATAAAAAAAACATTTGCCTGTTGTAGGTGGAGCTGTGTCCTCCAAAAAGGTAATATGTTCAAATCCTAATCCCTGGTACCTGGGAATGGGAACTTATTTGGAAATAGGGTCTTTGCAGATATAGTCAGATTATGATGAGGTTGTACTGAATTAAGGTGGGCCCTAACCCCATGACCGGTGTCCTTAGAAGAGGGAAATTTGGACACAGACACTGACACACAGGGAAAACGCCATGATGGAGGCAGAGATTGGTGTGACGTGTCTACAGCCTAGGAACTCCCACGATTGCCGGCCACCACCAGAGCTAAAAAGAGGCCAGGAAGGATCTTTGCCTAGCTAGAGCCCTGAGAGGGAGCACGGCCCCCTCCATGCCTTGATTTCACACTTGTAGCCTCCAGAACTGAGAGAATGAATTTCTGTTGTTCTAATCCACCCAGTTTATGGTAATTTCTGCAACCCTAAGAAACGAATACACCTGTGCTCCCCCTAAGGTCATCCCCTGTCCCACCAGAGGGACACATTTAACACCTGGGGAAATGCTGGCCTGGGTGCCCTGTGGAGGTCCTTCTATTTCCTCTAGTTGAATGACGATGGCCATCATCACATCAGTCATTTTTATGCTCAGATATGATGTGTCAGCAGCCCTATTTATAAAAGTGAGGAAAATGCTGTTATAGTCAGGTTTGAATGGATCAATTCCATCAATCTGAAAGCCACCGTGGTGTGTGCATCTGAACTGCAGCTCACGCGTGGTCTCCCCAGGAGCCACTCTGCAGAGCCGTGTCCGGCGGCTTGGTGGTCTGTGTCGCTGCTGTCCACCTGGCAGACTTTGGAATCACTGGCGCATCCTTTGCTGGGCAGGGGGCTATTGCCTGATACTCTCTGAAGTTGGTTTTCCCTTCTGATTAATTCATTTGCATCGCAGCCCAGGGGCTGGCTTTTATTACCTTTGATCTCACCCGTGGTCTTCGTCAGCAGTTTTCAAACCAATAAAATGTGAGCTCCCTTGTTCCCCATTCCCACTCTTTGTCATAGGGAAATGATCTTCCATCTGTATCTGTATTTCCCAACTGTAGTGTAGAATGCAGATTATCTGCTTCCTTACCTTCCCCTAGCAGCATTGTGTAGGCATATTTAATTTAGATTTAAAATATTTAATAAACAGAATAAATGTTTTCATTTAAGTCTTGTTTTCATTGTTTATCACAAATCTACATAAAGAATTTATATGTAAGCCCTTTATATTGTGAATTTTAATGCATCTTCTGTGTAATGGCAGCCTTACTGCTAACAATGGCCCAAATGTTTACTCAGTAAATATTTATCGAGCGCCTCCTCTGTTCCAAGCCCGCCAGATACTGTGTGTAGCTTCCTCATATAGACCAAAGCAACTGCCATGTGGGACACAAAAAGGATCAGTGTCCCAGACTGTGAGAACTTTCCAATAAAGGGAACGTAATGACAGCCTACTGCTAACTGGCTTTAGAATGAGGCTGGCCTATGGTAGATGCTCAATAGATGTTAGTTTTCCTTTCCCTTTCTCCATTCAGGATGCAGACTGTATATAGCTCCACACCCAGGGCCTTTCCAGAATCTTCCTTCTGATGGCTTCTGATCCAGAAGGAAGAGGTGCAGTAGAGGCCATCAGGGCAAAGGTGCAGAGTTTCAGCTTCCCGAAGTCCCCTTGCAGCACTTCATCAGCCAGGTAGCGTTGGGCACAGAGCTTGCATACCCCCAGGCTGCTCAGCTTCCTTGTGTCGCACTGGCCAAGCAGTGTTTGCCAGACTTAGCTGCACAAAACTCTTGAGAATGTGCTCACGGCCTCCAGTACGAAAAACACTGGGCTTCTGCAAACCAATTTTTTTAAAAAAACAGCTTTATTGCAATATAATTCATATATCATACAATTCACCCATTTAGGGGTACAATTCAATGGCTTATAGTATATTCATAGATATATGCAAGCATCACTACAGCCAATTGTAGAATATTTTCATCACCTCGAAAAATACCCCACATACCCTTTAGCTATCACCTACTATACCCCCAGCCCCTAAGCAAACACTAATTTACTTTTTGTCTCTATAGATTTGCCTATCCTGGACATTTCATATAAATGGAATCATTTAGTATGTGGTCTTTTGTAGCTGGCTTCTTTTACTCAGTATACTGTTTTAAGGCACATGGTAGCACATATTCACATGGTAGCACGTATCAGTATTTCATTCCTTTTTACGCTCAAATAATATTCCATTATATGCATATACCATATCTTTTTTTTTCATTCATCAGTTGATAGCCATTTGGGTTGTTTCCACCTTTTGGCTATTATGAATAGTGCTGCTATAAACATTCATGTACAAGTTTTTATGTAGACATATGATTTCATTTCTTTTGGGTACATACCCAGGAGTGTAATTGCTGGGTCATATGGTAATTCTACTTTAGCATTTGAGGAAGTGCCAGGCTGTTTTCCAAAGTGGCTGCACTGTTTTATATTCCCACAGCAGTGTGTGAGAATTCCAGTTTCTCTGCAGCATCACCAGTACTTGCTATTCTCCGACCCTTTGATTATGACCATCCTAGTGGGTATGAAGTGGTGATTCATTGTGGTCTTGATTTGATTGGATTAATGACATGGACCATCTTGCATGGGCTTGTTGGCCATTTGTATGTCTTTTTGGAGAAATACCTATTCAAGTCCTTTGCCCATTTTTAAATTAGGTTGTCTTTTTAGTATCAAGTTGTAGTAATTCTTAACACAGTCTAGACACAAATCTCTTATCAAGTATATGATTTGCAGCTATTTTCCCCCAATTCATGAGTTGTCTTTTCACTTTCTTGATGATGTCCTTTGAAACAGAAAAGTTGTTAATTTTGATGAGGTCCAAATGATCTATTTTGTCTTTTGTTGCTTGTGCTTCTAGTATCAAATCTGAGTATACTTTGTCAAATCTAAGGTCATGAAGATTGACCCCCTATGTTTCACTCTAAGAGTTTTACAGTTTCTGCTCTTACATTTGGGTTTTCAATTCATTTTAATTTTTGTATATGCCTCATTCTTCTGCATGTGGATATCCAGTTGTCTCAGCACCATTTGTTGAAAAGACTATTCTTTTCCCCATTGAATGGTCTTGGCACCCTTACACAGTTTTATTTCTGAACTATCAATATTCTACTGATCTGTATGTCTATCCATAAGCCAGCACCACACCGTCCTTTTTTTTCTATCAGTGACATTGGCTTTATGTATTTAAAAAACTTTTTAAATTTCTTCATAACAAATGTACATGGTTTGGGGGCACATGTGATAATTTAATACATTCATATAATTTGTAAGGATCAGATCCATGTACTTGGGGATATCCATCACCTTAAATATTTGTCTTTTCTTTGTGCTCGAAACATTCAGATTATTCTCTTCTAGCTATTTTGAAATGTACAATAGATTATTGTAAACTATAGTTGCCCTACTGGTCTTATGAACACTAGGTTTTATTTCTTCTATCAAACCATATGTTTGTACCCATTAATCAACTTCTCTTCATCCCCCTCCCGCCTGCCCTTCTTGGCCTCTGGTAACTACCAATCTACTCTTTATCTTCACAAGAGCCACTTTTTTAGCTGCCACATGTGAGTGAGAACAGGTGATATTTGTCTTTCTGTGCTTGGCTTATTTCAGTTAACACAATGACCTCCCACACTGTCTTGATTACCATTGCCTTGTAGTAAATTTTGAAATCAGGAAGAGTGAGTCTTCTACTTTGTTCTTCTTTTTCATGATTGTTTTGGCTATTCTGTGTCCCTTGCAATTCCATACAAGTTTTAGAATCACCTTGTTAATTTTTACAAAGAAATCAGTCAAGAATCTGACAGGGATTGTGTTGAATCTGTAGATCAATTTGAGGAGTATTATCACCTTAACACTAAGTCTTCTGATCCATGAACTTGGGATTTTTTTCTATTTATTTATATTTTCTTTCAACAATGTTTTATAGTTTCCAGAGTATAAGTTTGAGCTTCTTTTATTATATTTATTCCTAATTATTAATATTTTCTTTTTAATGTCATTGTAAATAGAATTGTTCTCTTAATTTCATTTATTTATTTCTTTTTTTTAGAGACGGGGTCTCGCTCTTGCTCAGGCTGGTTTCGAACTCCTGACCTTGAGTGATCCTCCCATAGGCCTCCCAGAGTGCTAGGATTACAGGCGTGAGCCACGACGCCTGGCCTCTCTTAATTTTATTTAGTTATGCATTGTAAGTGTATAGAAATACAATTGATTTTTGTATATTGATCTTGTATCCTGCAACCTTGCTAAACTATTTATTAGTTCCAATAGTTTTTAAAGTAGATTTCTTAGGATTTTGTACATATAAGACACAATTTTACTTCTTCCTTCCCAATATAGATGCCTTTTCTTTCTTTCTTTTTTTTTTTTTTTTTACCTAATTACCCTGGCTGGAACCTCCAGTACAATGTTAATATAAGTAGCTAGAGTTAATATAAGTAGACAACATCCTTGTCTTGTTTCTGATCTTAGGTGGACAGTATCTAGTCTTTCACCATTAACTATGATGTTAGCTGTAGCTTGTTTGCAGATACCATTTGTCAGGATGAGGAAATTCCCTACTATTCCTGGTTTGTTGAGTGATTTTTATCATGAAGGGTGTCGGATTTTGTCAAATGTTTTTCTGCATCTATCGAGATGATGATGTGATCTTTGTTTTTTAAATTCTATTAATATGGTATATTACATTAACTGATTTTCAAATGTCGAATCAATCTTACATTCCTAGAATAAATCCTACTTGGTCATGGTGTATAAATCTTTTTTACATGTTGCTGGGTTCAGTTTTTCTTGTATTTTGTTGAGGATTTTTATATCCATATAAATAAGAGAAAGTGATTTATAGTTTTCTTGTGATGTGTCTGTCTGGTTTTGGTATCAGGGTAGTACTAGCATCATAGAATGAGTTGGAAAGTATTCCTCCCTCTTCTATTTTTTGGAAGAATTTGTGAAGAATTAGTATTACTTTTTCTTTAAATGTTGATAGACTTAACCTGAGAAGTCATCTGGGCTTGGGCATTCCTTGTGGGTACTTTTCTGATTACTAATTTAATCTCTTCACTTGTTACAGGTCTACTCAGGTTGTCTATTCTTGAGTCAGTTTTAGTAGTTTGTCCATTTTATCTAAGTTTATCTAATTTACTGGCATACAGTTGTTTATAGTAGACAGTTTCTGACTTAAGATGGTTAGCCTTATGATTTTTTGACTTTATGATGGTGTGAAAGCAATACACATTCAATATAAACCATATTCAAGAAGCCATGCAACAATTCTGTTTTTCAATTTCAGTATAGTGTTCAATAAATTACATGAGATATTTAAAATTTTATTATAAAATAAGTTTTGTGTTAGATAACTTCGCCCAACTGAAGGCTGATATAAGTGTTTGAACATGTTTAAGGTAGGCTAGGCTATGATGTTTAGTAGGTTAGGTATATTAAATGTATTTTTGACATGATGTTTTCAACTTCTGATGGATTTATTCAGTCATAACCACATTGTAACTCAAAGAGCATCTGTATTCCTTAATAATCTTATTTTTAATTTCTGTAAGATTGGTAGTAATATCCCCTCTTTCATTTCTGATTCTATTAATTTGAGTTCTCTCTCTCTCTCTCTCTCCCCCCCCTTTCTCTCTCTCCTTTTTTTGTGAGGAGAGGGAATAATCTAGCTAAAGGCTTGTCAATTTTGTTGGTCTTTTCAAAGAATCAGCTTTTGATTTTATTGATTTTTCTCCATTCTCTTTCTATTTTCTATTAAATTAATTTTTGCTGAATTCTCTATTATTTTCGTTCTTCTGCTTGCTTTAATTTGCTCTTTTTTCTAGTGTCTTAAGATGGAAGATTAGGCTTTTAATTTGAGATCTTTCTTCCTTTTTAATATAAGTATTTATAGTTATAAATTTACCTTTAAGCATTGCTTTAGCTGTAGCCCATCTGCAATGGCTTTTATTTCCAGGCAAGTTCCATGCCTGTTCTCAACTATAAGATCTGCTAGCTCCTCTAATAAAATCAAGTCTTAATCTTCAATACTTACATTGTGGAAAGAATCCACACATGGAGAGAACATCTGGATCTAGTGGCTTCAAATGTATTTTGCTTTGCTAATCTTTGAGAATCCATTGATTTTTTTGTGGCTGATTGCATTTTCTTTGGGAATATCAAGATCTGTTTTGATAGTGTCTAACATACAGATAATTATTGATGGTGCTAAGTAGACATGAACTTGTCTGAGGTAGAAGGCACTAGAATAGTTTCCTTTTTCTTTTGATCCCCTTAATTCCTCTGGACTTTGTAAAAAAGAAAAACAACCATAAAAACAAAAACAAACAAAAAACACCATTTGGCCACAGATATAGCTCACAGAGTTCAACAAGCTGCAAAGTGGAGCTTTAGAAGTGTAGATTTTAAATTTACCTGGGACCTGGGGGGAGGTGGTGATGAGGTTGGCAGACTCTTCAGGGCCTCTGCTCCCCTGCACGTTAGACTGGCTCTTTAGCTCTCATGAGAAGGGTTTGGGGATGACTGTGGGGCTGTCCAGATCAACACTTGCATCCCTGGTTGTTAGCTGTGGCGGAGGGTGGCTGCCCTCATGTGTAATGGGACTAAAAGTGTGGGGAGAAAGCACCGTGACACCTGTGTCACCACCCAGGCCAAAGTTGTTTCTCTTAACTCTGGGCATTGTGACTCCTGCTTGATCCTCCAGGGGAGTCCTGGGCCAGGTGAGGGAGGCAGTGGTGAGCAAGAGAGGGTAGCAGAGAGACACTAACAAGCCGGCAGAGGCTGCCAGGGGGGCAGGCCACTGAGGGAGAAAGAGCTGGGTTTTGGTTTTAATTTCAAGTCATCTATAGCCAAAATCATCGCTTTTTCCTCTAAACATGGAGGGGCACGTCTCCCAGTTCCTACTAAAATGTGCTCGATCTGCTGGCAGGTGTGCTATTTGCAATTATGCGGTGGGGTTCATTTCTCCTCACCTCCCATCCTCACAGATAGTGGGGACTGTGCTGCCAGGGCAGGGTTTGCCAAGACTGAGGGTCAAGTAGCTCCCTGAACTGCTCTCTGACCTCTGCTTCTCTGCACTGCCTTCCTGCTTAGCCAAGACCATCACCACCGAAGAGTGCCTGGTGGACCCTGTGGGCATGAACCGCTACAGCGTGGACCTCTCTGCCTCCGCCTTTAACCACAGGGGCTCCTTGCCCTCCTCCTCCTCGCTGTACTGCAAGAGGCAGAACTCTGGAGACGGTCACCTTGGGGGAAGCCCTGCTACCACCGCTGGTGGCCCCCGCATCAGCCCCATGTCCTCTGGAGGCACCTCAGCGCCGGGGCTGAGGCCTCCAGCCTCCAGCCCCAAGAGAAATGGGACCACTCTGGAAGGAAACAAATGTGGTAATGTAACGCCTGCGTCAGCTTCCCTCTGACTCAACTTGCTCTGCTCTTGCCCTGGGAACACGGCATGTGGGGGAGGGGAGCGTGGGACCTCCGGGAGTTAGAAGTTTCCACAAGCCCCTTCGTGGATTTTTGTTGTTCTCAAAAACAGCCAATCTCAACCTTTGACCATAAGCAAAGAAAATGATATACTGGGGTAGGCTAGGCTGTAGGAATAAGTAGACTCCAAATCTACACGGGCTCAAATACCAGAGAAAGTCTTGTTCAAGTGTCCAAGGTAGATGTTCCTCGTTGGTGGATGCAACTCAATTCAGGGACCCAGGCTCTGTGCATTTAGTGGCTTTGCCACGCCCTGCAGCCTCCATGCCCCATCTAGGGAATAGAAAGGGGGAGGGGGGAGGAGACGGCACACAGGCTTCCCTGGAGTGATGCATGTCACTTCCACTCACTGCTCATCAGCAACAGCTGGACATTTTGCCACACTGAACTGTAAGGGGGTCTGGGAGGCAGCTCTGTGCTCAGGACAAAGAAGCACCGGACTTTGGTAAAGAACTGTTTCTTGCGTGATGGATGACACTTGCAGGATACAGATACACGGGCACAAGCAGAGAGCGGCGAAATTCCCACAGCGCTGGCTGTCACACACTGCGGTCTCACCCGCTGAAGACAGCTTGTCAGAATGCAGCCTATGAAAGTGCTTAGAGGGATATAGGATTACAGGAATAGCTGGAGGCCATTCTGATTGATGTCTTAAAAAATCCTTTTCAGTATTTTGTTAATGAATAGAAGCCATAGAGCCTAGTGGATAACTGACCACGTGATCTTTTGCAAGTCTGAACTTCTCTGTGCCTCAGTGTCCTCACCTATAAAATTGGGATAATAATAATAGCAGCACCTGCTTCATCGGATTGGTAGGAGGATTAAATAAGTTCATACGCAAATTTAGCACAAGGTCTAGGACGTGGAAAGAGCTCAATAGATGTTAGCAGTCACAGAGTAGATCACTTTAACACGTACCCAACAGACCACTGCCCATCAGCTCTGCAGCTGAGCACTGCCAAGAGAAGAGGCGCCATGTGGACCAGTCCCCGACATTGCCATACGGGGCCATCGGCCGGGTGGAAGACTTATGTGGGCAGAGCACCATTTCCCAAAGGAGAGAGACATTGTTCATCTGACTTCTAAAAACAAGAGAAAGGGACAAGACCTGGCACAAACCAATGTCTTAAAGTAAATGAGGGGACAGGATTTTTTTCATAGGTTTGTCCCAAGAGTGAGTGCAGTTATCTGGCGTGTGCTAGGTGTAGAATAAACGTTCATCGTGGCTGTACCTCCCGGTGACCCTTGCTTGTCAAAACCCTCATCCTGGTGTCCCTCTGCCCTTTAACTGTCTCTTTCTCCCACCCTCTTCTCAACCCATTCCCATGTTCTCGGGGCGGTGATCACAGGACACCGTGCTGATTGGGTTGACGTATAATTCGGAGGGTGATGCCTCTTTTTGAAAAGGAGATATTTGCTCTCTCTCCCACTCACATTGGTGAAATCCTTATGTCTTAAGTGCAGGATTGCAAGCAGTGAGAGGAAGGCATGATTTGGTTGGAGAGAATGTCTATCACTCACTCAAGAATTGTCTCCCTACCTCAGTCCATCTGGTCACCCTGGGGTGGGGTCACCTTCAGAGGGTCTCAGTGTAGCTCCTGTGCCCCTGGTCCTTCACTGCCTCCTTCCAGCTGAGCCCTGGGATGTCCTCCTGCCCTTCACTGCTACCTACAGCCCGGCCCTTCATTCTCCTGGAATTACTCCCTCACCCTCCCTCAGGCACTGGCTGTGAGAAAGCTCTCTCTGTCGGCTGGTGGCATCCCACGAAGTCCCCCTAGCTCAGGCCTTCTGCCTCTCAGGATCTTGGTGATCTCAGAGAAAAGATCCCACCAGACCCGGCTGCCCTCCACTCTGAGCACATCAATAAGAATTATTAGAGAGAACCTTGTATGAGACCCTGAAAATCAGAGTTGTTCATAATCAGCAGGACCTCATGGGGCTGTGGGAAGTTTAAAAATCACAAAGCCACCCAACCTCCTTGGAGGAAAGCAGCTACATGCCCACGGTTAAGCCTCTGTGATACACTGAAGAAAAATGGAATTATGCACCCTTTGTAGGTGCATTAACTCTTTAATGCTCCAAAGTTTCCTTTTAACCAGTGCTAAATGAAACCGCGGGTGCCAGACAGCCAGTTAGCCACGCACATTCTCAGCAGCAAGATGAAGGAAGTGGGGAGAAGGGGACAGAGAGTAGCACCAGCATCTCTGCTTGCATCTCATTGGCCACTTGCTGCAAGGGAAGCTGGGAAATGTGGTTTTAATTCCTGGCGACCATGATTGTATTACAGGTGATCAGGGATTGTATTACAAAGGAGGAAGTGGGGAAAAATTGAGTAGGCAACTGGAAGGCCCAGTCACACCTCCTAATTGGAAACGTTCACTCCCTCCTCTTTCCCTCCCATGGCGCTTTGTTTCCTCATCTCTAGGACTTGCTGCATTCATTTCTACAGCAGGCACCAGACTCAGCTTTGTGAGGTCCGTCATTCACATTTGACACCCCACAGCCCCAGCAAAGGGGGCTTATTTGAGGCCTGGATTATACTGTTATTCATTGAATACCTACTATGGGGACAGATACTTTCCAGACATTATTTATGATTTGTTACATTTCTAATTTACTATTTATAAGAAGTTATTATTGTCTTTAATTTAAAGATAAAGCAAGTAAGGATGAAGAAACAGTCAATCAGGTGCCAGGATTTGACTTTGACTGATTCCCAAGCCTGCGTCTTTCAAAACCATAACAGGGATCTTCAAACCATGCTTGATGGATTTCAAGGGGTTCCTTTGAGGTTCTAGGGGATGGGGAAGAAGGGACAAGAGCATGCAGGACTCCAGGCCCCCCGTCTGTCTTTAACCAGGGCCTTGTCACATTCGCAAAGTGGGGTTCTATGTGTGCTTTGCTTGAACAAAATTGGCACAGCTTAAAATGTTTAGAAACCATGGAGATTAACCATGGCAAATTGAGTGGCAGTATATTAAAGTGGGAAAGAAAGCCACTCACCCATTTCTTACCTGGCTGTCAGCCTGGTGCCTGCTGCAGGCCCTCTAGAAGGCTATGTCCCCCAACCCCCCAACCCCCTGCCCAAAGTACTGTTCAATATTGCTCTGAAATTGCATCCCACGTAAAAGCAGTTGTCATCAGGAGACCATACCTCTTTAAGAGGGTTTGACTCAAGTCATAAACCCTGGGAAAGACCTGGAAATGGATTTCCCCCCTATAGTGCTGAAGAAAATAGTTTAAAACCACAGAAGGCAGAAAATTGCACAAGGCTGCAGGCAGGGGGGTAAGTGTTGATGACACGGCAAACTTCTCATCCTTCTCTCTCAGGTGATACTTACCTTCGCCTCCTGCAGGCTTGATTTATTGTGCCTCTCTCCGCTGCCAGTGACCTCCAAAGGGAGGTGTTCACAGGGCACACTTCCCCGGCATTTGCTGATGCTCTGGTAAAAATTTGAGAGCTCTTCCTTGTCTCTCATCTAAGATATAATCACCAAAAGCTATCATAGAAAGAGGTTTTGGATGGCAAAACCTTCCTGACTTTTGCATTAGCAGGACATGCTGTAGAATTCCCAACTACAGCGAGGTCCAAGGTTCAGAATCAAGAAACAAAGTAAATCTGACATTGTTATTACAAGCCAAAAGCTTCCCATGGGTTGGATTTTGCTTCCATCGGGCATGGCATCAGGTGAGGGACAGAGACAGGTCAGCCAGAAAAAGAAGAATGAGGACCACTCTGTTGAGAGGAGGTGGCACGGGCAAGGGTGTGGCAAGAGCTGATTCATTCTGAGGACAGAAAAGAGTTTGTGCAGGGACACAGGAAAGATCTGGGATCCAACCAAGCAGACAGGGCTTCACTCCATAGTAATCGGAAACCAGACATTTCTGAACAGGGGAGTCAGGTGATGGTCACAGGATTAGGACGATGGATCTCCTGGCCATTTATGGAATGGCATAATAATAATACTTAGAAGAATAGCAACCACCTCATGATTAATTCTGATCATTTAGTGCTCTACTACATTGTGCCATTTAATCCTAGCAACCATCCAACAAGGTAAGGGTTTTAGAGGCGAGGTGACTGAGAGAGAGGCTTTGGTCAATCCTAGGCAGCAGATACGAGCACAATATGCCAGGGGCGCCTCTCAGGTCTGAGGATGGAGCTTCAGACAAGACAGGCATGGGACCTGTTCTTGGAGCGTGTGCAGTTTTGGAGAGACAAACGCTAACAAGTTATTGCACACATTTAATTACAATTATTGCTGCAAAGGAAAAGTGTGGATGCTGGGATTGAGTCGGGGTGCAGTGGGGTGCTGAGCCTGCTCTTGGGAGACAGGAAAGGCTTCCCAGAGAAGTGGCCGTGCAGATGCCTAGAATGGACAGCAGGAGATGGCCAGGGAGAGGCCACGGGAGGAGGGGTGGCCAGAGGCTTCCCAGCAGAGGTCACATTGCATGCTAGGAGGTCGCAGTGTCTGCTGGTGGCCAAGGAGGAATCCCGCTCAGCCCAGCCTGACTCCCAGCCCAGGGTCTCTCCCTGTCGCCAGAGGCACCCTCTCTTCTCACACAGGCAGGCCAGCTGGCCTTGTAGAATTTAAAGAAAAACCTGATTGAAATCTAAGGATTGGCCACGCTCTTTTCTCCGTTGTCTTTCTCACCTCATGGTGTCTTGAAAACTCTGGCATAGAAGTAATGAAAAAAACACTGTTTCAAATCACCTGGTTTTGCCCAGATCCTGGGCTAGCCTGGGCTCCGCACACATGCTACATGGCCTTGTTTCTAGGAAGGATGCATTCTAGGGGGACCGGGTCACTTGGAGATGCTGAGAAGACATCCTCCTCCCCTTCCCGTCCCCCTCCCATCCCCCACAAGCCAGCGCCAGCTGCCAGAGAGACTGAGAGGCCTCAGGAGCTCACAGGCAGCCGAGGACACAGGGCTCCCCACTGAAGATGACAGCCTTCCCTTCGAGACACTTCTTGTTTGGCTCCAGCCCTGAGCCACATGGTCACTTGATGCTTAAAATACTCTTAAGAAACAACAAATGGCATTCATAGTTTATAGATGAAGGAAACGAGGCCCATAGAGAATGAGCAGAGCCAGGAAGGGACTAGAAGCCTGGCTCGGCTATGGCTCCTCATCAGGTGTGTTTTACACGTGGACACACTGACGAGGCCTTCAGATGCGCGAGAAGGCCACTCCCTCAGTGTCAACAGCCTGTGGGGTACAGCGATTGATTATACAGCATCGTAGGAGGAAGGGGCCTGGGAGACCATGCGAACGCCCTCATTTTACATGGAGGAGTGCAGAGAGGTCCCACGGCTGGTGGGTGGTAGGGATCTCTGACTCCCAGCTCCCGGCTCATTCCAGCCTCCCACGTGACTCCAATGGTAGCAGAAAAGTTTCCCCAGAATTATGAATGAGCAAAAGCAAATTACGTATGTATGTATGCACTTGTGGATGTGTAAGAAAGAGATTCACAGACAGTGGCACAAGTAACCATGCTGTGAAAACATCCAGGACTGCTTTTAAACACTGACTGATAGTTATCCTGTTTCCGGTAAATGTGAGCTCAGCTTTAGAAACAACAACAGTATGTAATTATCTATCCATTCATAACTGGGTTTCACTTTTCACATGTCCCCTGCAGTCCCCAGAGAATGACATGACCAAGTAAAGTTCTCCTTGCTGGATGGAGAATGTCACCTTCTCTGAAACATGTCTGGCCAGTGCTTAGCAAGCTCTGTTTGCCTGGGAGCAAGACTTCGTCACATCCATCATGTCTTACCGATGACCTGTCACATCTGCCTGCCCTGGCCACATCAGGCCCGACCCATCTGTCTTCCCAACACCTTTGCCGCAGCTGGAGGGGGAGTGGCCGGTGTGCTTATTATCTCTGCGAGCACAGACCATTGCAAAGGCTTTGCGAGCCTGCCGCTGGAAAGTCCTATTTTCCTTCCTTCTAGAGTGACTTTATGTGCTTTGGCTCAGGAGCATCTCCCAAGATGTGACTTAGGCTTCCTGCTGCTCTCTGTCTTGTGTGACTCAAAGGCCCCTCAGAAACACTCCCGAGCCAGGCCCTGGCTGCCGCCGCTCTGTCCTGGAAAAGTAGAAAGTGCCCACAGCAAGCGCCAGGTACCAGGGACGGAGCCCACTCTGCCAACGCAGTTGTCTCTTCCCCTCCGCAGAGGTCACCTGAGATCCTCCCCCTAAAAGACACTCCAGGCCCTGTGCTGAGCCCGCAGCTGTGGCCGAGGGGAGAGCATTCCTGGACCTCGTGCAGAGGACCTTCGGCTCCCTTGGCTGATCCTGTTAATTGGTCTGGGTTTTTTCCCCTTCCTGTCAAATGCAGGAAATTAGATTTGACCTCTGCTCCGATCACTCTAAAATTATTCTTGGCACTAGAGACTTCCAGCCTTTGTAATCAGAGCATCTATTATCACTCTGATTAACGCCGACGTTCTGATGGGGCGGGATCCAAAGGCAAATGCGATTTCCGTGATTCCTCGTCCCCATGTTGAGTGCAGATGTCTTTAAATGGAGTGAAATCATCCTTAATAAGCATGCATCAGCATTCAGAGGGCTCCAGGGTGCATTAACAGTTTCCCAGCAAGATGGCCTGTGCCAAACCACCTTATGGGACCCCTCCAGGTCCGACAGGGAAAAGGCAGGGAAAAATCTCAAAGTAAATGCAATTCTCAACCCAACCATTATGTGTTTAGGACGGACTCAGAAATGTGATGCTGTATTTCTCTCAGCGCTAATGGAGCACCATGCACTTCTCAAGCACGTTAAAAGCAGGAGGGAAAAGAGACCATAAAGCCACAACACCCTGCGATTAAAGAAGGGAAACAAAAGTGAAGACTTCTCACCTTCTTAGAATTATTCTGTAGGGAAGCTGCTTCATTGTTCAGAGCCTCTATGTTTTTCTAGCCCTACGATAGGATTAAGAATGACCCACACAAGGGTTTCGTGTATGTTACCTACGCTGTTTCTGCAAAGTATATTGATTGATTTCACATTTATCGAACTCATATTTACAAATATAGTCATGTTTCACCCAATGATTGCAATATGTTCTGAAAAACATGTTGTTGGGCATTTTGTTATGCAAACACACAGAATGTACTTACACAAAACTAGATGGTATAACCTACTACACACCTAGGCCAAATGGGCTAGCCTGGTGCTCCCAGGCTACAAACCTGTACAGCATGTCACTCTACCAGATATGCAGGCAATTGCAGCACTTACCACGAGGCAATAGGAAGTTTTCAGCTCCATAACCATCTTATGGGACCATAGTCATATATGTGGTCTGTCAGTGACCAAAGAGTCATCATGTGGTTTGTGATGGCGTGTTTGCTCAGAACCATGGAGGACTCGATGGTTAGAACCCCTATAATGACAGGATCATACGTGCATTTTTCACCAAACACTTCACCAGGACCTGGTACAGAGGGGGTGCTCAGTAAACATCTGTGGAGTGAATGGGGGGAATACTCAGGAAATTAGAACCTAACTCAGGGTTACAGAGAAGGACATAAATAATTGTACTACAAGTGGGAAGCACTTTAAGAACAAAGATTCGAGGTTAAAGGGGGAGGAAGGTGACATCCAGGCTGCAGGGACAGCAAAGTTGCTCAAGAAGGCGTTGGGTGTTACTTGGGCTTTGATGGCTGGTGGAAGGGTGGCGGGAAGGAGGAGGGTAAACGCGTTCTAGAGAGAGGCCAAAGCACCAGCTAAAGGTGGAGAGGGAAGCTCAGGAGACGTGTAGCCTAGACAGGGGTGCACAGGAGAGCGAGGCTGCAGGGAGGGCGCCCCTGACAGCCCGGTCCTCATGGCTGCTCAGCCCTTCACACTTGCTGAGATGGTGCTGGTCAAACCACCAGCAGGGGCAGCTCCAGGGTCTGTCCCTGGCTCTCTCTGGCTCCAGAGCTCTTCTCCTCCTCCATCTAGGATGGACCTCCATCTAGGATGGAAAGATACAAGGAGACCAAAGAGATCCCTTGACCTTGAGGTAGCGTGCGGACGCAGTGCCTAGGCAAGAGGGATCATGGGGAGTGTGAGCAGGAGACGGGCACAGACAGACCTGAGTCTCAGGGAGAGCACGAGGCAGCGGCAGCTGTGCACGCTAGAAAGAAGAAAGCACGGTGCAAAGAGACCCACTAGGAAACCTGTGCAGGGGGCTGGGTGAGAGGCTCTGGGGTTGGGGCAGCAAGGGCGGAAGACCAACCTGAGAGGCTCCTTCCAAGAGCTTCAGAATCATTCAATGTGGGGAGCAAAGGAACAGGAGGAGGTGGGTAGGTAGGTAGGAGGAGAAGCTGGCTCTAGGGAAAGAAGGTGAGTTAGTTTGGGACATACACACACAAAAATTCACCCTCTAAATATTACCAGGCATAGAACTCCTTATTGTCTTCCTCCTTCACCTGCCCTGAGCCTCTTCATCTGCTGCATGGGAAATGGCGCTCACGCAACCAGCTGTGGACCAGGCGCAGGGTCAGGCCCTGTGGTCAGGGAGTTCACGGTGCAGAGGGGAGGTCAGGGCACGTGTTCTCACACACCCAGGCGGCTGTGAAGTGCTCAGTGTGTACCTGGGGCAGTGATGGGGGTGCACGTGTAGACAAGGGGAGGTTCCGAGGATGGTGTAGCAGATTTGCACTCCTCAGAGACCGAGAGCCAGGACCAAAATGCATCTCAATTCTGCCGTGTCTCTACCATCTCAGTGTGAAGCCAGTGAGGCAGAAAGGACCCAAAGTCATCAGTCTCTCAGCACCACGAGGCCCATTTGGACACTCACTCAGCACACTTGCCCTGGTCACCAAGTACCCAGTCACAGGAGGCCCTGGGCTCACTGAGAGACAACTGAGCAGGAGGGATCTTGGAAACTCTAGCTCGGATCAGAGTTTCAGCCTGTTGAAGGAAATCCACCTTCTAACGCTTCATTCCCGGGGAGAGCAGAGAGCTTCTGCATGGGTGGGTGGGCACTGCCTCCGGGAGTGGCTTTCCATGCTCCAGGCTGCTGACAGAGCAGCCTTTCCCGGTCACAGGGGGTCACTCGGGCCACCTCCTTGGACCGAGGGCACTGAGGAACCCTACCCAGGCCAGGTGGGGCAGGCAGCATTGGGGAGGTGCGGGGGCTGTCCCCCTACTCATGGCTCCCTCTCTGCGCTCCATCCAGCCTCAAGCCCTTCTCTGGACGGGCAGGACACCAGGCGGCCACGGAGCAGGAACCCCTACAACTGGACCGTGGAGGACGTGGTGTGGTTCGTGAAAGACGCCGACCCGCAGGCTCTGGGGCCCCACGTGGAGCTCTTCAGGAAGCACGTATGCAAGTGGGGTCCTGGCCGGGAGGGGCTGGGGGGCCAGGCATGGAGGGAGGTGAGGTTTGGGGGCTGCGGCATGCTGGGGGACCTGAACCCCGGCCTAGGGGGCAACCGACACACACAAGGGAGCGAGAGATGAGAGGGGCAGATGCAACCACAGGCCTCTCAGAGCAGAACGACCACTTAGTTTTATTTTTAAGAGATCTTTGTCCCATCTGTTCTCTCATTTTGGCCTTCATCAGGAGTGCCTGTTCTCCTGCCCATCCATGCGTCTCTCTGTGCATGCAACAAACATTTATCGCGCACCTACAGTATGCCAGGCAAACTGCAACAGTGCCTATTCCGACACTGCTTTGAGGATGAAATGAGAAAATGCACATAAAGTGTTGAGCATGGCGCCCGGCTCGTAGATAGCCTTCAGTTAGTAGATGTTATTCTAATGATTTAGGAGACTCTGAAATATATAAAGATGGTAAATTTTTTTTAAAGGTAAGAATGAATACTTTACCTGACAAGCTTATAATATTAGCTTTGTATCGCCGCTATCACAAATCACCACTGACGTAGTGGCTTAATGCAATACAAATTGTTTACCTGACAGCTCTGTAGGTCAGGAGTCTGCCACGGGCCTCACTGGGCTAAGTCACAGGCTAGCGGGGGAGGTCAGGGTAAGTGCTGTCACCCACCCAGAGGGCTGTGGAGGCGCGGGGTGTGTCGGCAAGGCCACATCCCTTTATGGACTTCTAGGCAGCCTGTGTTTGCCTTCCTCTTGCCGCTGCTAGGTCCACAGTCACTCCTTTGCTCCCCTCCCCCACCCTCATCTTTAAAGCCAGTGACGTCAAGCTGAGTCCTTCTCCAGCTGCCACCCCTTTGTTCTCTCTGCTGATTTCCCCTTCCACTTTTAGGGACCCTCGTGTTTATCTTGCCACCCGCCCCCATAATCCAAGCTAATCTCTCTACTTTAAAGTCAGCTGATGACGGCCTCATTCCCCTCTGCCATGTGACCTAACTTACTCACAGAGTCTCAGGATTCAGCTATGGAAACCCCGTGGGGAGTGGAAGGAGCATTATCCTGCCTACCAGTCAGCATTATTTTTTTCCTTCTTTTTTCCCATTTTGCAAGGTGATTCTGTCATAGAAATCCTACTCTCAGATCCCGGGAGGATCCTCATCTAACTCAACACTCACATTTAATCAGGCACATATTTGACCTTTCCTAACAACGGGGCCTTGAGACCAAGCAAGGACCACAGCGAGGGTTATGTTCAGATTTGGGGAGGGGGAGTCTAGCTCTCTTCCAGGGTGGTAGGACATGGTGGGAGTCTGGAACAGTAGGAAATGGGGCTCCTAGGGGAGGCCCAAGGATGAGCTTCGCCTACTCTGCCATTTTGCCAAGGACGAGGAGAGCGAGTGGTGCAGGGTAGGTGCTCTGTCCATACTGGCTGGCTGGATAGGTGAAGGAGAGGGGCTTCACAGTTCCCTGAGTCCTGTAACTTTTTCTCTTCTCCCCACCTGAGCACCCCAAATTTCTACCCTTCGCCTCCAGTGACCTGAAGGTAGCACTCTAGGAGAGCGAGGAAACCCAGCCTTGCAAGGTCTGTGAATTCGGCACGCGTGCTGGAGGGTTACCACTCTCAGAGACAAGTAGGAGCAGTAACAGGACCTCAGAGGATCAGCTCATTCCATTAGCAGTTCTTCGTGCTAAACGCTGAGATGGGGCAGGTGCATTACTCAGTGTATTCCACCTAGTGTTATTGACAAGGCTAAACATACCTGAAATCCCTCATTGAGTGTAATGGGCAGTTTTGTAATCAGCTAAAGGTAGCTGGGCCCACTGAGAAAAGAAACAAGAGATTGGGATGACAGATGAGAAGCCTGGAATGGAAAGGTAACCTCTAGTTTCAGGGTCTGAGGGATGACTCTTCTCCTCTAGCTGAGATTGGATGAGGCGATAAACCTCATATGTGGGATATTGGGAACATAGGTGGGGTTATGTTCGATTCCTTCAGTCGAGGGAGGGCAGGAATATGAAAGATCCAGTGTATCAGATGACTCCGGGGAGACAGGGAAGAGGAGCACATAGTATTTGTTTGCTTTAATATTTTAAGAGAGAGAGAATATGCTATCTAAATAAACCCACATACCCTTGCCACATCCCCTGACCACACTGTCACCTTGGCCACCACTTGATGACTCTGACCATCTTCTGAGCTTTCTTTTTTCTTATCCTGTTCCACCAGGAGATTGATGGCTATGCGCTCTTGCTGCTGAAGAGTGACATGATCATGAAGTACCTGGGCCTGAAGCTGGGACCTGCACTGAAACTCTGCTACCACATTGACAAACTGAAGCAAGGCAAGTTCTGAAGTTTTTCAAAAGATAGAAGCAAAATCCAAAACAACAGATATCGAGATTATCTTCTGCCTTACCAACAGCCAGCCAACATCACAAAATAGGTTCTCCTCCTAAAACTATCAGCTACAAAGACTTGGTCTTTTTATAAAACTTGTGCATCTTTGCCTTTTTAAAAAATCTAACGCGGCCTTTTTCGAAAGGCCCGTCTGTGTTAATGATTTGCCAAAAAAATTATGAAAAGCCTATTATTTATAACATCCCTGATATGTTGGTTACTCTTAGAATGGATCCCATTTGCATAATGAGAGAATGGAGGACTGAAAGCTAATGCCAAGGAGAGCCTCGGAGGGCTCAGGGGATGTAAGAAGGACCTTTGTCCTTGTGGGCTCTACAGGGACACACAGCGCAGCACCACCTGCCTCTAACTTTGACCTGGGTACCTACCAGTGTGAGCCCTGCTTGACTCAGCTCTGGAAGCTGTCTCTGGGGATGACTGCCTCACCTTGCACTGTCTGGAAAACTTGAATTCATTTGCTCTCTGAAAGAGAATGAAAAAAAAAAAAAAAAAAAAGATCTTTTCTATTCCTGGTTATCTGAAGTTCCGTGTTGCCCCACTAGAGGGCAGACTGCTAATGAAACTTCAGGACCCTCTCTGCAGTGATCACACGGTGCTCAGTGGATGGGTTAGGGTTTCTGTGAACAAGATCTAGCCTACACAGAAACAGGGAATTTATTCCCCACTCAGCACCACAGAGTACAACTTGGGAAGAAACCATCATCTAGAGGGTTCTAGTTCACATCCAGTCATTACTGACTGACTGACTGATATGCAAGCAGCAAAGGCAAGAATTTGGAAACACGCTCTGCCCAGACGGGGCTTTGGAGTCCCTTCCCTTCCAGAGTCCTTACTGAGGTGTTGATGTGTTGGCATGCCGGAGAATCTTAGTGACATTTAGCCATGGGTGTTTTTTTTAAAAAGAAAAAGAAAAAATGTTTCAACTAAGCTTTGAAATGGGAGAGTGCTGATTTCTAGTTACACTGCTGGATTATGTAGTTGTATCTGTGGCTAATTTTTCTAGTCCTCAACAAATACACAGACATGCTATTATTGGGTTTAATTCAATTTACAAATAGGTTTTCCTTCCTCACCGTGGAGTAATAGAAAAAATTGATTTTCTGCCCCTTTGCAGCTGTGTCCAGAGATGGACAATGAATCCACAATTTACTAGGCAGAAGGGAAATTTCTTCTCTGCCGTTCTTTTCATCCTTCTTCTTTCTCTCTTGCCTTCTCTCTCTTTTCCTTCTCTTTCTCCCCTTTGCCGCGGGCATAACCTCATCCTTAGAAGAACACCTACAGTGTTGGCAATGAGCAGGTGAATGGTAGACTTTGTGATCCCCGGGAGGGTGAGGATCGAGGTTGACTCGGGGCCTCCCTTGGCCCGCGTGTGATTCAGGAAAGGCACAGCCTCCTCCAGGCTGCAGCCTGAGCAGGGGTCTCAGCCAGCAAGTGGAGCCGGCTGGGATCTCAGCCCCTTGACCGACTGCCCTCGTACAGCACATGACCTGTGCAACCTCGCGGGCAGCCCCGGGTAGATCTGCAAATCGCCTATCAATCAGCTAGAGTGTAGATGAAGACTATGAGTAAGATTCCACGCCATGCTCTTAGGCCCACTTTGATGTGCAGACGATGAGAAAGCACATCACAGCTAACTCCTTCTCAGACATACGAAGGGCTGCTAGATGGAGAGCCTGACCAACAAGGGCAGGAGAAAAAAGTCCCAAACCTGCCCACTGAATTGAGCTTGAGTTGTCAGATTGCAGAAGGCCTGTTGGTTTCAGCCCATGACAAAACTACCTTGGGACAGAGTCTTCAAGATTTTAAAGCAATTGACATTGTCCCTCAAACGTTTGTTAATCCTAAGTACTCACTGCTGGTCTAGCGTTAAGATAATTTCCCTCAAAAAGCCATGGCCAGGTTGTGTATTTAGAACTGCCAGTGTGAAAACAGTGAGAAAATCCCACAGTGACCCAGGTGGTGCTTGCTCAGTCCTCCTGTGCTCGTGGTGCCTCTTCCATCGACAGATACTTTGTTCAGTGTCTTCCAATACTAACCTTGCAAAACTTCCTACCCACCCTCACCAGTGCCTCCCTCACTGAAAAGTCATGAATATTGGTGCCCCCCCCCCCAGTTGAAATCAGCCCCAGACAGTGTCACAGAGATACCTCGAACAGTATTCTGGGGAGAGACATGCTCCCATTCCAAGCATAGGAGAAAACTGGATCCGTGTTCACGTGGAGCTGCTCTCGCAGAGGTGCCATCTAATTTTGCATTACGCTTTAAGCAGGACAGATTGCTGAAGCCATGATATTTAAGGTTTGACTTTTTAAAAATCTCATTACTCTTAAAATAAATGGTGCCATATCAGAGAATAACCTGGGGAGGAAATTCTTCCTTGCCTGTTTTTGCGCTGAGATGCAATTAGCCAACCAAATTATCGTAGCATTACTGCAATTATAATTAATTTTCACCCCTCTCAAAAATCTTGTCAAACCAGAAGGCTAAATAGCTTCACAAATGTAAAACACACTAGGCCATTTCCTTTAAACGGACCTTAAAGCGTCAGGCCCTGTGGGTCAGTCTCGTCCAAACGAGAGCCTACTTGGGGGCCTCACACTTGTACAGATAAGGTACTTGTCATTCCATTGCAGTAGCTTTGCTTCAGGTTGTAGTGAATAATAATACAGTTTTGCATAATTCCAAATTAGCACGTGTGTTCATGTTCCAAACATTTCCAATTACACTTGTCTGTTAAGCACTTTTTTAAAAAAAATCAAGAGACAATTCTATTACCTAAGGCCTTTCAAATATTTTATTTTATGAAGCACATTATTCCCTTCACAAAGACTTTAGGTGAAAGATGTGGGTTTTGTCTGTGTGTGTGTGTGCATGTGTCCTGACACTGTAGTTGGAGGAGCCTTAGGAAGTGGCTGGGAGTGTAATAGCTATTGCGTTTCTTGGTATAAAATGTCTTGGTATAAAATGTCCACCAGCTTTGTGACACGGAGGCAGAACCTGCTCTCGGCTTCCTACTGGCTGTTACTACCTGGTGTCCCCTCTCGTGCCAGCAGGGTGTGCCCTGGAGGCAGCTGGGTGACCAGGACTACTCTGGGCTCCTGGGCCCGCCCTCTCCATCGCTGACTGGACATGTCAGGCCCGCAGCTGCGGGTGACCGTGGGAACAGTTGTCCTGGAGGCCTCGTGTAGCACCTACCGGAGAGTACACCGGGCTCCCATCATTTCCCCTCAGCAGGGCTGCCAATTTTTTTCCCCCTCAACAGGAAAAAGGAGTGATGAACTCAGGAGAACCAACTGTATTACATCTGCTGGGAAGGAATACTGGGCTAAGTCCGGTTTGACTGTGAAGGACACCAGCGAGGGAGGACGAAGCCACACATTTCTTAGGGAAGCAATGAAAGAGCAGCTATCCTAACAGCCCTCTGTGCTGCAAGAACCTATTTTTGTATTTATGTGCTACATGGAATATTTCTTATTTTTTTCAATTAAAACTACTTTAAAAATAATTTTTGAGGTGCTTTTAGGAAAATTTTGTCAAATCTCTGAGGATAATTGGAAGTGCCCAGAGGTGACCAGGAACTCAGATTCAGTCATTGTCAGAAGGTCCTGAGAAATGGAAATATTCTGCTCTTGGTAAAGCAGTAGCCAGGTTTCCGCGTGCACAAGCGGCAGGCAGCCCCGCTGTCTGAGCCTTGCTGGGCAGGACACCTTTCCCACTCTTCTTCAAGGGGGACACGGGGGGCGGCATGGTTTGACTCGTTTTTTGTTTTTTTTTTTTAACTTCAGATAACAAGACATGGGATTGTGAAGTAGATGATTTTTTAAAAAAACTGAAATATTTTGTTAAGGATAGTGGTGCAAATCTGTCCATGGGTCCGATTTGGGGCTTTTTTTGTTTGTTCATTTATCATAAACCCTCCAAGAACTGAGTACCTGCCTGGCTCTCCTGTTGCCTTGCCATGTGCCTATACCCCTTGTGGCATGAGAGGACCACACTGAGAACCCCAGAGGTGAGTCCAGCTCACGGTCCCACATTCAGAGGTGCAAACACAGCCGTTTCCATTGTGTGATGCCCGGCGCAGCGGCAATGCCCGCGTGCACCCCCACGCGGCACCTGTGCGTCCCACCCTGCCACTGCAAGAAGAGCAGTGTCCCCTCCAGTGGGTATCCTAGTCCAAGATGATCCCCTCACGGGCAACTGGAAGCTGGAGTTTTGGAAATCTAGCATTTACTTGAAAGAGAATCGCTCTTATTTATTACCACCAGTTAACCATTATGAAAACATGTCTGTTAACAATTTACTGTGTGTAATTTGTTCTAATGCTAACGAGCAACATCTGGGACACTTCCTGTGGTGCATTCCTTTGCGGTTGCAGTATCGCACATGGACCTCACCAAAACACTGTGCTGGACAAGAACGCTCACTGAGACTCTCCCACGTTGCAAGAAATGCCCCTCACTTAGAAGCAGTTCTGGGCAAAAGCACGTTTTTAGAGGAGGATTTGCTTTTCTTCACTTTGCTTTCCCAAGCTGGGGCCCCAGATCTGTGCTCTTAAAATCCCACATAAAGAGTGTGGAGGTTCTCGTCAGGCTCGGCACTGGTGGTGATTTTGGCCCGAGGAGAAGACGGCAGGGAGAGCTTCAGAATGACCCTCTCCCAGGTCAGTCGAGGGTGCTGTACCTTGATGTTGAAAGGACGGGAGGACTAGCAGAGTAGAGACACAGCCAACAGCCATGGAGCTGGCTCAGCAGGCGATTCAAGAATGATGCCAGCCAGTGGGGACAGCAGCATCTTTTTGTTCCAAGGGTCTACATATGCCATTCAGACCTGCTCCCTCCATGCTCCACATGGCCTGAGACTTAGAGTTGATTCCACGCACTAGATGCTTGTTGCACAGGCCAACATAAACATCTTCCGTTGGATCCAACTTTGGAATACACCCAAAGCCTTGCTTCTCCAAACACCTCACTATGAAACAACAGACCCTCGCTAGGTGTCATTTTACAGTAATCCTGTGTGACCAAAGGCTACCTCCATCATAAACGTAGCGTCCTCAACTCTCAGGAAGGCCCCACCTCCCCACCCAGGGCTGGAACACTTCCCCACAGTGCCTGACTACTTCCCATCGTGCGGAGTTCACCCCCGTAGGAAGTGCCTTATTTCTCCACTGAACAGCTCCGGTTGTGAAAAAGTTATTTCTCAGGGAGACACAGATGTCTGTGAATCAGACACAGACATTTGAGATGAAGCCAACTCTGAAATCTTTCTCTTTTTGACAGAGCTTGCCCGTGCAGTTACCACACCTATAATGCAAATTGACATTGGCGAGTAGATCCCAGCAGTAGGTTCTGCAGGGTGGACACTTTATATATAAATGTGGGACTCAGGCAGGTCATGGCCATCAGATTCATCAGCCCTGTCCTGAAATACTAGTGAAATTTCTGTGGTCTCTCACACACACACAAATAATTGGAGTGGCCTGGGATGATTTTCAGCGCAGTTATAAATCTATAAATCTGGCTGTGGTCACATAAGCATATGAGTTATATAAACTGGCATGAATAAATCTATAAGGTCTCACACCTCGTTAACAACTGTGAAAAAGACACTCTGAGATGTTGAGGCCCTATATCTTAATTGTACTCATCTGTGATATAACGAACTAAGGAAGCTTTAGTTTAGACAAAAACAAGTTATGATTGATGATAGAAAAGTAAACACAATCTGTCGTGAATTTGTGAAAGAGTTATGCAGTGTATGAACCCAAGCCCAACTTAGCTCTCCTGCCTGTGTGCACATATGCATGAGTGAGTATGTATTTGTGCGTTTGTGAGTGAATGCAACAAAAAGCGGGGATTGGGGGAGGTTGAGAAAGGATTGTAAAGGAAGATTTTGCTTCCTGGAGTGTTCTCTGTCATTCAGAAGAGCTATCCAGCAGTGACTTCGAAATCAGACCCAAAAGTACACGTACCATGTAGTTTACGTAGCTTGCTTGGATAGAATTTTGGATTATGGAGAGATTCTCTATGAAAATACTTAAATCGCGATACTTGGGAAAAGCAGATACTACCCAGCACCCGGCATAGCACCTGCCATGTGGAAGGCACCTCATTAATGCTCGTTAGCTGGCTGAGTGAATGATGGAGTGCTTGATCAGGCCTTATATTTTCCCCCAAAAGCCACCAGTTTCTTTTTTAATGCCCAGGTTTTGTCTTTATTGCAAGGAGAACTGCCAAAGGGACAGAAGAGCGTGAGGCCTTCCGTTCCCCCTGGCTCTGCAAACGCTCCAACAAGTAGGTCAGCCCCTCAGTCGCTGGCCTGCGTTTCACTCCCACATTTCTGCCTTACGCTCTACTGCCAGCCTTAGGGAATAAGAACTGATTATTTACAGCTTCACTTTTAGACCATCTTTTCCTTTTCCTTCTCAGTCCATGACGCCTCTCAGAAATAAGACCAGGGCTTCCAATGGCTGGTTAACTGGGCCCCGAGGGCAAGCTGCTCTCTGGGAGGGTCCCTGAGCTCTGCACCCCCAATACCTTGCTCTCCTTGGAGGGGGCAGGTCGCGGAGCTTGGCCCTCTGCACAGCACCTGTCTCTCTCGTGCGGATGGAGAACGCACAGCCCACGGGAGCTGAGGGAAGGAAACCTTCCTGTCCTTTCCCAGTCTTCACCCATCTCTTCCCTGGAGGGTAGATTTGGAAATATCAGGGAGTTCTCTTTTTCCCTCCAGATGGTAACATATGAGCCTTGAGAACAGAATGATGTGACTAATTTTTTTCCCAAAAAAACGTAGAGTATTTCATCTTCAAAGAAATCACCTCAAAAGCCTGGACACATGTCCCAAGGATGAGGTCATTGCTCAGAATATTTTTAGTACATCTCTTTTGGGGTTATCTTTAAAAGCTAGAATACATTTTTTTCAAAGTGGTGTTGGAAGCCCATCATCATCCCTTGGGGATGGATTATATTTTTCTTTTTAGAGGAAGCCAAAGCCACTGGGGTCATGTCCAGGGAATAATGTAGGTAGTCAATTTGAGACTTAAAATGACATATCTTCATGCACATTAGCTTGTCTTTTTCTTGTGTGCTTCCTTACTTGGTTCAAATAGTTCAAGCAATAACAGCCGTAACTCATTTGTTAACTTGTTCTCTAAGCTAGTGAGGTGGAATGATGGCAATGGAAATGTTATATATTAGGCAGGTATCAGTATAAGGAGCTGCAATGTATAGACTACCTTGAAGGGCAACATCATTTGGATGTATAACATTCAACCTGCTCATTTTAAGGTAATCTTGTTGATGCATCTTTAGGCATGGGAAGCTGAAGATACTGTGAGATTTTGCAATTGTTGCAAATATACAGAGACTACCCTCACACCCAGACCCCTGGAATCCTAGAGTTGGGATGAATAAGTCGTGGGAGACACCTGCACAGCTCACCACCAGTGTAGAACCTTCTCCATCCCATCCCCTGTGGGGCCCACATCACTCTGCGGGGGGCAGAGCATGGTGCAGTGAAAAGAAACAAGCTCTCCAAGGGCTACTGGTTCCTCCCCTTCTGCCTGATGACTTCCAGCTTCTGCTTCTCCTCATTTCTGACTCATCCAGGTGTTTTCTTTTCTTTTCTTTTTTTTTTTTTT